>OZ010580.1:75684576-75779576 GCA_963932145.1 Acanthosepion lycidas | reverse complement strand
AGTGTAAGTGTTCACTTTGTCGTCATTTTCTTTGAGGCTTCTTCGTTGCTTACATGATCCCAACATGGCACTCTCAGAATCCTTCCATCGAACCACATTTCTCTTGCCTCCTATTTTCTCTTCATCTGTAAGGAGATTGTCCAGCAATCATTTCCATTTTGTAATGAGTTTCCCTTTTGCAACTCTATTCTGTTTAAGACACTGCACCTGAGTTGGTTTAGTTGGTGTGGCCAGCTTTTTTGACAGCCATTTTGGAAATCGTTTTTCGTCTTATTCAGAAAGCCTATTTGTTCCTTTGGCTCGCTTTCTCTCACAGCGAAAGATTTTTTGGGGGTCTGGTATGATACTAAATTCTTCACAACTATATCTAGGTTATAGATAATTGGCTGTGTATTCAGTCAATCGGCATGGGTGATTCCACAATTCTTGTAATCTTGGCTCGCCGATGGGGACAGTGATACCATCAGCAAACATATATCTGGGAAATACATCATTTTATTTTCTTGTGATTTTGTTTACAAGAGATTAATCTTAATTGGAAGAGCTGGAACCATGAAGAATGCCCACAGTTAAGACCTGGAGTCTGCCAACCAACAAAATGGAAGGGAAGTCAAAATTTACAAGAATTTTTCTTAAGCAATACGAGCTGGAATCCCAAAGAAAGCCTATTGTAAAAAATATAATTACGTTAAGAAATGATGCAGGTACGACCAATATTTCATCCGTAGAACATGTTATACGCAAACATCTGTTAATAGTTCGACGTCAGTTTTTTCCTTACACATTTCAGCATTTTCAAATTATTAACCAACTAATATGGATGAAGTTTTCAGGCTTATATAATAATTATACCGTGCCAATTTCAGCTTATAAAGTCTGTTACGGTTATATATATTCGCAATACCTTATTTGGTGGTGTCAGATTTTATTATGCAACAACGTTTGTTCATCATTAAATTAACATCAGTTCAATGACCAGGCGTGGTTTTAGGATCACTGCCTAGATGCGCACCTGACTACTTCCCTTTACATATCCTAATTCAAAGACGGAGAGCTATTCATCCATATATAAAGTGTCTTAGGCAGGTAGATCTGCCAGAGTCCATCCCTCTCCATGTCAAACTACAGCTGATGTTCTTCAACTTGAAGGCTCGCCTTGGTCAAAGGCACGTCGCTGTTGATTGCATCTGGATGAACACTCCACCCTAGCTTTTGACTTCAGTCAATGAAGCACCTCCACCAAGCGATGCCATGTCACCAGCGCCCCGGTTGCATGTATAGCTATGGAACCTAGCCTGCTCTGTTGCGTTGGGTGGCCACTGACCCAACAAAAAGGCTCATCAGCTCATTGACAGGTCCTGCTGGGTGTCTAGCTACCTTCCTCGCCAGAAAAGACGGGAGTGGGAACCGGTTTAGTCGCCGATGACCACGACCATGCAGCAGATAGTACTCGATTACATGCTACCAGTAATGACCTGAGGAAAATAAATATCATTTTATAGTCATGTAGATAAGGTGATTAATGATCTCGTGCGTTACATTTCTGCTTTAATGAAATGGAAATCCTTGTCAATTTTTTTCATTTGTACCCTCTTACTTCTTTAAATAATGCCCGGCTTTCATACTTATGATTATTATTGCAATATTTTTGCTAACGTTGTTAAGCTCAAATATTTAACGAACAATAGTGGAAATTCCACGGATGTTTTATAGTCGGAGAACTGACTTAGTCAAGCTTATTGCATCTATAACATGCGTATTTTGCAGGAGTAATACGAATAATGGTTAAGAGCAAAATGGAATCCGTCCCTCTGACAGGCCAAAGCTCCAAAAGTAAAAATGAATAAATAAATAAATCCCAATTGGTCAGAATTTATACACCGAATTAAATAATAAGAGCAAAATGGAACCCGTCCCTCTGACAGGCCAAAGCTTCAAAAGTAAAAATGAATAAATAAATAAATCCCAATTGGTCAGAATTTATACACCGAATTAAATAATAAGAGCAAAATGGAACCCGTCCCTCTGACAGGCCAAAGCTCCAAAAGTAAAAATGAATAAATAAATAAATCCCAATTGGTCAGAATTTATACACCGAATTAAATAAAAGAGTCGATTTAAGTAAACACAAATACTAGTGAATGTAAAATTGTGGAAAATTTTTAACCAACGACGCGTTTCGCTGGAGAAAATCTTAGCTTATGTTCTCTTTGACTTCATCAGTTCAACTAGAGAACAAATATTAATACAATTCTTGCAATCATGGAGAAGCTATACCAGAATGCTAACGAGAAATGATCTCGTCGATCGAGAAATCAGGAAATGTTGAGTCGGTACAGACCACGGCGTTGATGGCGTGTGCGAAGGTGTTTTGTAGCCACGGAAGCGTAAACTTCCGCTTTCGCGTTATGGCAAGATTATTGAAGAGCGTATTGGGATATTAATGAGGATTTCTCTTGCTTCTCAATGAAAATCACCAGATTCTATTTGTAGGAACACTCGATTGCAACTAACAATAATAACTAGTTTTAACGCGCGAAAATTTCACTGTTTTCCTATTTAGCATTTCTAATGAATCTTAATTCTTCAGTTAATGATTGAATAAACTCATTGGCGAGTTCTATGACAATAAAATATCCGTAGAAATTCCCCTATCACGTTAAAGATTTGCGCCAACAACTTTAACAAATTATTGCCATATAAATCATAAATATGAATTCTGTTCGTTATTTTAAGAAGTAAGGGGATACAAATGAACAGATTTAAAATTGACAACTTTTTCCATTTCAACGAAACAAACGTCAAACACGCCTGTCTTCCCTTCTTTCTTTCTTGTTTTCATTTCTTTCATTTTCTCACTGAAACCAAGTAGCGTCGTTGATGTCTTTTGTCTTCTCACGTGATCAAAACGGAAGAGTCCATTATTTATATGGTATTATCGGGAGACGTTAAACATTCCTATCTTTCTTTCATAGTTTTTTTCGATGAAACCAAGTAGTGTTTCCGATAAGCCTGTTGTCTTTCCACGCGATCAAAATGGAATAGTCCATTATTTATGAGGTACTGACAGGGTGTAACGGTCGTGTGAATTAACGAAGGGAGAGGAAAGCACAATTATTATAAGATAATAATTATGAACTTACATGCAACTGATATCTTAGAGCATAGAAATGCAAAATTGTCTTTGGAAAATTGAACCGGTTCACACTCGTCCCCGGTCTTTTGGGGTTTATGCCTTTAGAGGTATATCCCTTGTTTCATCTTTAGGATTGGGTTTCCGGTTCCTCCTGAAGTCTCCTCCAACTCTGTGCTTCTAAAGTCTCCGCCAACAAATCTGAACTTTTATTTACTATTGATTTATTTTTTCTTTTCTCAATAGGAGTAGATAGGTTCGCCTATCGTCCGGTTCAAACTCCTCCCTGGCTGTTTGGAACAGATGTAGAGGCTTATTTCTTGTTTCATGTTTAGGATTGGGTTTCTGGTTCCTCTTAAAATCTACTTCAACTCTTATACTTCTAACGTCTCCGTCTAAAACTCTGAACTTTTATTTACTACGGATTTACTTTTTCTTTTCTCAATAGTAGATATGTTTGCCTGTCATCTGGTTCGCATTGCCTTTGGAATAGGAGGAGATGTTTATCCCTTGGTTAGTGTTTAGAGTTAGATTTCCGATCCCTTCTAAAGCCTCTTCCTTTTGTTTCACTTCCGGCGGCTCCTTTCATCTTGGCGGCATTATCTCCTTGCTTGGAGTGGTACCTCTTACTCTTTAATCCTCTACGGGTGAACATCATTGTAAAAAAAAAAGATCTCAAGATTTCTTGGAGACGTAACCGTTCAACTGACCACGGAAATTTTGAAATAGAAGAAAGAGTTACGAAAATCTCTTGACCTTGTAAGAAAATATGTAAAAAGAACCGTGAAGTTATTAAAACGTTTGAAACGATAACAAAAAGTCTTGCGAGAAGATTGAACGGAAAGCTACAATTCGCAGACGCCATTTCACATACGCCATTTTTGGCAGTATTCTGAAGTCGATGCAAAAATTCTTGGTACAGTGACAAAATTTGATCAGTGGAGTCCAACTAAATACCTTCTAGGCTTTGCATGTGATTTGTAAGATATGTCTATATTATGTCGATTTTATTGTATAAATATTTTTTTTAAATTATATGTGTCTTTACAGATTAGTATCAAATGACAATTGGAAAAAAATCTTAGATTTTGTCGGCGCGTTTCGTCTTCCAACTTCTTCAAGGCAAAAATGAAATCGAAATGTTTTTATTGTTATAGTTACATTAAAAAATCCAAATTTAAAAAGATAGACGCTTGTGTCTAAGCCTTTTTTTTTCCTGGTTAATGTAAATTACCTTTATAGTAAGGGATTATTATTATTTTTGTTTTATTATAATAATAATAATAATAATAATCCCTTACTATAAAGGTAATTTACATTAACCAGAAAAAAAGGCTTAGACACAAGCGTCTATCTTTTTAAATTTGGATTTTTTAATGTAACTATAACAAAAACATTTAGATTTCATTTTTGCCTTGAAGAAGTCGGAAGACGAAACGCGTCAGCAAGATATAAGATTTTTTTCCAATTGTCATTTTATACCAATCTGTCTTGTCCACAGAATTCTTCTGGGAATTTAACTATGTGTCTTTACGTTTTAATCATTCGGCATCATTGTACAATAAAGCAGTATATGATGTAATACTACTTAATAACGAATAACGATTTATTCATATTATTTACACGTGAACTATTGTATCAACGTGAATATTCAAGTCATGTTCTTAAATAGGCTCATCAGATCGAGACTTTGATATAAATATCGTGCGTGGCGTTAAAGCTGTTTAGAAATATCTAAAGTGTCAACTGTATGCAACCGCCTTATGAGATCAATGGTTAAAAAAGGGCTTTAAGCGAGTAAAGCCTGAGAGTCTTAGCAAAGATCATCTTACTTTGAACACTGTAGACTGACGCTACACAATCACAAAGAACTGTAGGAAATAACATAAACTACGTCACTTGAGGACTACCAACAGCAGCAACAACTAAAATGGATAACACATGTAACTCGAAGAGAAAATAATGGCATAATCAAGATGTTGACCTTCCACACAACTCCAAATAAAAGGTTAGGAAAGAAATACCCGCCAATACTAGAAAGAGCGATAACAGCTACTGGACTCGAGAAACCTGTTTTCCTAATAAAGTGGTTTAAGAGAAAGATTTTATAAATTTAAACCGAACACAGTACTGGCTGCTCGGTCAATAAATGCAAAATGTTTCCTTGTTGAGAAACGGCTAATATTAATATTACCATTGTCCCCATTTTTGTTTTCATTCCGGCCTTCTTCAGGTGACAGTGAATCAGGAGATTTCGAATTGAACTCTTTATTTAATATATGGGGTAGATTGTTTTTGTTCCGCTGCCCCTGTCTAGGGATAATTATTTATTTTAATTATTTTTATTTAGTGTCAGTTTAGCAATAGATTCGATCAATGAAATCGTATCATAAATTTAAAATCGATGGTCAATGGATTCCTTAATGTAAAAAAAAATCAATCTATATAGCTAAAAAATTACTAAATAAAAAGATATAAATAAATGCCATATAACTTTAATTTAAATATCGTTGCATTTTTTAAAAAATGCTATCACAATTTAATATTCTTTTAAGTCAATCTTTTTTATCTAATATGTCCGATTGGCAATACAAGTAAAGATTCGATCTACGAAATTATTTCGTAATTTTAAAATCCACTGCCCAACGGCAAAGCAAAGAGATGGCTTAAAGTAAAGAATTTATACAGCTAAAAGATTACTAAATATCAAAATTTTTCTATATAATTTTAATTTAAATATCGTTGCATTTTTAATTGCTTTTTTAATTTAATATTTATAGATCAGTATTTTCATCCAATATAATTATTATTAAACATTTTTTTAACAATTTAAAAAAAAATTTAAAACCAATAGACAATTTTAGAAAAAACGCCTCGAAAGTGTATTTTCAAGGAAATTAATGCGCATTTTCATTTACTAGAATTTTTTGCAACAGGCTGGCGCTTGTTGAAATCCATTACAGTATTTAGTATTGTTGAAATTATCGCTAACATTTTTGCCCAGATTTACAAACTCTACGTTTCGTTCAATTTCGAAAACCAATCGATAATATTTGAATAAGCTGATTTGTTTTGAAACATACTTTAAGAAAAACCGTAATTCGCGGTTAAATAATTTCTTTAATTTAATTTAAATTTACAGGACTTCATGGTAAACGATATTTTTTAAGGAATTTTGTTTTTTACCTTTTTAACAGCGAAGAATAAATTCTTATGATTTCTTACGCTTGAGCATGCAACGTACAACTGGCCATGCGTAAATGTTACTTTCTAGAGCAAAATTCCAGCCTTTTGAAGCGTCTGGCCTTGTGATTTATTTATAGTTCTCGTAAACGCAGGGCGAACTAGAAACTGGATTTTTGTATATAAAAAAGAAAATATATGCAAAAAACAATATTGCGTTTTTATTAAATAAGTATTCGTTATTTTAATCATTAAATTCTTTTTTAAAATAATGAGAGCATTTTGTATGTTAAATAATAAAACTTAATTTTTTCCAAAACCTGAATGAAAATTTACTGTACTGAGCTACGCATCCTAGTAAAAACCAACTGTACTTTGTACCACCTTATCTCTTTGCACTTCTATCCAAAATTTAGTTTCGAATGTTCAATGTATGTCTATTTTTGAGGGTGTAACAAACGGACGGACGGACGGACTAACGGAAGTCACAGAATTTTATATATAGATAGATTTGATACAGCTGTGAAAAAAGTGAAAAATGTATACTAGTAATTATCTCCCCTTTCTTTATTTTTATTTCATTCCACGTCTTTCTCCTTTTTATTAATTTTCCTTTCTTTTTTATTTCTATTATTCTTCCTCTTTTTCTATTTTTGTCTTCTTTCTTTACAAGGCTTTCTTTTCTCATCCCATATTCTCTCTCTCTCTCTCTCTCTCATTATCTATATATTTATCTATCTCTTTCCCGCTTCCTTTCACATTCTTTCTTTTAACTCTAACCCCATTAATCTAATATCTAACTCTAATTCTTTCTTTTAACTTTAACCCCATTAATCATAATCTGAAATGTGCTAACTGCGTTTATCTTAAAAGGCACGAAACATAACCAGCTAACAACATTTTTTTTCTTTTTTTTTTTTTTTTTTTAGTCTTTTGTGACGAGTTGAGGTTGAACACCAACTGCGAGAGACAAAGAGAAAAGTTTTCATTCTCGTATCTGAAGCTTGTTTTCTATAATTTCTTCTTTTTTTTACGATTTGTAACGTTTCATTTCGATATGTCGATGACCATGGCATTTCTCTGTTTCCGTTTTCAGCGCAATTCTATAATGTAATAAAGTATTACACGCCATAACCCACTTTCTGAATGGCATCCCATAATATTTGACAGCAGCCATGATTTTGCTGATTCAGTTATTTTCATTTTAGTAATCAGCGACAAAAAATAGTTCACAAATACTGAGCTCCCGTTTTAACGGACTGACTTATCGCAATTCCAGTCTCTATAATTCTAAGTTACTATTTTTTTTTTATATATTTTGATCGATATGTTCTTTTTCTAACTTTAGTCCAACTTCTTTTGTCTTCGTTTTCTTTCCTATTTTTTTCTTTCTTTTTTTTACTTTTAATTATATATTTTTCCGTATTTTACTGCTTGTAGCCTAAAGCGATTACAGATTCAATCTAGTTTTAACTTTACTCTATTTTGTTAAAAGCTTTACCTTGAGGCAAGCTTAACGAAATAAACGAAAGTTTTATTTAATTTTTTTTTCTCTACTTTAAATATGTCTTGAATCCTATTTGACTTGGAATGACATATATATACTTACTCATATACAGAGACAAATGGTGTAATGAGTAAACATACACACTTAGGATGTGCGAGAACGAATGGGAGACTGCAAAACGGTGACTCCAATTTGATGACCAAAAATCGACGACTGTGAATCGGTAATTGCGAATTAATGTCCGCAAAACGCCAACCGCGAATTCGCAAATTCGAATAGGCCACTCCGCTTTGGTGACCACAAATCGATAACTGTAAATCGGCAATTGCGAATTGGCGACCGAGAAATGCCAACTACGATTCGGTGACCACAAATCGGCGATTGAGATCGGCAATGGAGAATTGGCGACCACGAATCAGTGTCTGCTAAACAGTAACTCCGAAACGCCGATTACGAATCAGCGACTTCGAGAGGGCAATTCGGTGACCGCGAATCGGCCTCTGCATATTTCGGGCTATCTGTGCGACTGATGGACTCAACGAATCGTGTTCAAATTCATGCCGAGTATTGCGTTCACTGTAACGTTAATGCTTTTGGGAAGGTTATAAAGCCGCAACTTGAAAAACCGTAGAAAACGAATCAATCAATTATTGTTGAATTTGCGATAACTACGATGAAATATATCTCGAATTTTATATTGAGTTTAGATAAATTCTTTTTAATTTTAGTCGTTATTGGTAGATACTCTTGTATCTAGTTTTAACAAGACTATTTCTTTTATTCATTTTTCTAATTTTATGTATTACAACGAGCATTAAATATGAAATAATTAAGAATTTTAAAAGTATTTTCAATGTATTTCTCTTCATGGGGTAAATATTGAGGGCTAAAAATTCTAAGTGCTCTTAATTATTTTCCACCCTACAACACCTTTCCCCACAGACGGAACATCGTTATATCGCTATTTCCATGGAAAGCGTTTCGAACGAACTATATTCCTTTGTTCCGACATTACTAACCTTTACGGCTAAGACCAGACATGGCACTCGCATTGTAGCGAACCAGCTTCATTCCCTTCGCATTCCGTTAGTGCGATGTAAGTTCCATTCGAGCAGCTTTTTCCAAGGAACCGCTACTTTGAGTAATCGATTCCCAAGAGGATACTTTCCCGATCACTAGAATCTTGTCCTGTACAAGTCCAGAGTCAACTGTTATCGTACCCATATATCCCAGTAAACTGTGTCTCTTATTCGGTTACGCTCGATCTCAAGTGGGTCAGGGTGAACATTATTGCAAAAAAATAGACGCCGATAATTTTGTTTTTTATGGCGTGAATAGATGTTTATGAGATCATTTTTATCAGTAGATTTTCGATAGATGTTTTAGCTGTTTTCGACAGATGTTTAAATGTTTACATTATCAATATGGTTTTAAATGCTATCGACAAAAGGGAATGTATTGTTTAATTCTTGTTCAAAGGTAAATTCGATTGTACGTTCAATGTTGATTAGTTCATTTAAAGGCCTCTGATCAGGGGGTTTTGAGGATCGTGGAATCACTTTTGAATTTCTACTGCTCCTAGGTCAATCCTGACCCGGGGTGGTAACACCTTCTATGGTCCTAGATCTGTGGCTAACCCCCAAACTGGGATCAGAGGACGATGTAAGTATAAAAACTTTTAGAGCAAAAGTATCAGCAATACATTTCATAATAAAGAAAATTACCAGCAATAAAAATTCATAAAAAATTACCAGTAATATATTTCTTGTAAAAAAATTAAAAAAAAAAAAAAAAATATGCCCGCAATACATTTTTGTAAAAATTTTAAAAATAATAAAATTACCAACAATACATTTTTATAAAAAATACAAAATTACCAGCAATACATTTATGTTTAAAAATAATAAAATTACCGGCAATACATTTTTATAAAAAATAAAAAAATTATGAGCAAGATATTTTTGTAAAAAAATAAAAAAAATTACCCACAATACATTTTTGTAAAAAAAATTTAAAAAATTACTAGCAATACATTTTTTGCAAAAGAATTTACTAATCTGTCTATATTTCTGAGATGAGGTATTATGTACATTATTTACATTACTCGAACTATTGTCCTCATCTTTGTCGCCATATTTATCACAACGTTTCGGCCGTTGTACGCTCCGGCCTTCTTCAGGTGATTGGAATGTCGAACTGAACCCTTTATTTCGCTCACTGGGGTAGACTGTTCTAGTTCCACGTGCCATGTTTGATGGATGTCAGCTATCAATTATCTCCTGTTAATTTTTCCTCTGAAAGTTCTCCACTGCCTTAACCGGGTATTGAACTCACACTCTTTGGACATTCCAACCACCTGAAGAAGGCCGGAGCGTACAACGGCCGAAACGTTGCGATAAATATGGCGACAAAGATGAGGACAATAGTCCGAGTAATGTAAATAATGAATTTACTAATGCTCCCAATAAAATTAAATTTCGGCATTAAATGTCCCATAAATAGATAATATGCTGCTAGATAAACAAACGGTTAATTTTAAATGATCAGGTAATATTGTTTTACGGGGATATATTGATAACGCATCACCGGAAATATGGTGATTGTTTAGGTGAATTAGTTTGAATGTGACCAATATAATGTACTTGAACTTATAGTGCATTTGTGCATCTGTAAATAAATTGCTTATCTCGCATTACTTGTTTCGTTTCCCTCTAACAAGCAAACAGCGTGATATTCAACTGCGTTACAGATAGACGAACCTACCGTATTCTACCTCTGACGCGAGTTTAATGAAGTTAGCTAATACTTAGTTCCTCACTTCTCACCTTGTATTAGATGAGGCGAAGCAAAGCTGAATAGATTACATTTTTGCTTACCTTCCTCGGTATGTATATATTCTAACAGCAGACGTTTCCTTTGAAGCGTGTAAGGTGCATATATGCGTGAAAATATGTCATCGAATATTGGCTCTACATTAATATAGATAAAAGTTCATGTGTCCTCTGGCTCGCTAACAAATGTGGAATATACAGTGAGAATCGAACATGCTCTCTGTAATTCACATGAATGATTGTATAGTCGTAACAGAGTGTCCCATTAACCTTTTGCAATGAGGGACGCGTATGTGCAGCCGGCGCGTCTGCGTACTGTCTTATTATTCATTCATGTTGATATGTGTTTGGTAATTTTATTTTGTTTTTCTTGTCCGATAACTTTACGAAAATAATGCAGTTTTAAAACTTTATATTCTGCCTAAGAGTTTTTTTTTTCCTAAATGATTTATCAGAAAGACATATTTATTATTACTGAAAGACGGGAAATGAAATATTCAAGTGGGCCGAAAATATGCAGACGTGAAAAAAAATATTTTACGAAGATTTTTGTATTGGATTAGATACTGGAAAATGTACGCAGTGTGGGGGTGGGAGAAAGAAAGAAAGAAAGAAAGAAAGAAAGAAAGAAAGAAAGAAAGAAAGAAAGAAAGAAAGAAAGAATGACTAGACTGAGAAAAAGAAAGAAGAAATTGTTAAAGAAAGAAAGAAAGAAAGAAAGAAAGAAAGAAAGAAAGAAAGAAAGAAAGAAATAGAGAAAGAAAGTAATGAAAGAAAAATGGACATACTAAGAAAGAAAGAAAGAAAGAAAGAAAGAAAGAAAGAATGACTAGACTGAGAAAAAGAAAGAAGAAATTGTTAAAGAAAGAAAGAAAGAAAGAAAGAAAGAAAGAAATAGAGAAAGAAAGTAATGAAAGAAAAATGGACATACTAAGAAAGAAAGAAAGAAAGAAAGAAAGAAAGAAAGAAAGAAAGAAAGAATGACTAGACTAAGAAAAAAGAAAGAAGAAATTGTTAAAGAAAAATGTAAAGACTGAGAAAGAAAGAAAAAATGGCATTCTGAGAAAGAAAGAAAGAAAGAAAGAAAGAAAGAAAGAAAGAAAGAAAGAAAGAAAAGAGGAAAAAAGAAAGCTGAAAGAAAGAAAAAAGAAAGAAAGAAATTGACAGACAGAAAGAAAAAAATGAACAGGCTGAGAAAGAAAGAATAATTCTAAAACCATGTGTGTGGATGTCAATCTTCCTATCTTGCTTTCTTTCTCAACACTCGCAGCTTTGAAGAAAGATCCGCAAGGTGACATTTTAATCAAGAAAATGATGTAAATAGACACATTACAACACAATGAATAGATATTGATATGACAGCGAATCAATAAGTCCATTGCATATTCCTCCCATGAATTTGAGAGAGGTCTACATCTAACAAGAACATTCATAGTCTGTATACGTAAGTAAAATCACAACGAGAGATTACATTTCTTAAAAGGACAATTGAATCTTTCCATGGAATAAGCACCTCGGTGAACGAAATGGTAACGGCCTGCGGGAGCTAAAATGTGGTTTCAACGGTAAAAGGAATGCGGTTTCAATTCATACCAACATTTACATTTTTTCTAATGCTAAATGGGGTATTTTAATACTAGCAAGATTTTTCCCTGGTTCTGTAAATACTTTTATTCATTAGGGTAACATATTTAATTAATATTTTAATAGGTATCATTCTCTACCCCGTCAACAAAAAGTGTGCAATGGAAAATTATGGCCATATCACGTTGAAACAGCGGTTTGATGGAGTTTTTCTTTTCTTTTTTAGTCAAAACATAGCAAGCCTTACCACCCAGACATCCAAGTTTACAGCACCTGGTATCATCAAGCGGTCACCCATATAGATACTGCCCAGACTCGACGTTGTTAACTTCGGCGATCGTAAAAGTGTCGGTCTTTCAAAGTTATATTGCCGTGAGCCTTACCACCCAGACATCCAAGTTTATAACCCCTGGTATCATCCAGGGGTCACCCATATAGGTATTATCCAGACTCGACGTTGCTTAACTTCGGCGATCGTAAAAGTGCCGGTCTTTCAAAGTTATATGGCCGTAACCCTTACCCTTACCACTTAGATATCCAAGTTTACAACACCTGGTATCATCTAGTAGTCACCCATATAGGTACTGTCCAGACCAAATGTTGCTTAACTTCGGCGATCGTAAAAGTACCGGTACTTTTATGATCGACGATTTTTGTTCTTAAACACTGTCTCCTATCATTCTATAAACTTGTTGATGCCATTGTCGTAGTTAAGTTCAGCCTGGACAGTACCTTTTTGCTTAAGACTGTCGAATGCAATCGTTTTCTATCAGTTCTAATCTTCATCTTGAGCTGATGCTCAAAGAATCGGATTAGATCCTGATGAGAAAGACGATTGCCCGCGTCGTCCAAATCAACATTCGAGCCGTGGCCAACAGCGTCAGAAACACCATCCGTTTCACCCCAGAACATGGTGGCGACACATTGTCAAACGCGTATGCACGATCAATGAGCACAAGCTTTTCGGGAGCGAGACGAGCCGTCAGCTCGCCGACATGGTCCCATAAGGGGCGGACCCGAGGGCAATGGCAGAAGGCGTGCGAAGCCGTTTCTTCTAAACCAAGGCCACACCGTTCACAGTCTGGCAAATCCGCCAAGCCCCATATGAAAGCCTTGTCGTTGAGAGACAGCCGATTCCGAGCCAATCGCCAGGTAAGCGAAAACTCAGGTTTACTGAGGTAATCCGCCGCTGGTGCCCAAGACCAGTAGGAGCGATACTCCTCCTCCGACAAGCCGAGCGTATCTCGTAGGGGATCCTTCGCGGGCCCCTCCACTAATCCACAATAGAAGACCTTCCTAGGCCGAGAAAGGTCACTGTATCGGGGAACAAAAGCGTCCGACAACTTTCCGTTCACCTGTACGACAGCACTGGGGGAGCAATACAGGAGGCTAATCCAGCGGCAGAAGTTGGGTGCGAATCCGTCCGTAGGGTAAGTTAGTTTTAGGGCCCTATATAGTGATGAATGGAGACGTACCCGGACCCTCCCTGCACAAAAATTGTGCATTTTTATCAGATCTTGGGACCCCAACTCGACCATTCTAATCTCCGGGAAGGCCTCTCTGGCCTCAAAGAGATCGGTCCATACTTTAATGTATTTGCCCGTGTCCCGGATAAGGCCAATAACCCCCAGGGCACCTCTACCGACTTGCCATCGACAGAGGACAGCTTAAATAGAGATCTCTTGTCCCCCTTGTCCACTCTGCAAATTTCTTCAACTTTCCGAAAGATCCTCTTTTTCTTTTTCCCCCTATCTGGGGGTGGTTGGGTGGAAGTGGATGAAAGGGTCGGAGTAGAGAGGGATGGTTGGGGAGTTGAAGGATCTAAAGCAGTAGGAGTATGAGTGTGTGGAGGTGTGGGAGTGGTAGGAGGGAGTGGAAATCGAGACAGGGAAGGAGGGAGGCTCCTATCTGCAGGAGTGTTCTTTTTCGTTTTAGCTGGTGAAGTGGGGGCGGATGTACACCTGGTTCTTTCCCTGCTCCTCTTCCCACTGTTTTGTCCAGTAAGTCTGTGAATTTGTATCCCTTCTTCCTCTTCTTCTTCCTCATCTTCCTCCCGGTTCCTTTTCAAGGAGGCGGACCGTTTGGGAGGCACTTCCTCCACCTCCATAGCGTTGTTTTGTTTTTTAGGACTTTTATTTGCCGGACTCTTTGGCCTCCGTTGGTCTTGTAACTGCTGTTTTTGTTGCTGTTGTTGATGTTGCTCTTCCTTAGGTTGTTGTGCTGGTTGTTGTGCTGTTTTCTGCTTGGGTGGCTGTTGCTGTTTCACTGGCTCCTCCTTCTGAGAGGGTGAGGGCTCCGTTTTTTGTTTACGTTCCTTCGCCACCACTTACTTCCAACCGTCAACCTGAGCTTTGCTGGGTTCTGTTGCTTTTGAAGATGTTGTGGCTGCTACTGTCGTTGGTTGCGGCGTCGCTTTCTTGCCAGGACACGCCTTGGCCATGTGTCCCAGTATCCCACACGCCAAGCAGTAAGGTTTACGTCCCTCCACAACCACCAACATCCGCCGTTTCCGGCATATAATTGTGTTGGGTATGTTCGCGAAATTTTCTTGGTTTAGTGTAATCTCTAATGTCTGCCTTACTCATAATCGCCGACACCTTCTCGATTTTACCGTACTGGGCGAAAAAGGCCCCCAGCCGGTCTTCAGTGATGTCTATGGGCACCCCATGTACTGTCACGTTCGTTCTTCGGGTGCCCATATACTCCGTTTGTAGTCTGAGGTTTTTCGCCGTCAAAACATTTCCGGCTTGCTTCTTGGCCTCTTCCTCTGTTGCCATCAACAGATCCCACAGTGCCCTTGTCCTCCTTGCCAAAATTTTTGGAACTATATTTAGGCTTTTAAATGCTTCTTCCATAGTTTCCCTGCTGACACCAGTTAAACTCCGATTTTTAATATCGGTCGTCAGCAGGGAAATAGTCTTAACATTAACAGCATCGAATGTTTCCTTGATGGTCAGGAGTTCATTTCCTTTGGTGAACTCCTCATATTTGTGCCTTAGCTCTTCATAATAAACTGCGTCCTTTTGGGGCCGGCATTCTATCCAGGCCGATATTTTGGGGGTTACATTTCTCGTTGACACCGGCAGTTGAGCGTCCGAAGTTTGAGTTGACTCCGCCATAATAGTAATGGATGTTGGTTTTGCTGTCTTCTTTTAAACTTTTTTTTTTTTTTTTTTTGACAAAAAAACAAAACTCAAACAAAAATATTCAACAAATAATATTCAAAAAAGAAGTTGGACAAACAAAAACCAGACCTAAATCCGGGGCAAACAAAACAAACAAACAGATACAAGCAAACGAAATCAAATGAAGGAGGGGGAGGGTATTAGCACGAGAAAAAAAAAGGAAAACTTAAAATACACAAACGCAAAAACAGACTGAAAAGGAAAACAAAAGGGTTCAAGAGAGTTCAAAATAAGTAAAAGGTAACTAACTTAAATCTAGCTTCGTTCACCAACAGTTCACTGAACCACAAGCACTAGCAACACGGTATATATAATGTAACTAGTGAGTTAGCTCAAATGACTTAACTCACTTTATAGTCCACCAATAGAAGGTTAACCAATCAGAAGACGTAGAACATTCAATCCGTCGCGTATAAATGCGGCCATTTTGTTCACTCTACCCGAATGTCCAGTCCAGCTTGTCAGGCGAAGAGAAACAGAAGGACGAACTATGCTCTGCTACCTTTTACCAATATATCCACTGCTAACGTGAACAACGCTTTCCTACTGTCTTCAAGATATTCACTGCTAACCTTTTGATTCTCTACTCAAGACGACCGTCATTATGAACAACATTTTTCTCCATTGTGGCAAGCAAAGCGTCTTCATCGACGTCAGGAGGCCAACCGCAGCGTGGTTGAACTTTTAGTTTGAATTGATGATTTTTGTCGCAGTTCTGACACCTCATTTCGAAATTCACAGAGCATGATACGTTGAAAGTGCCATCTTTAAGGCATTCATTTGTGGACAAAACGTTAGCATTCAACATCTGAATTGCAACTGAACATTGCAAGGTTTCAATCTGGAACACACCAGAAAACAAACGCCAATCTGAAGTTGCGATCATTTTAGATTAACAATAAAAATCTGGTACGAAACTTTGCAAGAGTCTAATATAAACGCTGCTAATATACGGCACCGATACGTGGCCTATTAACATGACCCTCGCCTCCCGGCCCATGGCTTCGAGTCTCGCTCCGTCATGACCTTCAAGGAGGATCGCTGGTTCGATCTTGCCAGCCGAACATCCTCCACACCATCACTAAATCTACGATGACCTAATGACCGTCTACCAGTACAACTCGCCATCTTACAAACTCGCAACGACCTCTCGGTCGACCACGCAAACGCTGAAAGGAAGCCTTCCCCCAAGTCCCCCAGTAGATTAATCTGGCACTGAAAGATGTTCCGACGCTCTGCCAAGTCCATGACAGCTGGAGAAACAAGGTGGCTTTTGTGGGCTCAACCCCTTCAGGGAATAGGATTTAACATCCGCATCAATATAAACGTTATCTGAACCTTCAAAAGGGTAATTTGTTCTGTAAGGATCTCCGTGACCGAAACAATACCGGTACGCCTTGTAGAAGTCAAGTGACTTACCTGCTAACATGGCTGCCTTCTTGTGTCTCCTTGTAAAGTAAGCCAGCTAATTTTACCTCATTTTATAGGAGAGTGCCTAATACACCAGTTAGGTTGGTCCATTTTGCTAGAATGGACCTGCCCAATACATTTGCATAAACAAATGTACCCACTAAAAATAATATTTATGACAAGAAATAAAGAAAGTTGTAGAACCTAAACTGGTATTTGGTATAATTTTACGTACTTGTGACTGCATTGCGCAGGCTGTCTATAAATTATACCGGATGACTTTTTTTCAACCTAAATGTTGTTGGGAATTGGCATATGTTTCTGGGCTATTTTTTAACACTGAGTCTAAAAATAAAGTCCATTTTGCCCCATCACATCACGTTTTCTCAGTAGAGATAATTTCTATTTTCTTTAAAATATGCCAAAATGCCTAATTCACAGGGATATACACCGACTTAAATATGCGCGTAACATAGTTGAAATATTTCGTTTCATGTTAAAATGATTTATCATTCAAGAAAAATTATCCAAATAGCTTTCAAAATGAATTCTAAGTTATTTCAGTTCAGATAAGCTGACCTGAAAATGCTTGATTTTATAAGAGATATCTCACAGGAAACTTGGGCCCTCAATGTTCTTAGCTTGTGTTTCTTCTCTACTTTTCATAGAAGCTCTTTAGAAGTCATTCACAAACAGCAATTTTAGTTTTTAGTAGTAGTTTTCACTTTCAGCTTGAAACCGTCATAAAATTGTATCATATCACTTGAATTTACGGAGGTCTGGTATCGTCATGCAGTCTCTGTATAACATGCATAGGATCATCGATAAATGAGGGCTAGTAGGGTGTTAGGCGAATGTATTTGAGACTAGCAATATTCGAATTTTCTTTATAAGCGCTTAAAATAGCCGGGAAACACCAGATAGGCATAGCCAACTGGGCAATTTTCCTACCCATCTCCAACACCACCAGCACTTGTCGGACCAAAAGTTGATACGGGACAGTTTCATTTGTATGAACAAAAATAAATGTATTTTTCATTCCTTCGTATCTGTTTTGATTCAAAAATTGATGACACACGGTTGCTTTAATTTAATTTTGTGTGAGATTTTTCTGAAAACTTTTTCTGAACTGAAAATTCTGAAAATGCATTCTTTAAGTTATTAGGATACTTTTTCTTTTATGATAAGTTATTCTCACCTGAAAACGTTTAAGGTTGGTTCAACTTCGCCGGGCACATCACTGTTAAATGGGTATTTGGGCCTATTTTAAGAAAAATAGAAACCTGTACTGAGAAAACGTGATGTAATGGGAAAACATGGACTTGATTTTCAGATTTAGCGTGAAAAAATAACCCAGAAACATGTGCCCATTGCCCAACAACATTTGGGTCGGAAAAATGTCGACTGGTGTTATCTGTACAACTTCCCAATTTTATTGCATTCATCAGAATTAACTTGACCTTTTGCAAGAATTTCTTGTACTGCAATCAACGCTTATTTTCCAGTAGAATGATGGAAAACCTCATTAGGGGCTGGCTGTTCGTTAGTTTCTCAAAAACGTTTCCAAACCATTGGATTGAAAGACGCAGTTCAGTTTCTCGCCATCCAGGCTACCGGATGGAAACCACCACAATAAAACTCGTTTTATGGGGCCATTTTAAAGATTTAATATCATACAAAAGTTTAAAACCTTAATGATCTCAAGAGAAAAAATACATGAAGCTATATTCATCATTAATGTCGAGATACACATGGTTAGAAATTGAGAATTGTCAAGATGTGTTGTCGGCAATCAATGGAGCCCATGTGGAAGTGTTCTAATATGTTTTTTATCGTTTCACTCCAAGCAAGACGATAATGTCACTGCAACACAGGGGATTACAGAGAATTAAAATGAAAGAGAATAGGAAGACTGGGGAGGATTGAGGAAAGGACTAAATGAACAGGATTCAAGAAGACAAAAGATGGCGATTGACGTTGCGTTTAAATTTTTGAAGATTGTACTTATCATGGAATCAAGATAATCAAGGGAGTTCCACAGGCGAGAAAGGTCAGAAAAGAATTAAGATTAGCATGTTAGAAAGACAACTTGTTCAAGAATTTTCGCACTCGTCTTTCTAATAAAGGGAAAGACAGACGTGTTGTGGGTGTGCTAGTTTTGTTTATGTAAAAATAAAACTCGTGTCACCTGGTATATTTTTCCACAACAGTTATTGCGCACGTAAATGTGTGTCCAAGTAATAAATGAATAGCGTAACAACCAAACTATATACAAATAAACGACGATGTATGTTCAACAAAATATATACATAGAAAATTAAAGAAGAAAACCTTTAAAGAAGAAAACCTTTAAAGAATGGAAGCGCTAGAAAACATGTTAGAGTAGAAATAGTTTTTGCTTCTCATCTCACTAGTTCAACAGCAAAACGTTGAGACCTAACCGCCAATCCAGTAGCAGGCTTAAATTCATGTAGTCAAGGCACCAGAAAAAAAAAATGCTCATCCGAGCAGGTGCCATGAAAATATTGGTAGAACAGACAGGGAAAAGCTACGTCATGTCACTGAGCAGATGACTAAAGACGATACGTCTGGTCAGGATCGATTGTATTGCAGACCCTTCTTTGGACTTTGTCAAGAATCTCAAGATGCACAGTTGGAGCAAGAGACCAGATATAGCAACAGTATTCAATACACGGACGAATGGTAGATTCATAAACGTGATACATAGATTCTGACGAGAAAAAGGCAATGAACCAATGTTTAAATATTACTTTATTTGTTTACCTGTTTTTTTCCTAATAAACGCTGTAGAGTTATCTTCTTTTTTTCATTTTGTACAACATTTCAAAATTTACTGATATTTTATGGACACTCTGTGTAATTATAGACAAATGGGTACCTTATTCTAAATAGAAGCGCGTACATCATATTCTGTATATATTTTCTCGAATCATCTGTCAAAATGATTACTGTGGTCTTAATACCAAAAAATCTATTTGAACAACGAAGCCGACAATATGACTGAAAGAAAACGTGTCGTCTTTTTTTTCATCTCAGGAGATTTAGAATCTCCTGAGATGAAAAAAAAGTTTCTTAAATTACCTTTTGTGGGTGTTTAATCAAAAGTATGTTCTCCACGAAATCAAAATGAAAAAAACGGCTTCGCGTTATCAAATTCGAAGTCAGTCTGGTGTTCTTGGATAAATCGAATATTCCCCGAAAATATTTTACTTTGTTTCCAGAGTTAACCCGTATTTTCTGTTGTCGCATTTATCGACTTCTCGTAGGATAAATGCCAGCGTTATAGCAAAGGTTTAAGACTATGGCAGCAACTTCAAAAGCTTTGGGTTCGATTAAAGTCTATCTACATATGAACAAAACCATAATCAATAGTTTATTATTTTATCTTTATTACTAGTTTTTAATCTTTTGGGGTTATTTTTTTTCTTTATCGATTTCTCAGTCGTTAAATTTAACTGGGGTATTATTGATTGGCTAATTAGTTTTTGCAGTTTATCAACCATTTGTTGGTTATTTAGAACCGAAACATACGAGGTTAAGTCAACAATTATTGTCACACTGCCTTCTGTTCATGCGTGCTTATAGTTGATACTATTGTGATCATATAATCGAAGTTGACCTCGCCAGTTTTCTTGCTGCTATTACAGTGTAAACATGACCGCTCCCCTAGCAGTGTGCACCAAGAAGGAACAAAGAGCAATGATCCGATTTCTCTAGTTGGGAGGTGTGTCAGGGGCTGAAATTCACCAGAGGCTTTTAAAACAATACGGTGACAGCCCAATACCGCGTAGAACCGTGTATGAGTCGATAGAGAAGTTTAAAAGTAGCCGGACAAGCGTAGCGCACGAAAAAGGAGCAGGATGCACGAGGGGGGGAACAGGACGCACGAAGTGGAGAACAGGACGCACGAAGTGGAGAACAGGACGCACGAAGTGGGGAACAGGACGCACGAAGTGGGGAACAGGACGCACGAAGTGGGAGCAGGTCTTCTTTCACCACTGATTCAGCAAGCTCGAGAGATAGTAATGGCGAACCAGCAAGTTATCATTGGAGAGGTAGCATGTTTTCTGTAGATTTGGATCACTGCTTACAGCCATATCACGTCGAAACACCGGTTCCCGTCCGATCACCGGAATTAAGTCGAGTTTGATCAGTACCTAGATGGGTGACTGCTTGGGAATTTCAGAAGCTGTAAGCTTCGATGTGTGGGTTGTGTAATGAATAGTGGCTCGGAAGTGTTAATTGGAGATCCGAATTGCAATTCGCGTTGGTTTCGTTACATTGAGAAAGGGGGTATGAATCTATCTTTTCTAACCCCAC
The DNA here is from genome assembly GCA_963932145.1 of Acanthosepion lycidas. Lineage (NCBI taxonomy): Eukaryota > Metazoa > Mollusca > Cephalopoda > Sepiida > Sepiidae > Acanthosepion > Acanthosepion lycidas. The sequence goes on along the minus strand of OZ010580.1, from coordinate 75,758,402 downwards.
CACCGCAGCTATGTAAGACTTGTATCATTAAATCATTTTTCTCAAAAAAAAAAATTCTTACAATCTAAAAATATTTTCTGGCTGTAAATAACCGGCAAAAGATTGATAAGCCTTAGGAAAGGAATCAATCAATCAATCGTTGACTGGTGAATGATGTACATTTTATAAGAAAAAAGACAAAGACAGAATCGTTCTCAGGACTGCCAAATTTCGTAGAGATAAACGCTCTTTTTTTTTTTTTTCTTTTTTTTTTTTTTTTTTTTTCATCATTTCACCCCAAACAAGGCGGTAATACCACTAATACGCAGAGGATTACAAGGAGTGAAAGTGAAAGTGAAGACTGAGAATAGGAAGAATTGAGGAAAGGAAAAAAGATGAACGCTGTTCGATAAGACAGAAGATGGCGACTGACGTTGATTTAAAAATTTTTGAAGATAATATTTAGCAGAGAAGCAAGGATATAATTGTAACACTAGAACAAGCAATGAATAAAAATGTTTTTTGTTTTGTTTTTTAATCATTTCACCCCAAGCAGGGCGGGTATGCCACTATTACGAAGTGGGGTTGCAGGGAGGGAAATTGAGAGAAAAGAGTGAGCATATAGAGGATAAAAGAAAAGATGAACGGAGTTCAAGGAGACAGAAGATGGCGATTGATGTTGCACTTAAATTTTTGAAGATTTAGTTATCAGGGAAGAAAGTAAACGGAAGGGAGTTCCGCAGGCGGGAAGTGCGAGATGATAAACTGTTGGAGTAGAAGTGGTGGTTGCATTTAGCTATTTCAACAGTAAACGGGTGGGACCTAGATACCAATCAGGCTTAAATCCGTGTAAACGAAATACAAGAAAGGTCGCCAGAGCAGTTGCCATGAAAATATTTGTAGAAATGACTGAGAAATGCCACGTCACGTCGGTGAGAAAGTGACTGATGTTGAAATGCTAAATCAAGGATCATTACATTACAGATCCTTCTCTGGATCTTGTCAAGAACCTCGAGATGAATGGCAGGAGCACCAGACCAGATATGGCAGCAGTATTCAATGCACGAGCGAATGGTAGATTTGTAAATATGTACGATAGACTCTGACGAGTAAAACGTCCTAGCCCGACACAGTGACCCAACTTTCCTTGCAGTAGATGCAACTATTTGATTCGATGAAGTCGCTCCACTTGTAATGCCAAGAAGCCGCAGTGTGTTGCTCTCCAGAAGTCTATCGTCAGCTATGCTGATAACAAGCAGAAAAGTTTTTTTTCTGCGGTAGTGAAATGAGGGCAGTTTTGTTTTGGGGGTGTTAAAATTTAAGTCATTTCCTGTCCCCAGTTATCCACTGATTGAACGTCCTTTTCAAGGTCAGCAACCAGAAATTATATCTGAGGTATGAAGATGCCAATTATAACACTACTGCAGGAGTTTCCATTTTTTATCTGGTTAGTGCTTATGACGAAAAATGGGATGGAAAATGTGACATCAAAATCCAAAGGCAGTTTCAAATAGCGGATGATGCCTTTCAAAAACAAAAGTATTAAGCACAAAAATTCCGTTATAATTCTTTCTTTTTTTTTCTTCTATTTCTTTTCTCTTTCTTTTTTCTTTCTTTTTCATTTTCTTTTTTCTTATTTCATTTTTCTACTTCGTTTTCTCTTTCCTTTTTTCTACTTCGTTCATTTTTTTATATTTTTCATTCCTAACTCTTCTTTCTTTTTTCTCATTAATATTTTCACTTTGCCATCTTTTTTCACTTTGCCATCTTTTATTTCAATTTTTCGTTTGTTCTACACTAGTGATTTCTTTTTCCCTCTCTTTTTTATTCATTTTTTTCTCTTTTTTCTGTTACTTTTTCATTTTTTTTCTTTTCTTTTTAATTTTTCTTCCCTCCATTTTCCTTTTCTTCTCCTTTTTTTTGTATCTCGTTTTCTTCTTCTCTCTTTTTCCTTTTCTGTTCTTTTTTTCTCCCGTCTCTCTTGCCTATTTTCCTTCTTTTTTGTGTGCGTGTTTTTCTTTGTGTTTCATTCTTTGTGTTTTTCGTTTTCTCCATTCTTTTCTCCTCTTACTCTTTTCTTCAACTTTCGACCTCTTGTTTGTGATTATAGAATACGTCGACTGCATCTCTGCAGAAGGGTAAGCCCCCCTACACACGCACACACACACACACACACACACACACACACACACACACAGCATCACCATCACCACCTCCTGCCCAATTAGGCAACCTGTTTGCCATGGGTGGACGACTCGTAAATGCCCCAGGACGCAAACCTATTGGCTGAGCAGTCCATGACCCGGATGTATAAGTGGTCATGTGACAAGCAACACTACACTTTGTTCCTTACTTGGGTTAGACGCGGGAGGGGGGGGCTCGGAGGTTGGTCATTTCAAACTCTTGTACCTAGAAACTGATCACTTGACGATCTAACACCCAATTCTTCAGAACATGCCAAGTTGCACACACTGTGAAACAGATTTTAACTGAATGTAGTCACTTAGCCCTTTGTAAATACTGCAAGGAAAACAACACGAGAAAGCTATTTGAAAATACTGAAACCGTTAACAGAATGTCGTACCTTAAAAATATAGGTTTTTACAGTGGTTGCATCCTACCGGTTCGCATGATCCTATTCTTAAAATTATAAAAGCTTACCGAACCGGTTGTTGGATTATCCGAAAATAATCTTGTATATTAATAGCCGATGCTCTAGAAAGAGGTACTTTTGTAAAGTATTTTGCCATGAGATCTCTGCTAATGATTTCCGTGATTGCATTGTAAACGTAATGAGAAATTACCATAAACATTTTGTACCCAAAACTATCCACAGAGCTAAAAATATAATTAATGACATTGCTGTAAGTTCTGCTGAGCCTGGAGGGGTTTTTGCGATTAAAATAATTTATTCTGATAAAAGAAATCGTCTTAAAGTTAACAATGTGGTAAATCTTCTAGTCATAAATTTGATAGGTCTTCCATTGGATCTTTAGGACTGCATCGATTCAGTTCGAATGTGGCTAAGAAACCATAACACAGCTGAACACACTAGAGTCAAAAAGTACCATACATCTGAATAGAAATATGACGTGAACAGAATTTCAATCTGGGAATATCTTAATAAATAAATGTTTTCTATTTAATTAGGAAATTGGTTTAATTTTTTTTTATATATTATAAAGTGATTTGTTTCCATTCTCAGATTGAAAAGAAAATAAGTAGATTAGCTTCCTAAAGATTACTTGACTTTATAGAACCGGTTTCTGGAAATTTGGGATGCCATTATTGGGCTTATACTAAAACATTTAACACCCACAATAGATCATCTACAAACTATATATCAATAAAACATACCTTTATGCTTGAAAGTATAAATTTATGTAAAATATATCTGTACAATTCGGCTTTAAGCAAACGGTAGAGATTGATATGCCGTTAAAATAAAACAAGCAAACTAAACCAAATTTCTTCATCTTTTACTCTTTCTTTTCCTTTTTCTTTGTCATTCTTCCCTTTCCATCTTTTTTATTCATTCTATCCTCGTTTTAATATTTCTTCTTGTTTTCGACGTGTTTCTTTTGTAACGAGTGTTTCACATAAATTTCATAGAAAATAAATCAAAAGACTCTACTTTTGCTGATTAATCAGAAATTACTCGAATCTCCAGACATCGAACATTTTTTTAAAAACATATAAAAACTAATTTTGTTTCTTCCTTTCGTTAACCAGAGTATTGGAAAGAAAGCCGCGAGTGTTATACATCGCTTGCGTTTGGATGTAACAATCTTTATCATCAGATAACAATGGTGGAACATTTTATTGGAATTTTTGCAACAGTTGTAATACATTTAAGTTGGAAAGACAGATAAAAAGTAGCAGAATATTTTATTGAGATTTTTCAATAATTTAATACATTCATTTGAATGAGAAAGCCTTTATAATGAGATAAAAATGGCGAAATATTTTATTGTGGATTGTGCATCAGCTGTTGTACATACATACGTTTCAGGGGTATAGTTTTTATCATAACAAAAATGGCGAAATATTTCATTGAGATTTTGCAACAGTTGTAATAGATTCGTTTCAGTAAGAAAGCCTTTATCATTAGATAAAAATGGCGAAACATTTCATTGTGGATTGTGCATCATCCGTCATAAATACGTTTGTGATAATATTTTTATGATGAAAATATTATCACTCAAACGTATTTATAACAGATCATTTCATTGAAATCTTTGCAACTATTGTGATACATTCATTTGAATAAAAAAGCTTTTATCATTAGATAAAACTGGCGGAACATTTTATTGGAATTTTTGCAACAATTGTAATACATTCATTTAAATTGTAAAGTCTTTACGATAAGATAAAATATAGTAGATTTCATTTATCAATTGTAATGCATTCGTTTGAATACGAAAAAATGTCGAAACATTTCATTGAGTGTTGTGCATCACTTGTTTCGTGTAAGTTTGCGTGGGAAAGTTTTTATGTTTTTAAATGACAGAATATTTCATTGAGGTGTTTGCAACAGTTATAATAGATTCGTTTGAAATAGAGGGCTTTTATCATTAGATAAAAATTGCGAACATTTTCATTGAGGCCTATGCATCACTTGTTACGCATAAGTTTGAATGGGATCGTTCTACAATAATGTTCACCTTATACAACGCTCTTAGCCACTCAAGGTAGAGGGTTACAGAGTAAGAGGCAAAGAGCACAGTTTATGAGGATATGAAGAGGAGATAACAGTCAACCCTAAACTTGAACAGATTATGATTGTAGTGATCAGGGAAGCAATATCTTGTGAGTCAAATCCATAAAGTAACGTTTCGGGGGAAGAAGCAGCTCGAATTGAACTTACATCTCACGAATGGAATACGAAGGGAATAAGGGGTGTTTCACTACTATGTGCGTGGCATGGATTGTCTATGCCGTAAAAGTTAGGACTGGTGGAAGTAAGGAATGTACTGAGTTGGTGGATAATTATCAGGTGTTTTTGTAGGCGTGTTAACTTACTTATTATAAAACGCAGAGTGTGTGTGTGTGTGTGTGTGTGTGTGTGTGCGCGTGTGTGTGTGTGTGTGTGTGTGTGCGTGTGTGTGTGCGTGTCTGTACGTTTATATATTGGATCGGATTTCCTACATTTTTCAACCGATTTCAACAAAACTTCACAGGACTACGTAAAATTACCTTGCGGTGGTTCTGACAGCGCCAAAAATTGGAAAAACAATTGTTTTTGCACAAAATCAATTTGAAAACAAGATTAAGAGGCATTAATGAAAGGGGGACAATTCATATAGAGTTATACTTATTATAAAACCCAGGTTGGTTGTGTGTGTGTGTGTGTGTTCGTTTATATATGGGATCGGATTTCCTACATTTTTCAACCGATTTCAACAAAACTTCACTTTTTTTGGCAGGTAGTGTTTCTTATTGTCTTGCACACTTTTTTCTTTATTTTTACATTCAGAATGCTTTAAAAATTCCATTTACAAGACAAATGTTTATAATAAAATTCTATTCAATCGGTAGACTCATAACGATTGAAAACAATGTTTTTGTTTGAGTTTGGGTTTGACCAATTCGTAAAAAAAATAAAAAAAATAAAAATAAAGACATGCGTGTCCGTCAATCTTTGTCAATTTTATTTTTCAGTCTTTATGATGGTCGATACTTGATCTATCTCTTACTGTTACATCCCCTGGCAATGCCGGGCTCTACTGCTAGTTTGTTAATAAAAATCGATGTTTTGTTTACTTTTTTTAATAAAAAAATATTATTTTATTTTCAGCTTATAAAAATGCGTGTCGATAATCAAACTCATTTAAAAATGTTATTGTTGAATTTTTTATAATAAATATTGTTTAAAAACGCCTGATAATTATGCACCGACCTAATAATTCATCTGAACACTTTCCATGGAAATAGCGATAAAAATGGTGAGAGGCTTGCAATGTTTCTTCGGTGGGGAAAAGAGGTTGTTGCGCTGAAAGTAATTCATCAGCCATAAGGACGCGGAGGCTCTATCGAGAGTGGAAAGTGAAAACTGGACAGGCTCCTGCCCGTATATGGTAGCGGTACTTTATTTTCGGTCTGACCTGGTTCTTTTAAAGATAGAGTATAGGAGAAGTCAGGCACTCGGAGAACCAAAAGTTTTTCCAGCGTAAAAATAGCGGAACATTTCACCGAGGGTTGTGAATTAATCGTAATACATTTACTTGAAATGGAAAATCTTTATCATCTGATAAAAAATGACGGAACTTTTGCTTAGCAGAAACGCGACGAAGAACATAGTTGAAGAGTATGGATAAAATCGATGGGGGTGGGGACAGGTACCAGAAAGGTAAATACTAACCGTAAAGGAGCAACGATTACTTAGCTCTACAAAATACAGGAAATTGTAGAGAGTCATGATTCCGAAGAGTTTGGTTGATTTTTTTTAACGGCATATTCACCTGTATGGTTCATCTAATACATATTCACCTGTATGGGTCATCTAATGCATATTCACCTATATGGGTCATCTAATGCCGAAATCTAGATATTCTGCGCACAATTTTATGATTTCAACTAAATATATTTTGAACTTGGTTATATGCCTTCAACTACAGATAAAATGTATTATTGGTCATTTTCCTTTAATTGTAGTGTTACTAATTTTACTATAAGTAGGCATTGCCAGTAATTTTACTATAAATTGGTATTGTTGGTAATTTTTATATAAAAATGTATTGCTGGTATTTTCGTATAAAAATGTCTTTTTATACTTTCATAATGTTTTAATTTTTTTTGGGGGGAGGGGGTCACAATTTGCTCATAGCTGGGACCCTAGCAGGTTCTACTACCCAGGGTCAGGGTGGACCTGGGAACAACAGCAATTGAGGTCGCTCCATGCTCCTCAAAACCTCCTTTCTCCCATCAAAGACCTTGCCACCGGATGTAGTTTATGAACCTGAAAGGAAACTGATCCTCCACACACACACACATATATATATATATATATATATATATATATATATATATATATATATATATATCAGGTCATCCCATAAGTTCTGTCCGAATTTTAACTTTTTGTTAAAATGAACGAAATTTAAAGAGTATTTTATAATGTCTAATGGAGTTGAACATTATTTTTATGTTTAGATGCATTTAAACTGATCAAATTTTATTTCAGAGAACAATAAAATTAAATTTTGTTTGATTAAAACCCTGCTAATATGGAAGTACCCAAGAATCATTTGAGGCACATAATGCTTTATGAGTTCAAGAAAGGAAACTCAGCAACCGAAGCGGTTAGAAACATTCACTCAGTTTATGGAGAGGAATGTGTGAATGAAAGAACTTGCAGAAGATGGTTTGCAAAATTCAGAGGTGGAGATTTCACCCTTGAAGGTGAAGATCGAACCGGACGTCCCGTTGAGTTTGATGAAAAGCTTCTTGAACCAGCCCTTGAAGAAAATCCTGCTTTATCAGGTGAGGAATTGGCAGTGGTTCTCAGTTCAAACCATACAACTGTTCATCGTCATCTTCAACAACTTGGAAAATGGGTGCCTCATGAATTGTCTGAAAACAACCTCAAATCCCGATTTGACATCTGCTCTTCTCTCTATTCTCACCAACTTGTTTCACCTTTTTTTGGATAGACTTGTGACTGGCGGTGAAAAATGGATCTTTTATCGAAATGTTAAGCGTCGTAGACAGTGGCTTGGTAAAGGGGAAGGACCCCAGCCACAGCCGAGAAGGGAACTTCATGGGCAAAAGGTTCTTCCTTCAATCTGGTGGGATCGCCAAGGAATAATCCACTTTGAATTCTTACCACCTAATGCAACAATTAATGCTCAAATATACTGTCATCAATTAGAGCGTTTGAACCAAGCTTTGAGGAAAAAATACATGCTCTAGTGAATCGAAAGAGGTGATGTTTCATCAGGACAATGCGCGACCCCACACAGCAAGAATCATGTCACAATTCTTCATCCATCTTATTCTCCCGATCTTGCTCCTTCAGACTACCATTTGTTTCGTAGTTTACAGTATTATTTGGAAGAAACAGCTTTTGTAACACAGGAAGAAGTTAAAACTGACATTTGTGAGTTCTTCGAATCAAAGCCAAAAGAATTTTACAGTAATGGAATTAGTAAGCTTGTTAATAGATGGAAGGAAGTCATAGATAAACAGGGAAAATACATTGTTGATTGAATCTGTAATTAAATGTAACATTTGGTCACTTGTTTTCTTTATTCAAAATTCGCACAGAACTTATGGGATGACCTGATATATATATATATATATATATATATATATATATATATATATATATATATATATATATATATATATAATCGAATTCACCCTAAGCAAGGCAGTAAAGCCAGTGAGACGCAAGGGGTTACTGGGTGTGGAAAAGTTAGAAACAGGAACATTACTAAGGAGCGGGAACAGAGGAAGAGTAATTAGGAAGACCGAAGATAGTGATTGACGTTGCTTTTCAACTTTTGCGGATTAAAGTTGGCTGGAAAGTCCAGGAGGACGAAGAGGAGGCTTTCAATTCCTCATCCTCTCTTGTCAGACTCTCTGCCTCCGGGCGGAGGAAACTAGACGAGGTTATGCCGAAGGGCAGAGTCTCGTTTGGGGAAGAAGACAAATCCGACTCCATATATACGGGGTCTATGGGAAATTTTTGCTGATGGGCTCGGAACGCCCCACGATAAAATCTGGCATTGTACCACATCTCGCCTCGTGTGGAGGTTGGTAAATAGAGAGTAAGAAACAGGAACATAGCTAAGGAGCGAGAACAGAGGAAGAATCATCAGAACAGCAGATAGATTGGTATTGCTTTTAAATTTTTGCAGATTAAAGTTGGCTGGAAAGCATGAAACCGGAAGAGAGTTCCACAAGAGAGAAGTGCGAGAAAAGAATCTGTGGGCCTAGTACTTGTTAGGGTCTAAACCAAGACAAATAGATAACCCCCAAACTTGTTTCAAAACACTATGAAAGTATAAAAATACAATTTTATAGTAAAAGTACAAGCAATACAATTTTGAAAAAGAAATTACTAATGGCCCCCAAAAAATTAAATTTCAGTATTAAATGACCCATAAGGAGTTAATATGTCGCTGAACAAAGAAACTGAATAATGTCATATGTCTAGACACGTTGGACGTCAGTAATTTAAAATTTAAATTTGAAGTTTAGCGCCCCTTCGTAGGATTATAACCTACATTTTTGTTTATATTTCCCACCTACCTCTACATACAGTGCCTTGCATAAGTATTCAACCCCACTTGAAATTGTTCACGCTTAGTCACTTTGAACCACAAATTTAAATGCATTTTATTAGGTTATATGTAATGGACGAACCCAAACTAATGCATCATTTTGTAGGGGAAGGAAAATATTACATAGGTTCCAAAATTATTTACAAATAAAAATCTGAAAAGGGTTCAGTGCATCTATATTTACTCTATAACGGGATAGAGCTATGGAAGAAAGGTTTATTCACACATTTGCATTTCACCCATTATGGGCATTATTATAATAATAGTAGTTCATGGACCGAAAAATGATTGAAAGGAAAAAGAATGACAAACATGCTTTGCCCTCACATAGACAATTGTACCACCATTATATACACAAACTATATATATATATATATATATATATATATATATATATATATATATGTTTACACATATCCCACGCGGGAAACAATATATCATATATCTACACAGCAAAGTAGTGTATAAGGAGAAACAAAAAGGAAGGGTATTAGATATAATATGGAGATTCTTCTGCGTTTCTAGTGAAGCCATGTTTATGACTCCAGATTCAAACGGGCCGGATTCATTTAATATGCCCCAGACGAGGACATATTCCACGAAGGGGAAACAACAAATCTTGGGTTTTACCAAATTGAGGACTGCGCGTCGGAGTTTCTTTCTATACAGTGTAACCCGGATATAAGAGACCCGGATATAAGAGAAACTCGAATATAAGACATTTTCTCTGGTTCCAAATTAGAGCCATACTTACCTAAACAAAATAGACCAAACCCTGATATAAGAGAAACTCGGATATAAGAGACTTCTTCTCCGGTCCCAAAAACTCTCTTATATCTGGGTTACACTGTATTTGGAGGGGATATATTCATATATACATGAACTTGTAAGCTGTAGCATTTGGCAGCTGGCTGCCCCGGGTGAAAGACCGAGCAGAACGAACAAACACATGTGTCTTGACACTAGTAAGCTTACTAACTGAACGTCCGGCCACTTTCATCACCGAATGAAACGAGGTCCTTTTACTTGACCTATGTGACTTATCTCCACCAAAGGAGATAATCACCTTCTATATTCCTACAATCACATTTTATTAACACCTAAGTGAAATCCAGTACAATCAATTTCTTTGAGAAGTCACATAATTAGTAAATAGAGTCCACATAATTATGACCATTTCTTTTGAAAAGAATGGAAAGAGTTACGATCGTTCTTTCTATACTCGCCATTTCTGTTAAGACCTCAGAGAGTTGTTAGGGAACATTACTGAAATCGTAAAGTCCAAAGAGCTTACCCTACAGGTAAGTATAAAATAGGGTTATGTTATAAAAAATATCCTATGTTTTAAACATCTCACAGTGCACTATTTAATCCATTATCCGAAAATAGGAAGATTATGGAATAATCGCAAACCGAGCAAAACAAGACCATCGACTTAAACTGAAAGGCTGGACAAGGAGAGCATTAATCAAATAAAGACTCGTTTCATTGTCTACTTTCTTTGGCTCTAGTGTAAACAAGATTTATGTTTAACTTTTTAATTCCAGAGCAAACCGGTCCTTTGTCGACTGTTTTGATTCTAGTGTAAACCGGATCTATATCTGCCTTTTTGACTCTAGTGTAAATCAGACCTATATGTACCATTTTATTAATATACTTTTTTTTCACTTTTTTTTTTCTAATGTCAACTGACCCATGTCTACCCTGTTGACTCGAGCATGAACCGAACCTTTGTCTACGTTTTTTCATTCTAGTGTAAACCGGGTCTATTTCTACCGTTTTGTCTCTAGTGCAAACTGAACCTTTGTCTACTTTTTTATTCTAGTGTAAACTGGGCCTATGTCTGTGTTAAACCTGAAGTAACTCAAGTATGTTAACCAACCTAATATAACATTCGGTTCACTGTTATAGTGGCTGTTTAGATAAACGATAAAAAACACTGCCATCGAAGTATTTAAGTAAAAACAATTAATGATTTAACAAACACGCGTTCTTGATTTATTTCTTGAAAATTTTCTTGCTCTTTAGAAATAATTACATTTCTCACCTGCGTTCATGATGATGATGACGTACCTAAAATAATATTTTGTGTATTTCGTTACGATAACTGCGTAAAGACGTCTGTTTTTTAAAATTTCAATTCATACCAGCATCGAAGATTTTGAGCGATGCGCAACAGATTTGTTTTATTAAGAAATCAATGCATGATGAGAAAAAAGAAAAATACATCAATAGAAAATAATGTCTGAAATCATTTCGTTTTACAAAACGCTACAAGCTCAATCAAAATTTTATAACTTTTAAAAGTTCCTAGGCTGACTATAAAAGAGTGACGCTAAAGCTATGGAATCTTGCATGTAATAATATCTATTGCATTTTCTTTCTCTCCATGGAAAGAAGAATGTTCATCCTGTTGGTTAACAGAAGTCATCAAACAGCATATATGACGTCAACATCACTGCGATACTTGTTCCCAGCTAAATATTTTTTTTTCATGTTGGGGAACAGATGATAGTCATGTCAGGAGAATATGGAGAGTAAATAACAGGTTCAAAGCCACTATCACGCACAGCAACCATTGAAAACAAGGACTTGTGTACTGGAACTTTGTCCGGATAAAACAAGACCTCTTTCGTCAGTTTTCCCGGGTGCTTGTTCTTGATAACCTTTCATGCCTACCTCATCAAATTGTTATAGTACTCTTCATTGATGGTGTGGCACTTTTAAATATAGTCAATAAACACAGTTCCTTTTAAGTCCCAAAAAACTGCAGAACAAACGACCTTGGCCATCTTTAATGTATGTAGGTATTTCCACTGCATGGATTGTCTCTTTGTCTCTGGATCAAGTGATGAGCCCAACAGTCATCCGGGATTAGGAATCATTCAAGGAAACCTGTTGAATCTACCTCAAACAATGTCAGATTTTCCTGTGATGTGATTAGCCTGGTACACTTTTGATTAGATTTCAGAAGACGTGTCACCCAGCAGAAATCTTTGGCATGCCTAGATCATTGCGCAGAATATTATTAACTCTCTCATGGTATATACTATTGGCTATTTGATTTATAGCTAGTCACCCAATACCTTGTGGTGAACACGATCAATGTTTTCCACGGTGATGACAGTTGCAGGACGTCCCGAACTTGGGTCATCTTCAAGACTCTCACTTGCCCTCCTGAATTCAGCTGTTCCATTTTCTACTATTGATAAAGCTGGAGTGTCATCTCCTAATGTAGCAATCATGTCAGTATGAATGTGCTTGGGGAGCTAAGCCCTTTTTTTTCTGAGGGTACTTTATTAACACCACTATGCCAAAGTTTGTTCATTTTCAAGAGAATTCGATGCTAGTTGCGTTTGAAGTCTCCTTTGAACAGGTTTCAGTTTAATTAGGAATAAACAATGCAGTTATTAATAAGAAAAGTTGAAATTAATACAAGCGATATTTTACACCTCTAGTATCACTCATTCATAGTCAGCGTATAAAGTTTTCAGCCGAGCCTCGTATATAACGGCGGGCGACTCGTTTTCCGAGCACAACTATCCCTTCTCAGGCACATATTTCTATAAAGTAGTATTTGTATACGGAAGACGAGCAATGAAAGAAAAACTGGGCATTAGTCGTACTACGACGAAACGCATGAAGGAGCGCAAAACAGAGACAGCCCAAGGTGGAAAATATCTCTAACGAAACATAGATTCAAGAGAGATTACAAATACATAACACACACACAAATATATATATATATATATATATATATATATATATATATATATATATATATATATATATATAAGCAATAACATCCGAAATCACCTCATATAGGGAATAGCCTATTTCGGCAGACGACGATATTGGTCGTCTGTCTTATCAACCCAGGTGTGGACTGAGTTCGTGCCAGTCAAAAATAGAAATTTAACTGTGAAAGCTAAAAAAAAAAAGAAATAGTCGAAAACTAATACAGAATTTATCCATTTCAAGGTTTCAATCAGACGAAAGAAATCTATCATATTTTCAGCGAACTACGACCAGTAGAAGATAAGCGTACCCTGTTGTGAGAAACGGCATGAACATTATACACACACGCACACACGTATGTCCGAAGATTCATTGAAACACGAAATTTCCACACACACACAGACGTTAATGTCTTTGTCTATTGTAAATTCTTTTGATATTTAATACAATCCTTTTGTTGTTTAATTGTTTGTACATATATATCAGTTCTTGTCGTTTTCTTTTAGTGGAATCATTCTCCGAGTCTGCCATATTTGCTGTGGGTAATTTTCCTAGGAGAACACACGTGACTCATTTCACAAGACGTATATACACACACACGACCGGCAACATATATATATATATATATATATATATATATATATATATATATATATATATATGTTGCGGATCATGTGTGTGTATATGTGTGGCCTGACGATTGCGTCTAGCATGAAACAGACTGTCGCTTCTAAGTGTTGACTTCAATGTTCACTTTTATATTTACACACGCTCTATCTCTGATAGTGAGCACTTTATCCCATAAATATAGCACACCTTAAGACTATACTTCTTCATATATATATATATATGTGTGTGTGTGTGTGTGTGTATTTGGGCGACAAATACACAATTTTATATATAGATTTTATATATTATACAGGTTTCATTAAAGACGACTAACAAGGCATTGTGATTAAGCTTCTTATTCAATTTTTGTTGAGTTTGTATTTTTTTTTCTTTTCTGGACATAATGTAAGCAAAAATTGTTCGAATGTCCTACATGTCCGAGCACTTTCGCCTTCGGCTTTTTTCTTTTTTTTTGTTTTTTTACCATTATCAAGGATGTTTTTTATTTTTAATCGCAGTACCTTGTCAGTTGTCTTTTATGAAACGGATAGATAGATAGATAGATAGATAGATAGATAGATAGATAGTGACGAAAGTTGACTTTGGAACCAGGGCATGCTGTCCATTATGCAGGCTAATCGCCAATGTGAAGAGAAAAAGTGGCCAATCTCGTAAAAAAAAAGGCTTTTTTTCACTGCTTTTTAAGAAAAAAAGTAATTTTGATTTAATCGTATTTACAATCCATCAAATTAACAGCTTCTATTTTAACGAGACATAGACATATTTTAATTTTAAAAATCTTTAAATAAATTTCTTCTTTTGATAACAGGTGTCAGAAAATGGCGTTGATTTGATGACTGGAAAAGGGAAAATTCGTAATTTTGACGTAAACTAAATTAATATTATTTTAATTTAAAATGTTTTTTAATTGCCTACAAAGTTCAAACTTTCTTCTTTAAAATAACACCAATATTAATACATGAAATTTGAATTTAAATAATTTAAATTTAAATTTAATATTAGGTAGTTTACTGATTTTTTAAATGTCCTTTAACAACATTTAACATGTTTAATGAAGTAACATACAATAATATCAAGAAATTATTTTCCATGGCTTTAGAAAAAATTTTTGAACATTTAAGATTAAGTCTTCAGGCATTGAAAAGGATGAAAACTTAACTTTTAATCACTAAAAATGGACTTCGCTGGTTGATTCTTTTTGCTCCACGTATCAACTAGTCAAAAACTTTCTGGGTAATGATCACGTGACTGGATCCGGGGCTTAAGAAGAGGTCAAAAATTCCAGAGGTTAAAATGTTTTAAAAGTCAGTAAAAAAAAAAAAAGAACTTTTGATTTTTGATTTTTTTTTTTTTTTTTTTTTTTTTTGTTAAGCATTTCACCCCAAGCAAGTCGGGAGTCCCACTAGCACGCCAGAGAGTGGAAGCAAGAGTAAAGAGGCGGGATAAAGGAAAGGATGAAGAAAAGGAAGGGAAATTAGATCAAGGCATCTGAAGATGTCGATTGCCTTTGAATTTGAATAATTGAAGATTATAGCTATCAGGGAAGCAAGTAAGAGGAAGGGAGTTCCACAGACGAGAAGTGCGAGACATGAGGGTTTTGGAGTAGAAAACGGCTACATTTAACCGTTTCAACAGTGAAAGAGTGGGACTGAGATGCCTGTCTAATAGCACGCTTAAATTCATGCAGTTTGGAAACCAGCGAAAGTAGCTCGTCGGAACAGTTACCGTGAAAGTATTTGTAGAAAAGACAAAAGGAAGCAATAGAATTTCACAGACAGAACAATCAAAGCTAATCCCCCAGACACGGTGATCAAAGAGAGAATCTGCTTTCTTATTGACTTTCAACCACCTTATGAATATGGGATGACCTCAAAACTTCCGGAAGGCAAGTGGATACATAAGGGAGATGGGACCCCAGCCATGATTCATATAAGGAGTGGAAAGAGGTTCAGCAGTCAGTAGCTGCCCAGCGGACAGACAGTGAGGAATCAGCAGTGATCGAAGTGACACGCAGTGAATATAAGGGTCCTTTTCAGTGGCCGGAAGTTAGTAAGATAGCAGTCCATTTGACGAAAATGAAGGATGGATCCCGCGGTTAAGTGACAAAATCGTATTGTTGGTAACTCCAACCAGTATCTTTAAAAACAATTGTCGTTATTATTTTCTGTTGAATACGATCACATCCAAGTGGACAAATAAATCTGTGAGCATAGCGAAGTTGGAGGTACATGCAAATATTGCCGATATTAGATGTCAATACGGACGCAGTGAACGGCGGACGAGCGGAGAACGTCGTCACTAATTCCGCCACGAAAGTCGTCGCATATACATACAGGCTCACATAAACATATACTTATATAGCTTCACTGGACTATTATTTCATTTTTTTTTTTTTTTTTAAATTTCGGTTTGTGGTATCATAAGTATTAATTGTAGGAAGCTAGAGTTATAATTAAATTTTTATTTATTATTGTTTGAATTTATGTGCATATGTCTGTATTTATACGTCCATGTATACGCACACGTGCACATCTATGCACGCACGTATATAGGTATACGTACGCGTACATATATACACTTAAAAATGCGTATACAGGTACATGTGCACTTATGTGTGTGTATTGTTATTAAAAAATACTAGTGCTTAAATGATGAATTCAATTTTTTCTATTTTTAAGGTATCAATTATGATTTGTTGGGGTAATAGAATTTGTTGTTAGATAGATAGATAGATAGATAGATAGATAGATAGATAGATAGATAGATAGATAGATAGATATGAAAAGAGAACTGAGATAGATAGATAGATAGATAGATAGATAGATAGATATGAAAAGAGAACTGAGATAGATAGATAGATAGATAGATAGATAGATAGATAGATAGATAGATAGATATGAAAAGAGAACTGAGATAGATAGATAGATAGATAGATAGATAGATAGATATGAAAAGAGAACTGAGATAGATAGATAGATAGATAGATAGATAGATAGATAGATATGAAAAGAGAACTGAGATAGATAGATAGATAGATAGATAGATAGATAGATATGAAAAGAGAACTGAGATAGATAGATAGATAGATAGATAGATAGATAGATAGATAGATAGATAGATAGATATGAAAAGAGAACTGAGATATAGATAGATAGATAGATAGATAGATAGATAGATAGATTCCCGTACCGGACAACGCACATATATGTAATTGTTAAATAGTATATATGTATTAGTAAATGTATGCGTGTATATACGGTGGAGTAATAGATAGCGGCACGGATTGAAGAATCGGAGAGCCGAGTTCGAATTCCGGTGGAACCCACTACGCTCACTTACTAGGTAATGCCCTTCTCTTCTTAATATAGGTAAATAGCAGGACAGACCGGCTTCTGTAGCCTTGAATGACAACTGGTCTACTGCAGAAAGAAATGGCAACCTACAGCAGAAAAAAAATCTGCCTCGTCAGACATGGCACATAACTGACTGACTGATGCTTATATCATATGTTACTGAGTATGAAAGAATATAAGAAAAAGGAAGACATTATTAAGGAGCGACAACAGTAAAAGAACAGGAATTAAGAAAACAGAAGATTAGATTGACATTGCATTTAAAGTATGAAAGATCAAACTTGACTGGAAAGCAAGAGGATAGAAGAGACTTCTAAAAGCGAGGATTGCGTGAGAAGAAACTGTTAGTATAGAACTTACGGTTACATCTTGCCATTTCAACTGTAAAATGAAGAGACCTTACTGCCAATCTAGTACTGTGCTTCAATTCATAAAGTCTAGGTACCATAGCAGAAAGTTCATCAGAACAATTACCATGAAAGTAATTATAGAAAAGACACAGGGACGCTACGTTACGGCTGTGGAAAACGGACTGAAGCCGAGAATATCAAGTCGGGAGCAATAACATTGCTGATTCTTCTTTGGATTTTAAATTTAAAGAAATATGAGAAAAGAATTAAAGCAACAGGAGATAACGATTGACGTTGCATTTAAATTTTTGATGATAAAATTTGACAGGTTGATTGATTGGTTTGGTTGATTTTGTTTAGAGGCATATCAACATCTATCGGTTATTTGATACCGAAATCTAAACATTTTTGGAATTATTGTATGATTTCAACTGCAGATAAAAATTGATTGCTGGTCATTTTGCTATAAAATGTATTGTTGGTAATTCTACTATAAAATGTATTACCGGTCATTTTGTTATAAATAGGTATCGTTAGTAATTTAATGTATTTTTAAAATGTTTCGTTTTTATTTTGGGCGTTCACTATTTACCCATAGCTGGGACCATATCAGGTGCTACCACTCAGAGTCAAAGTGGGAACAACATCAATTAAGAAGTGTTTTCACGCTCCTTCAAAACCTCCAATCTCCCGATCAGAGTTCTTGATGCTGGATGTAGTTTATCGTCATACCCAGAACTAAAACTTAATTCTGCTTCTCTGCTACTGTGGGGTACAAGGCCGCGGCATCCTCATGCTGTTTTTGTCATTCATTTCCATAGGTATTTAAGGGGTTAAATTTGTAGACGAACAAGTAATTGTTTTTGTTTTAATTTAGAGTTATCTTTTTTCCTAGACAGGCTACCGACCAAGGCTAGAAAGCCCAGTCTACTCGCTGCTATTAACCTCTCGATTTCCGCCACGAAATTCGTCACATATACATACAGGCACACATAAACATATACTTATATAGCTTCACTGGACTATTATTTCATTTTTTTTTTTTTATTTCGGTTGGTGGTATCATAAGTATTAATTGTAGGATATCCATACCCTTTCAAGTATATTTACGTGAAAGCAAGCGTAACGGCCTTTGTGCTGATTGTGGCATATAATTTATTTTCAGTGTATATGAGATAAAAAGGAATCTTTTTATAGTGAGTTCGAGTAATAACTGTTTTGAAAAAATATACCAGGGGACACGTGTGTAGAATTCAAATCCTACATAGTCCACAAAATCTGCACAGCTAAAACATGATACAGGCTCCAAACTCGACAGCGAACCTATGTCACCCAATTGCAGGCTTGTTAATGTTAATTACGTAAATTAACATAAACCCAGCTTGCAAAAGAACACTCACTCAAAAAAATTTATTTATTTCACTACAAACATCGCAAGTTAAAACGCCAGTCAAAGAGCGACAACTTTGTAGAAATCACTACAGTGAACAATATTTCTAATTTAAGACAAAAACAGAACTGTTTAATTTTCCCACAATTACAATAATACTTAAGCACACTTTCTCATTTTCATACACACAGTTCAACAACT
This sequence comes from Acanthosepion lycidas, assembly GCA_963932145.1. Classification (NCBI taxonomy): domain Eukaryota; kingdom Metazoa; phylum Mollusca; class Cephalopoda; order Sepiida; family Sepiidae; genus Acanthosepion; species Acanthosepion lycidas. Next base: position 75,739,474 of record OZ010580.1, on the reverse strand, counting down.
TCAAATCTTTCAAACCAAAACTTTAATAACACTACAAACCAAACAAAATAAAACTTTGGAACAATTCAAACTACTTGAACAACAAATACGTTTATTGTGTTTTATGAATATTTATTAATTTTGAACCAATGCATTGTCTTTACATTATTATATCTCTTGTTGGTTATTCATTTTTGTTGCATTTGTGAATTAAAATACGTAGGGATTTGAACATATGTATGTGACACTATTTAGCGGTCGCGTGAAAATTAAAAGCGAGAAATAATTAAGGCGAGAAGAAGCTATCACGAAAAGACATACTGAGCGATGTTATTTTTTTTAACAAAAGAAAAGTGGTAAAGATTTTATTTTCATTTCCGAAGAAAAGTATTTTTTTACGCAGAAGATAGGAAATTCGTAAGATCTCGGATCTGTCGGAATTTATTTATGCTACGACGCGGCGAATAAAAGATAGCAATCTGCCCATGGCAATAATGAAAATTTCAAATTGGTCAAGTGGCCTACAAAACAGAAGCTGGAAGATAATCGTAATCAGGTCACGCACTGATCGTGAAAGGCATCAGCTGAGGCCACCCCCAGAGAGAAAGGGAAAGAATAAACCATTAACTATCTTTCGGAGATATCATTTGGTTTTGGAAAGGGACCATCTGTTTTATGTCCAGACCTTGACATGATAAAAGTTTGTTGCCGGGACAGATCGCTGGCGACAGGGTGCGAAGACGTCCAGTTGACCACCCATTTGACTCTTGGCGAAAATCTCGTTGATAAGTTCCAGATGACATTTGGTTAAGATAGAGATTAAGGACCACACTACGAGTCTGGTGAAGGAAAAGAAAAGAAAGAAAAGAAAAAAAAGGAAGATAATTTTTTTTTCCTTTGAGCGATAATTTGGAACTGATACCAGGCTGGCCACACCCGCGCTGCCGAGCGTCATTGGCTGAGTGGTGGCGTGAGCGGTGGGCGAAGGTAAACATATGAGAAGGAGGGCAGGCCTGTTGACGCCTCTGAGGGGATTGTTGTGAGATACCACTATGAGAAAGAAGGGAAACCTGTTGATGGCCCCTGAGGGGATTGGTGTGAGATACCAATATGAGAAAGAAAGAATTTGGGAGGACGATTCCTTTAAGAACCCCTCTAATGCAGAAAGTAATGGACTTCCAAAAATGGAAAGTGATAAATTTTCCTGTCCGAAAACAAAGAAAATCCTTATTGTGGATTTAGAATTATCGAGGAACCCAAACCACGACAGGACCACACCGGTTTTTGGTCGGCGTCCATATAAACAGAGTCGCAGCGAGTAGACGGCAGTTGCAGTTGGAGATACGCAGAGTTCCGAGCAGACGCAGACGCAGATAGAGTTGAGCTGTGAGCTCTGCGACCAACCTCGCAGGAAGCTGACTGAAGATATCCACGCATTCCGACTTAGACTTCTAACCAAGAACAATTTATTTTTGAAGAGCGACTTAGACTCACACCACCAAAACAAGTTTTATGAATATCGCCTGAAGACACCAAAAACCAGTTATTGAAAAACAACTTAAGCTATTAAGACTCGCCTAACAAACGCAAAGTGTCACGTATCCATAGAAGCGGTTCGGGAGAAAGACGCATTCCTGTATTCAGCAACCAGATATAAAAATATTTGTTATTCTTTTTTTAACACATTTGAACCTTTCGAGTTGTTACTTTATTTTCTTTTACATATACTTGTGCGATGTCACCTTTGCTCGAATTCGGCTTGCATTACGGCCCGGCGACTGATTGATTTCGTCTACCTAAGATCAAATCACAACGTGGGTAGGTTAGACTAGAAATCAAAGCAGTTACTTCGGTAACCAGACGTTGGAGGCGAGCTGGGAACGACAAAGCTGATACCGAATCTAACCAGATTCCCATCCGAATCAGCCAAGGGTTAGAACGTCACATTTGGTGCCGTGACAACAGGATCACGTCACATTTGATGCCGCGACCAATACCAAGTCACATTGGTCGTCACAGGATAGCACGGGGCAGAGAGGCCGGGGTGACGTCACATCTACATTCAACGCCTACACGTGTTTTCTACTTAAACACAACCAATTTTCCCGCAACAAATTGGTGACTAAGACGTGAGATTTTTCTTCGGGATACAAAACACATAAAATTATATAAACAAACATTACTATACATCGTTTAGATAGTTTTCAAACTGAGAGTCAGTGAAGAAAATCAACCTACTGTACTACACACACAAACAGGAAACTTCCAACAAAATAACCTGCTCTTACAAATTTGTGATTGAACCCAATGTAAAGAGAAAAATTTCAAAACTCTAAAACCCATCTACACAACATAACTATCTGGACAAGAATTCTCCAAGTGAGCAACTATTTTTTTCGACACGTGCGAACCAAAAAAAGTTCCCTAATGGTCATTACAATTACCACTACGATAAGATGGTCAGTTAGCGAGCAATACTCATTTCACCTCTATCGCCTTTGCTCGGCCCTTTCTTTCTCTTAGGTCGTTACGTCCGACTTCTATCCTCACCGGTTAATATCAAAATTTTTTTTTTCGGCTAAACGAAAAATACGACTTTCATCTTACGAGTTTGAAGCACGGAAAAAAAACAACTTATTTTCTTCAAGAATACCGCCCAGAATTCATAAGGCAACCTACGCGGAGCACACGAGAAAATATCAAACACCATGGAAGTGAACTCCATTCTCAATTAAAAAACAGCACTGTTTCTCCTAGGCTCAACAGATAAAGATGTTAAATAATTCCCAAGCGACAAACTGACCTTTCAACTTTTCAAAGATGTGAACATGAACAACAAATACATCTGTAACTACGATTTAATAGACGGACGGAGATAGCTGCATCTCTAAAACAAATCAACAGTAATATCAGATATCTTCAAAAGTTCTAACAGAACGTGCATTTGACACGCAAAGCTTCTTCTATTAAAATTTTGTGCACCAACAACATCCATGTATAGCAAAACAAACAAGGCTTTCCAATCAAAATCAATTCAACGTAGAGCGTTGGAAAACAAAAAAAAATGAATACCAATCGCTGGTCTCTCTTTCTACACTACCAACATATCTTCCAGGGCGTGTTACTTTCTGACCCACTAGAAAATTATACAGCACTGAGGACACAGTACTTTACACGAGTACATTTTTGCTGACATGTTTAAACACATACATTTCAGCCACACTGTTCGAGTATTTTTCTTTTCAGCCTAAGAGAGGCAAAACAAACATACACAAACTTTATTGACGAGCATTTATGGGCATATTCTCCTCACCTGGAGGGAGTCTTGTTGGTTACCCCACTTAACTTTACTAAAAAACCGTCGCTAGGGGACGATCCTAAAATAAAGATATTCTCTCTCTCTCTCTCTCTCTCTCTCTCTCTCTCTCTCTCTTAGATACTAATAAGGTAGTTCGCAAGTGGTAAAAATGTATCCCTCACCGGGGAACACACGTTCACTTCACTTTCAATTACTTTTCTCCCGGATTTCTCCAACACAAATTTCCTATACACACATTCTCTAGTTTAAATGATTTTTGTAACGCATTCTTTAAATGCTTTCTTCTTTTATTGTCTATGTATACATTGTCGTTTGTTTTATATATAGCTTTGTTGTTACATTATTCATTTATTATTGGACTCCCATTCCCGTCTGCAATAATTGTTGTGGAAAAATATACCAGGAGATACGTAAACATAACTAGCACACCCACAGTATGTTTGTCTTTTCCTATATTAGAAAGACGAAAGCGAATATTTTTCAACATGTAGTCTTTCTAACATGCTATTAAGCTTAATTCTATAGAGCTTAACCTCCATATGCCAGTGGATCAGAACCAATTACTGAGTGCACTACATCGTCATTAGACAAGAAATGTTAAAAACATTTCTAATTTACATTTTCATGTTAGTTAAACACAATCCAGGTTCCAGACGCAAGTTTTACAATAATTGCTTCTGATTGGCCAATATATTTCAAAGTAATAACAACGCCTACACACACGTGTTTAAACAATATACCGCCCAAAATCTTGAAATGTGTTCGCGAGCCACGCACGTGACCAGGAATGTAAAAAAATACAATGCACGAACACAAGTTTACCAGTGAGCTTCGTGACGGATAACCAATTGCCAAACAACTCCACGTCACTCATACTTTTGAAGTTACAAAGTTAAATTTATTTAACACGAAACAACTCCAATACACTCACTCACCAACCTCCTGAACTTTTATCAACTTTAGAACTCACAATTCCAAACTTTATTCTTCTGAATTACAAGTTCAATATTACAGTAAAAGGTAAATTACTTCTTAAGAACTTTCTGTTTAAATGACACTTAATATTAACAACTTTAATATCAACATTAACGAACGATTACAAGAAAGACATTCTGAAACCTAAAACATCATACATATTTGCCAACATAACATATACCAAATATTCTGCTTGTACATTGTTTTGATGAATGTTTTATTAGTTTCTAATTAAATATGTCTTGTTCGTAATATGAACTCTGGTACAAATATTTCCAAATCAAGGGGACACGACTCTGTCCTACCTTTTCTTTGCATGTTGTACACCAACAGTTGAATTTTGTATTTTATTTTGATGTTAGTGGAAATAGTTAATTGACACGCAACTTATTCTCAACAAATATTACCACATAATTAACCCATCCACTACAATTCTTTTCTCGCTCTTCTCGCCTGTCAAACTCACTTCCGGTTTCTTGCTTCTCTGATAACTACAATCTTCAAAAACTTAAATACAACGCCAATTGCTATCTTCTGTCTTTTTTAAACCAATTCCATTTTCTTTTCTTTTCTTTTCTTTTCTTTTCTTTTTTTTTTTTTTGTCCTTTCCACAATCATTCCCTCTAAAATCTTCTCGTTCTCTTTCACTCCCTGTAACACCCATTGCCGCCTTGATTGAAGTGAAACGATTTTTTTTAAATTCATGTGTGAATTTTGCTTATAAAAAATCCGTATCAAATTAAAAAGTAACCGTAAAATTAAATGTGTAAAAAAAAATAAACAGGCAATTTTTACACAAGTATTCATCATCATACACCCTCAGGTACTCTGGCTGGAGAGCGAAAGGCAAACCAAGAAGACGTTGAAACGACTCGGTGGTAGACACTCTCAGAGCCCATGAGATACCTCTCCTCCTCACCACTCGCCTTGCCGCTGACAGACGACTGTGTCACCCTTCGACGCCTGACAAGCACAAGCGCGAGGAAAAACTAAAACTAACATTCCAAATTAATATCATGGGAGATAACTCTGAAAAATAACAAAAATGAATTACCTCCCTTGTACCTAATTTTACATTTTTAAATAAGTGATACAGAGAAAAGCAACATTTTACCTACGTAGTAAGTTTGAGTAAATGGATGGCAGAACAGGGTTTAAAAGAATTGACAAAAATGATAAAATTTATTAAGAGCTTTTAAGGACATGAAATTGTGGAGAGACATTGAAGAAGAATTTTCAATTTATTACAACGTTTTTTACTTCATCCTGTTTCTTATCACATATTTTTAACTGCTCGTTTCTATCCAATTCTTGAGACTTTCATACTGGTCACATTAGCCTTGTCCTTATAATGAAACATTCGACATTCATTGATTGAGTTGCTGTCGGTTGAAATTTATAAAATCATTCTCTTAAAACATTTTTTTCAATCCCAGTAACTCTTATCGCTCGTTCCAGTATTGATGAAGGTTTCCTTCCTAGCCTTTTGTTTGTGTTTGGGTGGGCTATCAGCATTTTTTGATTATGTCATTATTTTTTCTTTTGAGTTCCATGTGCTATCCATTTTAGTTATTGCTGCTGTTGAAAGTTCTAAAGTGATGTGGTTTCTGTTTTCTGGTCCAATCACGACCGGAACGTACTACCCCTGAACCACACCTCCCGACTGTGAAGGGTAAGTCTGATTGGGTTCCTCCGGACAGTGCTTTGCGACCCTCGTTATCTTATCAACATTTGCTTTTTTTTTTTCTGCCGACATTTATATAAGTTACAATTTAAACTAAGCACAACTGACTATTAAAGGATAATTTTGACACCATTCTGGGGTCCTTTTCGTTTCGTTCAAACCCGTTTTTTTTTTTTTTTTTTTTTTTTACGATGTGTTTAAACGCGACATGAGTCTTGTGTGCCCCGACAGCTGTTTCCTTAGGATTCCTTAGATATGTTATTTATTTTTTAATTAGAATTCGTTAAAGAAATGTTTTGGAATCCTAAGTACGTAAAATAATGCAGTAAAACTGATATTTTCTTTTTATTACAACTGATATACTTTCTTAAAGAAACGTTCGTTAATTTTATTTTTAAATAAGTAAAACAATATTATAAAACCGATATTTTTAAGAAGAAATATCAGTTTTATTATTGCATTATTTTTCTTATTTTCCATAAGAGAGTATCGGTTTAAAAAAAACGATATTTTGTAAAAGTAGTATCGTTTTTACTATATTAATTATCTTGATTAAGATTAAAGAATGTGTATCATCTGTATAGTAATTAAAAATAAAGCATCTACGAAGTAATGTTTATTCATAAAGATACAGTAAAGATTCATTAACGAAATTTGAATCTTAAATAAGAAAAATGACAATTATATCAATATTTTATTTTATTAAAGTAAAGCCGATATACTTTCTTATATAAACGTTCATTAAAGATACCTTAAAGAAAAGTTATAATACAATGAAAACCAATATTTCTGTTACTTCAAGAAATTTTCGGTTTTGTTTAAATCATATTTTTATTTTCCTTAAAAGGTTTATTTTATTAAAGCAGATATTTTAATATGTAGAGGTCAGTTAGTTTGTGTAACCGCTCGAATTTATATTTACGCAAAATACCACAAAATAGGAAACAATAAGAAGGAACACAAAAAGGTTTTTATAGCAAGAACATTTATATTTATGTATGTAATTATATACTGCATAATTAATAGGAGTTACTTCCCTTTGACTGGGATTAAAGTCTTTACTAAGAAAACATTATTTATCTGAGCTCATAGAAATTTGAATGAACCTGCCGCTCAAAATGTTCACTGTGAGAGAGTTGAAAGAATTCTGTAAAGCTGAGAATATGTTGATAAACTTTTAGCTTCAGAAGAGTTAAAGGAGTGAATGTTCCGTAATATTTAATAATTAGTTTCAGTTGCTTGTAGTTTGTAGCGGTATTGACGGCGTAAAAATCAACCCACACACTTTTTTTTTACTTTACGAATGTGTAAAGCAAACAAAAAGCAAACAAGAGAAAGAACACAAGAAAATAACTTTTCATTTTCTTAATTAGGATTAAAGAATGTGTATCATCTGTATAGTAAATAAATAAAGATGCGGAAGATAAGTTGCGGAAGAAGTTGGTGAGTGAGTTATTTATATTTTATTTATAAATGTCAACGGTTTTACATGAATTGTTAATATGAGTTACTTCCCTTTGACTGGGTTAAAGTTTTTACTACTAAAATATTTTTTACCTGAGCTCACAAAAAGTTGAATTAACTTGTCGCTCAAAATGTTCACTGAAAGAGAGTTTAAAGAATCCTGCAAAGCCTAAAATATGTTGATAAATTTTTAGCTTTAAGAAGTTGAAGAAGTAAATGTTCCGTAATGTCTAATTTGTTTTCGTTGCTGAATGTATTGTTCGTAATGTTTGTAATTTAAATTAAGTGTCGTAAGATTCAAAGCGTGACTGAATAGTTATTATTAGTAAGTTGCGGAAGAAGTTGGTAACTGAGTTGTTTAGTCGAAATTTTAGCTTGAATTACAGTGAAGTTATTTCATGTTAAAGAACTTAAGATTCTAACTTTGTACTTCGCTGCAGTAATGATACAAACGTCGTGAACTCGTTTAGCAAATGCTAGTCGTCGTAAATTCTCACTGACTGGGTTCGCTCGTGCATTCAATTTATACGTGTTTTAATCCCGTGACAGGCTCCAAGAAGCATTGTTTTTTCGTCAGGTCAAAAACTAGGTTGATGTTATTCGGACGTAGTGGTAAACAGGTAAATTGTATTTTTAATCTTTGTTAACCACTCAGAAAGCGTCACAAAACTCACTCTGGAGCCTGATATGTTTTGTTTTGCTGATTGAGAACAAATGTACGTGAAGATACACACGAGATAATTTTAATATTTATTGTCCAATGAGAAGTTAAGGCTTTCTGAAAATACGTATGAAGCTGTGATCCGCTTTTTGCACGAAAATCGACATTGATGAAAAAGTGGTATCGGAATGCTAAAAGTTGAATATTCGTAATATGTTGATACTTGTAATGTTCTCTAATGTTCTTAATGTTTGTAATTAAGTTTCCGTACGTACGTGCATGTGTGCGTGTGTGAATATGTTTTCATAGCGTCCGTCCGAAAGAGGTCGAAACGCGATTTCTTAAACAGCTACATTTTAGTAAGCGAGAGAAATCAGAGAGAGGGAAAGAACGAACTTGTATCTTATATTTATAATCAACGTAATCACGTTATAGGCTCCGAAAGGCATAGACAGATTTTGGCAGAATTATTTTTTTCAAGTCAGGAACTAGGTCGATGATATTCGGACGTAGTTGAGAACATATATTTAAATATTAACTGACCAATGAGAAGTGAGAAAAATATCAAAGCTCTGTGATCCACTTTTCTGACAGATTTGCACAAAAAATTGAAATTGATAGAAAAGTGATATGATAGCAGGATGCTAAAAATATCAGTTTCATTGTTATTATTCATAAATCGTAAATATTCTGACGAGGTAATGTTTATTCATAAAAATGCAGTATTAGAGGCAATCTTTTATTATTAATTTATATATTATAAACATTTAATTATAAAAGATATTATTAGATAATTTTACTAAAATGATTATTAAAATAATAAGTAATATTTAAACTTGAAACATTAAAATATAATTTTAATAATTTTTCTACTGTGGTGGGATTTTGTGTTTTTTTCAACCTTCTGGTGGGTTTTGGTCTGGTTCCACAAAAACACCTTCTTACCTGTTTTTAATAAAAGAAACATACTTATAAAATTAATTAATAAATAAACACAGAAAATTTCATTAAAATCGTATTATTTCCTTATTAAATAAAAATTAGACTGTCTTAACTTATTTTCAAATTACCCCCCCCCCACCTTGTTGATTCTGGAAGCGTCTAATAAATAACAGTAGCTATGGCTACAAACTAAACAAGAAAGTATTCAATCCCCATGGATGATCTCAAACTCTTTGCCAGAGACGACAATAAGTTGAAGGGCCTCCTTAATATTGTAAAATGTTTCATTGACGACATAGGTATGGATCTTGCATTAGACAAATGTGCAAAAGTAAAATTCAAGAAAGGGAAAATTACAGAAACATAGTCAATAGATTTAGATTTTGTCACAAAGATTTTTTTTTTTTTTTTTTTTTTTTTTGCAAAAGATGATCAGTGGAAGATGCCATTAAGCCATTTCTGACCTTATGTCTGTGGTTGGGACCCGGAAGAAAATGTGTATACAACAGAAACCCAAGGAAATAATAATAATAATAATAATAATAATAATAATAAAACCCGACATGACAGAGTGGGCCAATATCTGCACTGGAAAATCTGCAACTTCTACGGGAAGGAAACTGAAAGAAACTGGTACCAACACCACCCAGACCCAGTTACGGAGATAGGACCTGTTACAATTCTATGGGACTACACAATTCACACTGACAGAACAATCAAGGCCAACCGCCCAGATATTGTTATTAAAGACCACAAACAAAAACGGTGCCTCCTTATTGATATGGCAGTCCCTGCTGACTGCAATGTATCTTTGAAGATATTCAAAAAGCTGTCAAAATACAAGGACCTTGAAATAGAGGTCTCGAAAATGTGGCATATGGGAACATCAACAATCCCTGTTGTAGTTGGAGCCCTAGGACTGGTTGAAAAAGATTGCAGTAGACTAATTGCAGGGATTCCTGGAAGCCCATGCCTCAAGGAGATACAAAAAATTGTTCCGACAAGTACAGCCCACACTTTACGAAGGGCTCTATCTATGTAATTATTTTATTTTATTTATTTTTTTTTTTTTGTCAGTGAAAAGTGTCATGATGCCATTTCTAACCTTAGGTCCCTGGGTGGGACCCGGAAAGAAATGTGTAAACGCCAGAAAGCAAAGAAAATAAAAATGATAATAATAATAATAATAAAAGCTAATCACCCAGATATCGTAATCAAAGACCACAAAAACATAATGACATGGCAACACCTGCAGACTGTAATGTATCTTTGAAGATCTTCAAAAACCTATCAAAATACAAGGATCTTGAAAGAAAAATCTCAAAAATGAACATCAATAATTACAGTTGTAATTGGAGCCATAGGTTTGATTGAAAAAGATTCCAATAGATTCATTGAAGGGATCTCTGGTAGCCTATGCCTTAAAGAAATACAAAAAAGTGTATCCACAAGTACGGCTCAAACATTACGGTGAGCTTTATCCATGTAAAATGTGTGTGATCTTTTTTTACATATATATATATAAAAATGATCTGTGTAATATGTCATGAAGCTGTTGCGGATGTGTGATGTGTATTGGAGAGGAATAGAAGGTTTGAATTATCAGAAGGCTTAAAATTGTGTGTGTTCAATAATCTTCCATCCACAACAATTAATACAAGACAGAGAATAATGATTCATAAACATCTTGTTTCAAAACGTAACAATTGAATTTATTACGTATTTGATATACATGAATGTGAACTGAAAAGTTAGACAGAGTTGTGTCTCTTAGATTAGGTAATATTTGTACCTAAGCTCATAAAGTGAAAGTAATTATTAAACTGTAGTTTAGAAGAATAAAGTTTCTTTAGCATGTTTGGAATTGTGTATTGTACAAGTTGGTAAGAGTTCAGAAGAGGTTTCAGAGTGCGTACTTGCGTGAATGTTGGTAATGGCCTTTAACGTCTGACTGCATGACGGGAGTTCTTGAAGATTACATCTTGGCAGCAAGGAATGAGACGCGAGAGAGAGAGAAAGAGAGAATCACTCGTGTTTTTGTTTATATATGATCGTGAATCACGTGACTGGCTCAGATGGAAAACGCGGGAAAACAGATTTGTCGTGTGCAGGCGATTTGATTGGTCGGAACTGATCAATCAGCGAGCTAGATTGAAGGTGATTAACCAATAAATGCTTGTCATGTATTCACTTACAGGGAATAGTTTATTTATCCACGCAGGGGTGTAACTGACTGACGTGGAAGATTCCACAAAGCCATTTCTGACCTTAGGTCCCTGGTTAGGACCCGGAAGAAAATGTGTATACAACAGAAATCAAAGAAATAATAATAATAATAATAATGTCTTATAATAATAATAATAATGTCTTATCTGATATCTACAGTTCTTCAAGAGAAATGAGTGATATATGTTTCTTACTTAAAAGTATAAAAGCAAAAACAAACCAATTACCACAAACTAGAATTTGAACTCTACTCACCTAGTTCAATTGGACAAGTTGCTAACAAATAGGCCATCATATCTCCCTATTGTTAGGATTCAATCCTTAAAAATTCAAATCAATAAATATTCATTTAAAACACTTAATAAAAACAAAAATTCACAGAAATGTCATTTGATTTTTTTTCGTAGTTTTTGCATCAAATTTAAGAAAAATTCTAATAAAAAATATTTTGTCAAAAAGAATTAAACCTAAAAATTAAAATACAATAGAAAAAAAAACTAAAAAAAAAACTGGTTAACAACAAACCTGGTAAATAAATTATCTTTGAATGACGCAGATATCCTTAGAACTTTACTTTTTACAGCAACAAAATCTAATTTCTATGGATTCTTGAGTTCAAATGGAAAAGCTTGGAGCCAAATTTTTAACACCTATATAAGAAGTCCAAAACTTTGACATCAGAACTTTAATTTTGATTTTTCATGTCTGTGTTTTTTTGGGTTTTTTTTTTTGTTGTTTTCTTTTCTTTTCTTTATATAGAAGTGAGAAAAAAGAGTGAGCTGATAGTGAAAGAAAGGATAAATATAGTGAGGTGAGGTGAGGTGAGATACAATGCCATAATATCAAAAAGTAATAAAAAAGAAAAAAAGTTCCTGGATATTGGAATTTTTCATTTCATAGTCTTAGACAAGTGTTCTGTCAGATTTCGCTGACAAACTGAAGGAAAATTATTTTGCTTTAAAAACTTTGACATCATGTCATAATATAAAAGTGATTTTTTTCATTTTTCTTATTTTTAGGATTTTTGTCAGCATTTATTTTTCTACGTAGAGTTTAAATTCGAATAAAATAATCTTTATATTAAAAAAAAGTTCAAGATTAAACTTTAACTAATACAAATTACTATTAAATTTTCAATGGCATCTTTACAGTATGAAACGATGTAGAAGTTGATCGCAGAAACGCAAAGAGAAAGAACAGATGACAGCATCAGTAGACAAGCTCATGAACTTATGCATTGCAATGTGGGTATTGCTAAAAAACAAAAAGCTAAAAAACAAAATACAAACACCTGTGATTGGATGAAAAACAACCAATCACAGGCTACCTTTTTAGACTTTCACCAAACCCCCATGTAAGCGGTTTTTACAAACGCTCTTCCTCTTTTGCTTGTTGGGAACCTCAGAGACAACACGTTCCCCATCATCTAAACACGTTCCCCATCATCTAAACACGTTCTCCGTCATCTAAACACCAGGACACGTGTGAGGATTTAGACAGCAACTGAAGCACAGAAGTCAGGACTCTATTTTCTTCAACCCAGCAAAAACGGCACAGGAAATATAAAACTGTTATAAGGACGCATTTTTCAGATAAGTTCCGCAAACCCGACTGTTTGCAATTGAAACTTTACTTCGCTTTTTCTACAAATACAAGTTTTTTCATACATTTTTCAACTGTGTTTGTGTTCCATTCTTCTTGCCGGCGTCACAATATTTTGTTACCAATATAATTGGGAAAATCCCAATAGTATTTATGCCAAAGGTCACTGGTAAAACTAACCTTTTCCACTCAGAAAACATTCAGCATTCATTGACCGAATGACATTACAGTCGCCGGAAATGTATACAATGTTTATTTCTTAAAACAGTTTTACAAAAAGATAGATTTCTTACGTACCCTTATTGCTTTTTCAAGTGTTGATGGAAGTTTCCTTCCTAACCTTTTGTTTGGAGTAATGTGAAAAGTCAACATCTTGATTATGTCAGTATTTCCCTTTCTCGTGGCATATGCTTTCCATTTTTGTTGTTGCTATTGAAAGTCTTCAAGTGATATTGTTTCTGTGTTTATAAAAAAGATAATTCGGCTTTTTATACGTATTATTTGACTTTAAATAAAAATTTTAATTTGGCAACGCTGGGTGTTAATAGGTCTTCTAATTCCATACGATCTAAAGAACACTGAACAGGCGCGCTGGAGCTGAGTCTGGAAAACCCTACTTTGAATCGGGATGTGAATTGAGCCAGTGTCGCTTGCCTGTTACGGTAGAATCATTAAGGACTATATTTTTTCTTTTTCTCTTTTTCTTGTTTAGCCATGCTATTCTTTGCCATGTAGAGCCCAGAGACGAAGGACGTCCTTAGGCCACAGCGATAGGTCCTACAGGAAAAAACAAATGACCTAGCCCTGTTCGTAGAGAAGCAGCTGTAATTCCGGTTTTCCCCATTGGAAAATATAACAAGTAAGGCTCCTTTTCTTATACATTCTTTGTTGAGGCATATGTTATAATTTCTTTTCGTGGGACACTTGTATATATGTATATATTTCATTTTGTGTACGGCGTAGCATTATAAACCTCTCTGTGGACTAAACATGTGTGTTATTCTTTTTTCATTTAGCTATTCCGTTCTGCCCATGAAATATCGGTGGTTATATGGATAAAGCAATGTCCACAACAGGAGAAATGTATTAAGGAAAATAAATATTTCTTTCCCACGCTCTCCATTATACCAGAGTGTCTCGAACAGGAGACAACATGCGCCCAAACCAAGTATCACATCAACCCGATACTTTAGTCCTAAAGAGTCCTAGAACAGAATCTGCCCGAGTGGCTGAGAGTCGAATAGGGTTAAAATCTTGACCTCTTCACATTTATTTAAGCGTTAAGACAAACCCCGTTTTTGCTTTTGTTTTCATTTTTGCAAGTCTACTTTGATCAGTTTTGTTCGCATCTCACGTCCATCAACATTGAACGTAAAGTATCAATAAACCTTCCCATTTTAGTATTATAATTACATAAAATATTGCCACGAATATTCTCGCCTATTGCATTCTTGCAAAAAAGCAAGTGATCTCTCGCTATTCCTCAATATCGTCTGTAGTTCTTTATACCTATCTTTCCCTCAGACATTTAAATCAGTATTTTCATAGTCTTGATCAGTCGACTCTCCGGTCTTCCAAGTATTATCTACTGGTTTTAACTTTTCCCCATTTCATGAAGGAAGTTAGTATTGTTGCAGTTTTTTGTGTATATATATATATGTACTTGTGAGTTAGTCAAAATGCCTTGACTCACTTTATAGTCCACCAATAGAAGGTTAACCAATCAGAAGACGTAGAACATTCAATCCGTCGTGTATAAAGGCGGCCATTTTTGTTCACTCTACCCGAATGTCCAGTCCAGCTTGTCAGGCGAAGAGAAACAGAAGGACGAACTATGCTCTGCTACCTTTTACCAAAATATCCACTGCTAACGTGAACAACGCTTTCCTACTGTCTTCAAGATATTCACTGCTAACCTCTTGATTCTCTACTCGAAGACGACCGTCATCATGAACAACAAGTATCACTACCAAGATTGGGAATACTGGGTAATGTAAGCTTGCATGTGCGGGTGGTGTAATGGATACTGGCTCAAGATTGTTAATCAGAGAGCTGAGTTCCAATTGAGAAAGGTATGAATCCTGCTATATCGGAATAAAGTGTCGCTTCAGACACTGTAGTTTGAACATAGATCGCCAGAGAACAAACACAGAAAATCAAGTGGGTAAATGTATGAGTATAAAGTAGCGTGATGTCTATACGATCGCCATTTCTATTCTATCCTCTATTACTATTCGGATCTCTATTTCTACCCTATCCTCTATTACTATACGGACCGCTATTCTCTACTCTATTCACTATACTATTTCTCTATTCGGATCACTACACGGTGGTTACTTTTAAAGCGAGTATTATCGAGCAATTACTATTAGTGCGAGTGTTATTCGAAGGCGTCTGACACCAGTATTGTTCAACGGCGTTACTATAGTTCTATCTGCGATTACAAAGTCTCTACTACAACGAGCATTACAAAAGTGGCAACGAGTGTTCGCTGACATCACAAAAAATCCATCTCTTCCCCCCGAGCTATGGGTTAATCAGTAAGACTAGTATCACTAAATCATTATTATCTCGAAAACATTCTTAGAATCTAAAAATATTTTCTGGCTCTAAATAACCTACAAATGGATTGATAAACCGTAGAAAACGAATCAATCAATCAATCTGATCTTCCTTATGGTCTGCAACTCTTAAAGTATATTCTTCATTCCATGAATTTTAGAGTCCTGTTCTCATTTTCGCCCTTTTGACAATAAAAATATCTGCTAGTAAAATTTACACTCTTGTACCCCAGTTCGTTCACTTCTTTAAATGTTAATTTTAACGCATAAAATTCTATCTTTTGCACATATCTAACTTTTATGGCAATAAATGTTTTTAATTATTTCCATCTTAAGTAAAGTATAGGCGTCTATCTACAAGATATATGTCGGCATTCATACTATGGGTTCTTTTCTCTTTTATTGTCTCCTCACTGGGCTGTGTTGTCCTGTTTGTTTTTTTTGTTTTGTTCTTTTTTGTTTTGTTTTTTTTGTTTTTTTGATGGCGTCCAGTAAAGAAAAGGTGGCTTTACACAACGCATGAATATTTCTAAAGACATCAAACCTCTCCGGTTTTCACAGCCTGCCTTAGTTGGAACAGACATTTGCAGGGCTGCAACCGAGTCAGCATTGTTTAATTACGGAAATATGCCCGCTTGGGCGCTTTGTTTTGTATACAACTTCTTTTAACTGAAAAAAAATCATGGAAAGAGTGTATTTTATGAAAGAAAGAAAGAAAGAAAGAAAGAAAGAAAGAAAGAAATGAGGAGACAGAAGGAAAAGAACGAAGAGATTAAAAAAGAAATGAATTACGAGACAAAGAAAGAAAGAAAGAAAAATGAAGAGTTTAAAAACGACAAATTAGAAAGAAAGAGACAAAGAAACAAACAAACAAAGAAAGATGAAGAGATTTAAAAAGAGATTAATTAAAAAACTAAGAAAGAAAGAAAGAAAGAAAGAAAGAAAGAAAGAAAG
This sequence comes from Acanthosepion lycidas, assembly GCA_963932145.1. NCBI lineage: Eukaryota > Metazoa > Mollusca > Cephalopoda > Sepiida > Sepiidae > Acanthosepion > Acanthosepion lycidas. The sequence goes on along the minus strand of OZ010580.1, from coordinate 75,723,107 downwards.
AAAGAAAATCGACATTTTTGCAAGCGAAAAAAACATCTTCCTCCCTGGGCGCTCTGTTAAAAATTATTTTTTATCAGTGAGTAAATTTCGGCTCTCAGTAGTTTGGCGGAGAGGATGAAGGTAATAAACTAATTTACTGAAACCTGAACGTTGCTAGCCTGAATACAAAGCTCCTCGAGCATGGAGTGGGAGAGACGCGACCCCGAGGTGTAGGGAGACGCGACGCCTTCTAAAACATTTGAAATCCTGACCAAGCGGCCGCCATAACCCATTCCTCAACTCAGTCTTGACAACCAAATTGTTGTTTTAACAACAGAATTAAGTCTAGTTTTTACCCCGACTATTGTAACAAAATAGTCGTTTCCTCGACAGAGAACATATACTGTTGTCAAAACAATGCTCTACGTTGAAGACGAACGGATACTGTCACGAATTTCGACAACTTATATTAAATCACAAGAACTATTAAGAACATTCACATTTTATACTTTCAAGGTAAATATACGCTTTTAACTAGGTTCAACCTTACTGAAACCTTTCTTCTTCTTTTTTTGTACCTTCTTTCTTGTAAATAACCTTCAATCAGTGGTCAACTGGTGTAGGAAATGGCTTGTAAATTTTAATGCCCCCGAAACGAAACTGCTTCCATTTAGCCACCATAGAGATAATTCCCTGCCCGCCATTAGCATAGTTGATGCTAGATTCCAAGAAAGTGTCTCTCTGCACCTTCTTGGCTTTACGCTTTCGAATGACTTGAAGTGGAACAACTACATTGAATCAATAGCTGTATCTTCTGCAAGGAAAGTTGGCTCACTGTGTCGTGCCAGAAGCTTTCTTTGTTTTTTCTTATTTCGTTAAAGTCCATCGTACACATTTACAAATCTACCATTCGCCCGTGCATTGAATACTGTTGCCATATCTGGTCTGGTTCCCGAGCTTTTCATCTCGAGGTTCTCGACAAAATCCAAAGAGGGATCTGCAATGTAATCGATCCTAACTTGGCATCTCGACTCCAGTCACTTTCTCACCGACGTGGGGCGGCTTCCATCTGACTTTTCTACAAATATTTACACAGCAACTGCACTGACGAGTTTTTTTTTGTTGTTGTTTTTTTGTTTTTGTTTTTTTTTTTTTTGCTGGTGTCCCGATAGCTTTTTTTCCATTTTTTTCTTAGCTCCATGCTTGTGGCCTTGTGTCAAATTAAGCGTGCTACTAGATTGGCATCTAGGTCCCACCCTTTTACTGTTCAAGCAGTTAAATGTAACCGCCACTTCTACTCCAACGGTTTCTTTTCTCCCTCTTCCCCGACAATAGAACTCACTTCCCTCCCTGAGAACTACAATCTTCGAAAATTTAAATGCAACGTCAATCGTTATCTTCTATCTTCTTGAACCGCATTCAGCTTTTATCCTTTCCTCATTCTCCCTATAGGCAGTTTTTCTCTCACTTTCATTCTAACTCCCTGCGAATCTGTGACACTCCCGCTTTGCTTAGGGTAAAATGCTTTAAAAAATTTAAATTGTTTTGTATACACTGTTATTTTTTTTTGTGATATTTTATGTTATTTGATTAGTTTTTTTTACTGTAAACTTGTTCTTTTTTCCTACAACTACCATCTATAAAAGAAACACATGGAATGAAATAATGATATTGATAGAATTCTCAAAAAATATATTTTCCCCCCAAAATTTGATTGAATTCTATTTTGAAAAGAAAAGTGCATTTCAATTTTCAGTTTACTTAATTGCCTAAATGCTTTCAGGCTTAAATAATAATAATAATAATAATAATAATAATAATAATAATAATAATAGGTTGGTGCAAAAATAATGTCGTTTTCTCACATAGTAACATATGTGAGAAAACGACATTATTTTTACAACAACAACAACAACAACAACAACAATAACAATAACAACAACAATAACAATAACAATAATAAGAAGTTATTTGTTCAACAATTTATTGCCCTGACGGACAAAACCAAATTTGTGCATCTCTAATATTTAGTAAAAATTGCATTCGGTTTCAAGGTTTTGGTTTTTTATATCTCATTCTGCTCAATTTCTTTCAACCGAACCCATAAATACATTAATAGTTTGTTTTTTTTTTTGTTTTTTTTTTGGGGGGGGGGTCCCAATTTTTTCATAACTCCGTGCTTGTGGCCTTGTGTCAAATTAATCTAACTTTAGTAATTAATGACGAGAAAACATCATACCTGTTGCATGTACAGCCATGCATTTTTAAGAACGTCAATCTTTTCACTGACGCTTAAATGTCAGAATGCAAATATGCTGATAACCTATGTGTGTTACCACGTGTTCTCGTCGTTTTATCGCGATGAAATAGTAGCTCAAGTAAGACTTCGCCGTCATTGAAACGTTATTATTACTAATCAATACACCCGCGCGCTTAAGCAGTCATTCTTTTAAAATTGTCCTCATTCAGAACGAGATTTTTAACCCATTCTTTCCATAAGGACAAAAACAGAAAAATAATCTCGGTAAGTTTGTTTTTTATGTTTTTTATCTATTTTTTAAAACGTATGTTTTGAAACCGTGATCATTCATTTATAACCATCTGGACTGAAAGTACTTGATTTATACTTAGTTTAGCGAAGGCTAAGGTCAACCAAAGGTTGGAAGATTAAATTGCGCCAAACTTCCAAATCTGGCAGGTTCTGGGTACCTGGAAAATCAACATTCGATAGGAAGCCTCTTAAATTGGAACCGAACAGATAAAAGGAGCACGGAAGAGACTGGAGGTTGGCCTTCGCGTCATAAAAAAGAAACATATGGAATGGAATAATGATATCTAATGATTGACTTCTCAAAAAAAATGTTTTCCCAAAAAATTTGATCGAATTCTATTTTGAAAAGAAAAGGGCGTTTCAGTTTTCTGTTTCCTTAATTTCTTAATTTTTTTCAAATAATAATAATAACAACAACAACAACAACATTATTAATAACAACAACAACAACATTATTAATAACAACAACAACATTATTAATAACAACAACAACAACAATATTAATAACAGTTACAATAATAATATCTTTGAAGATCTTCAAAAACATATCAAAATACAAGGACCTTGAAATCAAAATCTCAAAAATGTGGCGGATGAGGACATTAACAATTCCAGTTGTTGTTGGAACCCTCGGATTGATTGGAAAAGATTCCAACAGACTCGTTGAATTCTTAAAAAATACAAAAAAAAGGGCTTTATCTATGTAAAATATGTGCGATTTTTTTTCAAAACTACTCAGTGTAAAATGCCTTTTTTGACTTTTGGTCTCTGGTCGTGACCCGGAAAGAAATGAGTATACAACAGAAACCAAAGGAAATAAAACAATAATAATAATAATAATAAACAAAAAATTGTACTCACAAGTACATCCCACACCTTACGAAGGGCTTTATCTAGGTACATTGTGTTTTTACTCGACTATTTACATGTACAGGTCCGTGATGCGTTGTGGGTAGTCTATTGTATTGTACTATTCTAACAGTTATTTTGGTGGACGTTAACAATTTCGAATTATTCTAGGAGCAGTTTTAGACTACTCACAATGCATCAGTGAAATGTTAATATATTTGGGTGGGCATTTAATATATATATATATATATATATATATATATATATATATATATATATATATATATATATATATATATATATATATATATATATATATATATTACTCCTCAATCCAAGCCGATATCCATTACTCCACCTTGCCTCCTAGCCGAGTTCGAATTCCAGTCGAACCCATTATATTAACTTCCGTGCAAATACCCTTAGGAAAGGTATGAATCCTCTACTTTTCCCTCCAACTATGGGTAAATAGCAGGATAGACTGGGTTCTATAGCCTTGGATAGCAACTGGTCTGGGAGAAGGACAACTCTGTATTCAAAACCTGCGGAGGGTCGTTTGGGGACCTTTTGGCACGTAGTGCACCAGGTCTCTGTATTCGGCCCTTCAAAAAGTGTGGATGGTCCTCCACGAAACCTTCACCACTATAATCAATTCTCAAGTGCTATTGTTGGGCTGTCGGTTTTCTGGGAACTGATCTGCTTTACTCTCAACGTCGAATTCGACGGGAGAGGACATATATATATATATATATATATATATATATATATATATATATATATATATATATAAAACGAATTTCAATGTTTCATTGAGTCATACTTTTTCAATTAAAAGGACGCAACACTAAATTTCAGTAGCTCATTCCCAAATTTTCATTACTGCGATTGTTTTCGGCGATTTTGTGACCTGATATATAAATAATCGAGCAAAAACACAATATTTTATTATTGGTAAGTTAACTGCTAAAAAAGTTGGTTCACTCAGTCGTGCTAGATAATTTTTCTCTCCAAAATCTGTCTTACATATTTATACGACTACCATTCGTCTATGCTTTGAATATTGCTGCCACATATGGTCAGGCGCCCCTGCTATATATTGAGAGATTCTTGATAAAATCCAAAGAAGAATCAGCAATATTATTGGTCCTGATCTGACGTCTCGACTTCAGTCACTTTTACAGCTTCACTGTGACTTTTCTATAAATACTTTCATGGTAGTTATTCGGATGAATCCTCCGCGATGGTACCTAGACTTTATGAATTTAAGCGTAGTACTAAATTGATAACAAGATATCACCAATTTACAGTTGAAATGGCTAGATGCAATCGTAAATTCTATCCTAACAGTTTCTTTTACCGCACTTCTCGCCTGTGGAACTCTCTTCTGACTCCATGCTTTCCGGCCATTCTTGATCTTCAAAAATTTAAAAATGTAAATTGCTATCTATTTCTTTCTTGATTATTCTTCGATTGCTCACACTCAGTAACCCCTTGGGCCTTAGTGGTTTTACTTGCATGAGGTGAAAATATTATATATATATATATATATATATATATATATATATATATATATATATATATATATATATATATATAGATAGATAGATAGATAGATAGTTTCAAGGTATGCTATATTTATGGTTAAAAGTGTCTAATATCAGGGATAAAACGTGCATAAAAGTGGCCAGATATATTATCCCTTACCGATAGAACGACTAGAAGTTTCATGCACAACGCAATCTTCAGGTGTTGGTACAGACTGACAGTTACATAATTAAAATTTTAATAAAAATATCTGGTTAAAGCAATGCTGGCAGAGTTCATATGTTATACGGGGATTACAAGTTTTGTTTATATATATATATATATATATATATATATATATATATATATATATATATATATATATATACTGTATTTAAAATAAACTGGGATTGAAATTTTATTTTATATTTAAAATAAAAAAAACATATCAATTTTTATTTAAAGTCGTGATTAATATTTTATATTAAACATAAAATAAACTCGTGTATATATATATATATATATATATAGATAGATAGATAGATAGATAGATAGATAGATAGATACACCTAGTGAGCCGTACTTTGCCTGACGATCCGTTTAGGTGAAACCTAGGTAGGTTTGTCTGGCTCACTAGGTGTATCTAGGTCTGCTGTACGATTGTATTGAGCTCTTTTGTTAGTTAGTTGTTTACTCGTATCGGGGTTTTTCCTTTGGGCTTCAGACCTGCATCTGTGCGATTTTTTTCGGCAGTAGTTCATGTTTGTAGCTCTTTCTTTTTTTAAAACCTTTTTTTCCCTCGAGATTGATTTGATTATTTGCAAATCAAAAATTCGAGGGTTTTTCGAAACGAGTCTGGTTATTTATATTTGTATGTATATATATTTATTTATTATATATATATATATATATATATATATATATATATATATATATATATATATATATATATGGCTCAAAATATACGGCAAAATCTTGTAACAGCAAAATTGTCCAAATCGTATAACAGCATGGGATAATTGTCCATCTCACAAGATGTTTAATATCTAAAAAAAAAAAAAAAAAAAAAAAAACACTAAAATAATTAAGTTGTTTTTTTCCAGGTTTTACAGATAAGATGTTTCGTCATTTTGACACTATTTGCCGTAAAAATCACTGAAAAATTCATTGAGTTATTCAGCTAGAAAAAGAACAGCTGAAAATCATTTTGTGCCAGCACCAGTATCTTCCCAAATCAGTAATGGTGAAAGGGAAATGATCACTCAGGCATTCAGTAATGGTACCAACATTCATACTCTGGCTTTCACCTTCAAAGTCCATTCAAGAACCAAGAGAATGGCGAATAAGTTTAAAATAGAGGGGACAGTAGAGAAGATAACTTGATGAGGGGATCACAATAGCAAGGGAGATCATCATTTCAACTAAGAGCTAAATATATTCTTACTGTTCAGAGTCCAATAGTGATATAAAAGCCTCGGACGGTGCCAGTATGATATCTTTAGCCATTTCTTAGATTCAATGGTTCAAAGCCTAATCTAACAATTAAACAATTTTGCTGTTACACAAATTGTACAATTCTGCTGTTACACACGGTATATATATATATATATATATATATATATATATATATATATATATATATATATAAATTCTTCAGAGTTAACTTGTGGAAAAGACAATATTTTTAAATATAAATGACAATAGGGAAACTGTAGCAGTTGCTGACGCGTTTCGTCCAATGGGGACTTTCTCAAAGCAAAAAACGTTTAAATAAATTCATTTCGTTTATAGATAGATAGATAGATAGATAGATAGATAGATAGATAGATATTTTGTTGTATTGATGTATGTTTGTGACCCTGGGTTTTACGCTTCTTGCGATCGTCAGACAAACTGATTAATTTTTAAAATTTTGGGATTATATATGGTTCCGTATATTGGTGTTTTTATGGCAGTGGAAGGAAAAATTGTCGTCGGAATACCACTCATACGCACACAGACATACATACACGCACGTTTACGCGTTGTAGCTCACATAAACATAAATATATATGAACAGTGTGGGACTGGGCGTATATGTGCATCCATGTGTCGTTGCGTACATACGTACGCAATTTGTTGCTGTATTCAATGTATTCAATAATATATAAATAATATATACAAAAAAAATTACATATATATACATATTTATATTTATAGTAAACCTAGAGAGCCAGATAAACCTACCAAGGTTTCACCTAAGCGGATCGTCACCTAAGCCTTCCCTGACGATCCGCTTTGGTGAAACCTTGGTAGGTTTGTCTGGCTCTCTAGGTTTAACTAGGTCTGCCCTACTTACTATATTGAGCACTTTATTTAGTTATTTTGCTTACTCGTATCGGGTTTTTTTTTTCTTTGGACTTTGGACTTGCATGCTAGACGATTATTTTCGACTGGCGTACATGTCCTTGGCTCTTTCTTTTTTTATACCTTTTTTTCCTTTGGTATTGGTTTGATTATTTGCAATTCAAGACACCGAAGGTTTTCCGAACGAGTATAATTTCTTATACTTATAGGATTACTACTACTACTAATATTTATATTTATATACATACACATTTTACACACACACACACACACACACACACACACATATATATATATATATATATATATATATATATACATATATATATATAAGTGAATATAGAAGTCAACACTTAGAGGCGACCGTCTGTTTCATGCTAGACGCAATCGTCAGGCCTGACGATTGCGTCTAGCATGAAACAGACTGTCGCCTCTAAGTGTTGACTTCTACGTTCACGTTTATTTTTACACACGCTGTATCTCTGATATTGAGAACTTTATCCCATAAATATAGCACATCTTAAGACTATATTTATATATATATATATATACTTATATATATACGAGTATAATATATATATATATATATATATTTATATATATACGAGTATAAGCTTGAAAACTATTTTCAAGTCAAGTGTGCTATACCATTAAGCCACAAGAAGCCGTTACACCCAAAGAAGATACAACTACCCTATTTAAGAAATCCACATCACTTATTCAGACCTTTCGTTGTATATTTCTGCTAACTTGCCTACTCGAAACGTAAACAAAATATTTTCAAGCAATCAATACTTATTTTAGAATGAAGAAACTTAACCGTTGCTGATCATTCTGTGTACCCATTTATGGATTGGGAAAGCCCGAATTCGTCCGCTCCATTTATAGATTGGGCAAGCCTGAATTTTGGATTCTCCCATGCTGACGGGGGTGGGGTGCCCGCGGACGAATTTGATTGGAGGAAAGTTGATTTGCATTTTTTTTTTTTTTTTTGTAGTGTTCCAAAATCTCTTTTAAAAGTCCGCGATTGATATTTACATACGGCTCGTTGCGCAAGCACATGTTGGTATTTGATCACCACCAACCGGGTCACTTGAGTGAAAGAAAGAGTCTGATGCTGGATAAAGCCGAAACTTTTAAGGATTCAAGGTCAATATTACTGATGATATGCTCGCGGCTATCATACCGATGTATTTCGAAACGGACGTAATATATAAAGGCGATTTGAACTTTGCGATAAAAAGTAACTTTAATCAGAAAAAAAAAAATAATCAAAGTTTTTAATCTCCTTTTATGTGATATGCCTTTTCCACACCCTTTGATTAAAATGAAATATACTTAACCAGGTACCCTGGGTACTGTAGTTTCAGAATATATATATGCTTATGGGTTGTGGTCCATCTCCAAAATCCTAGGTGGACTTCGATAACAAACAGACAGGCAGAGGCTACAACTTTATATATAAAGAAACCCGAGACAGTGTGACCTCATTACAATCAATCACGATTCAGACGTCTAAAAAAAAGAGGTCAAGTTGAAACAAAGATCGTTTTATTCTATTGAACACTCAAATGTTAGTAAGTTGCCGATAAAACGGTATCTTACGTTTATATTCGGGGTCAAATTATACAAACGTCTGTTTGGCAAATTGTAATTTATTTTAATCTATTTCAACATTTCATACTTCCTTTGACAAGGTCTAAGAAGAGGGGACACTTTGAGACACCAGATACTGTAAACAACTTACTACAATCTAAAATATGTTTCAGCTTTAAATAACTCACAAAGGGCTGATAAGTCGTAAAAACAAAACAAATCAAATAAAGTTCCTATAACGCTTGTATATCTGGTTAAGGAAACACAATTGAAACAATTGAATGAAAAACAGGTTTAATCACACGAGAGACATGGATTAATGCAGTAATAGAGAATACCGTAGTTCAGTGTAGCAATGCGCACGACTCAACGCTACGCCTTGCGACTTACTATGTGAAGACCGTTTCTATGAACAGACGTTTATTGCTGATGTACAAGTCCATGTTCAACGATTAATGTTGAGAAGTTTAGTCAATCGCCCCTCTTTTGACAATGAGCTTCGCTAAAATTAAGTCAATCAAAATTACATCATTTTTAAATACTAAAGTTGACCTAATCTAAAACTCGGGAGTCACTCAAGGAAGAGTTGCTGCTAAAAATCGTTATTATGAATGATGAGTGTGATATGAATGAAAGCGGAGGTTTTAGGGAGTGCGGATTGTAGGGACATAGAGGACAGATAGCAGTTGATCTTTGGATGGAAAAGATTAAGATTGTATTGCTCAGAGAAGCAACCACGCGAGAGTTTGTTCCACAAAGTAGAAATTCTTAGGAAAAAGCTGTCTATGTTGTAATTTGCCCGTACTATTCGACTACGGAGGAAATAAGGGTGATTCGGCTCCGTTGAAGTAGTAAGGCGTGTCCCAGCTATAAATGTCTAAACTGTTAGAACTTAAAAATGAAGCATATCTGAACATGTTTTCATGGAAATAGTGATCGGATCGCAACGTTGCACCTGTGGGAAAGAGGTTGCAATATGAATAATTAATCATGTATTCGCTAATATATATATATATATAAATATATATATATATATATATATATATATATATATATATATATATATATATGTAATTACGTCGCAACGATTTTCACGTTTTGAACTTTCGCCATCATTATCTAATGATTTTACCATCTATATAAGGGTCGGCTGCAAAGTTGGTCACCGGCTGTTATATTCTGGTATACTTGCATGATTTTTAGTCTACCAACTGGCGTGTCTACTTATATGTATATCTTGGTTAGCCTATGAACTTTTCATCCGATCCTCGTATATTATATACAAGAATAAGAATTTAATCTTTTCAAATTGTTCAATACTATATACAGTATTAACGCTTCTTTTTCATTAAAAATGAAAAAAATGTTGTGGTGTTCTCCCCCTAAAGAGTCTATGTTGGACTCTTCCGCCTACTATAAGATTAGTGGGAGAGAAGGCCTTGGGTGAACAGTCGCCTAGATTGTTCAACTGTCGAACACTCTGCCCCGGCAGAGAGGAACCGGGACGTTGCTTTGCCGAAGGGCAAAGTTTCGTCCAGGGAGGTAGACAGTCCCTGAACCCGTCTAGCGGGTTCAAAGGGAATATTTTTGGCTGAGCCTACGGACTCGAAGAAACCCACGTTAAACTCGGCCTTGTGCCAAATACATTCCTTGTGGGGGGATTGTTAAATATAACAGTCGCCTAGATTGTTCAACTGTCGAACACTCTGCCTCGGCAAAGAGGAACCCCGGCGATGCTTTGCCGAAGGGCAAAGTTTCGTCCGGGGCGGTGGACAGTCCCTGAACCCGTTTATACAGGTTCAAAGGGAATATTTTTTGGCCGAGAACACTCGGTAAACTCGGCCTTGTGCCACATACATCCCTCGTGGTGTGGGGGGCTGTTAAATATCAACAGTCGAATAGATTGAACGCTGGGTCAACCGACACACACTCACTAGTCGTATAATACTCCTCCCCGATCTTTTAAACGGGAGTAAGAAATGTATCTCTTGTTTCCTGCTTGGGATTGCGTTTCCGGCTTCTTCTAAGATCTACTTCAACTCTATATTTCTGACGTCTCCGCCTGAACTCTGAAATTTTATTCATTAATTTATTTTTTTCTCTCGCACTCGGAGGAGATAGGTTCACTTATAGTCCGGTTCACACTCTTCTCCCGGTCTTTTGAACAGGAATACAGGTTTGTCCTTTGTTTTCTGTTTAGGATTGGGTTTCCGGTTCATTCTAAAGTCTACTTTCACTATATACCTCTAACGTCTCCGACTAAACTGAAATGTTATTCACTAATTAAATCTTTAATTAATTAAATCTTGACTTTTTCAAGTCTAGAGTTAATCGTTATCTTTCCTGCATAACCCCAAGAACTTCACTTCTAGCCTTTTCTTATGTTCATGCAACACACAGTAACCATCTACCTTGAGTGGCTCTTGGGCCTTGTATTGGACAAGTGTTCCTTTCCATGCAATTAAACATACAAATATTTGACATGGTCGATTCATTTACACTTAGTGTAGAAAAAGATTTTTATTCTAGATAAAATATATAAATATATATATATATATATATCAGGTCATCCCATAAGTTCTGTCCGAATTTTGAATAAAGAAAACAAGTGATCAAATGTTACATTTAATTACAGATTCAATCAACAATGTATTTTCCCTGATTATCTATGACTTCCTTCCATCTATTAACAAGCTTACTAATTCCATTACTGTAAAATTCTTTTGGCTTTGATTCGAAGAACTCACAAATGGCAGTTTTAACCTCTTCCTGTGTTACAAAAGCTGTTTCTTCCAAATGATACTGTAAACTACGAAACATATGGTAGTCTGAAGAAGCAAGATCGGGAGAATTAGGTGGATGAGGAATTTTCTCCCAACCAAGTTCTTCGATCTTTTCTGGCGTGATTCTTGCTGTGTGGGGTCGCGCATTGTCCTGATGAAACATTACCTCTTTTCGATTCCCTAGATCAGGTCCTTTTTTCCTCATTGCTTGGTTCAAACGCTCTGGTTGCTGACAGTATATTTGAGCATTAATTGTTGCATTAGGTGGTAAGAATTCAAAGTGGATTATTCCTTGGCGATCCCACCAGATTGAAAGAAGAACCTTGAAGTTCTCGTCTGTGGCTGGGGTCCTTCCCCTTTACCAAGCCACTGTCTATGACGCTTAACATTTCGATAAAAGATCCATTTTTCGTCACCAGTCACAAATCTATCCAAAAAAGGTGAAACAAGTTGGCGTGAGTGGAGAGAAGAGCAAATGTCAACTCTGGATTTGAGGTTGTTTTCAGACAATTCATGAGGCACCCATTTTCCAAGTTTAGGAACTTTTCCAAGTTGTTGAAGATGACGATGAACAGTTGTATGGTTTGAACTGAGAACCACTGCCAATTCCTCAACTGATAAAGCAGGATTTTCTTCAAGGGCTGGTTCAAGAAGCTTTTCATCAAACTCAACTGGACGTCCGGTTCGATCTTCATCTTCAAGGATGAAATCTCCACCTCTGAATTTTGGAAACCATCTTCTGCAAGTTCTTTCATTCACACATTCCTCTCCATAAACTGAGTGAATGTTTCTAGCCGCTTCGGTTGCTGAGTTTCCTTTCTTGAAATCATAAAGCATTATGTGCCTCAAATGATTCTTGGGTACTTCCATATTAGCAGGGTTTTAATCAAACAAAATTTAATTTTATTGTTCTCTGAAATAAAATTTGATCAGTTTAAATGCATCGAAACATAAAAATAATGTTCCGCTCCATTAGACATTATAAAATACTCTTTAAATTTCGTTCATTTTAACAAAAAGTTAAAATTCAGACAGAACTTATGGGATGACCTGATATAAATATATATAAATATATTATATAAAAATATAGATATATAAAAATATATGAATATATTATTATATATAAATACATAAATCTATGATTCAATGTATGCGTGTTGGTCTTCGGGATATAGAAGTTCTTAACATATCATGGGAATTTTATAAAAAGAATAAATAAATAAGAAGAATTTTTATGCAGGAATCAAGAAAAATTCAGTGAATAAAAAATGACAAAGTCGTTGAATGTTAAGGGATAACTACGTAGAACCTGAAAAAAATTAATTCATCAGAAGAAAATCAAAACAAATACATTTTTATTTACCATAAATTCCAGCGTACAAGTCGAGTTTTTACGCCCCAAGCTAAGAGTCGACATATGGCGGTTATAAAATGTAAACTTTTGCCACCGAGACGTAAACAAGTCGGTCAGCACTCCTAACAATTACAGTACACCGGAAATTTCCATCTCAAGAGACAGGAGTCGAATAACCAAAATCGGTTATTTGCGCATGGACTCCGAATGTCACTTCTGGCTGAAAACATTCAAAATTATTAATTGACCACTGACAGCGTTTCCCTCGCATTTTCGAGGGACTTTTTGTCAGCCACAGTTTCCAGTCCTTTCCAGCTCTTAATTTATTTTGTCTTTTTGTTAATCTCACCTAAGCTTTGCACTGCCATCCATTTACTTATGCTCGCTCGGTAGGTTATACGTTGTTTCCCTCTCTCCCTCTTTCTTTCAGTCTGTCCTGTGAGTATTAAATTTTCTAAGCCTTCTTTCCTCGCCCTATAAATTTCAACTGTCTTTTCCTTTATATTTAAGCCTCTTTTTTGTTTCCTTTTTCTCTAAAATTTCGTCGTTGCTCGCATGATCGGTTCGTGATATTCTCAACAGCTTTCTGTAGGATCACATTTCTGTTGTTCAAGTCTCTTCTTCGTCTGTGAAAGATTGTCTATATAAGAAGATTGATGTCAAACTGCAGTTCATCATTATTTTCTTCGCTTCTAAGAAAGTTTTCCTTTTTCTTAATACATTGCTTAGCTTTTCGAAGGTGTTATCTGTTCGGATTTCGGTATCACATTTCTTTTCAAATGTTAAAACGCTTTCCACAAAATGGATTCTTTGTATTTGTTTAATTTCAACATCTCGAATTCGCTGCTCGCAAATTAAGCTGTTTCTTTTGATGACTACCATATATTCATTCTGTTTGGGTACCTCGACGTGGTGTAATAATTAGCAAGCTTGTCTCGCTAGAGCAATTACAAGTGAATAGTAATTTTGATCCTCACTGGACGCCCCACACTTTCAGCCTTGTGCCTCATCTAAACTATGTTTGGAAAATCAAATATCAGCCAAATATGGGCACTTCTTCCTAGTGTAAGTGTTAGCAAGTTGGTGTCGCTAGATGAATTACGACTAAATAGTTCGATCTTCACTGGATGCCCAATATTTTCGGTCTTGTGCCATATCTAAGCTACGCTTAGAAAATAATTTGGGCACTTCGACGGGGTGTAATGGTTACCAAGCTTGTCTGACTAGATCAATTACGACTGAATAGTAATTTTCATCCTCACTGAGTAACCCATACTTTCGGCCTTGTGTCGGATTTAAGCTACGCTTAGGAAATCACCATATCAGCCAAAGAAGGACACTCCGACTTGGTATAATGGTTATCAAACTTGTGTCGCTAGATCAGTTACGACTAAATAGTGAGTTCGATCCTCACTAGGTGTGTCACATTTTCGACCTTGTGCAGCTTTTCAATTACGCTTAGAAAATCAATGGACCGAACAATTCAGTAATCTTTTCTTTATTTCTAACCAATTTTTTTTCTGTTTAATACTTTGCTTGGCTTCTGGAAGGCGTCTTTCACTATCTCAATACGATTTCGGGTTTTAGTCGCACTTTTGTCGTGTACACTAAAATATTTAATAAATCATTTCATCATGATTTAGGTAGATACCGCCAAAATATCGCGGGGGCGTAGTAGGTGCCATATCACGTGATTTTTTAGGGACAATTAGGAAGAAATAAATAATATAATTCAGGAGCCGATGTTCTTACGAAAAAGTATGTAAAACTCACGAAGCCCGGCCCCAAACATGAGACGCACAGAAGTCACCAAGGTCGAACTCACTCTAGCTGCTTATCTTCAAGACCCCATTCACATCTACACGCAGAAATTGACTGCGCTGACAAACTACAAAGAGATCGCTTTAGACTACGGCACCACAGTTCACAGTAAGAACTAAATTCTATCTTTTGTAACCCCCGTTACTACTAAGCACACAATGACTCTTTCATACAAACACACATATAGCAACATTTCATTGTTTCTCACATACGTGCACAAATACAATTTATTCCAGGACTTTATTAACCAAAGCAAAAGACATTATTTTCAAATCCATTACCAACTTCTTGCATTATCGTCGTTATATTAAATTAATGTTTATTTGTTGGTACTACGAAACCTTTTTCTATTAGATTTTATTCTTTCAATGAAAATCGTGGGATTATTCGGCCTAAACGTCCGCTCAATTATGAGCAGTCCCAAAACAATATTTTATGTTACTGTATCGAATCCCCACACTCCGAATTTTGACATTTAACAAAAATCCGAGTAGAAGGATTCTTACCATTTGTTAACTAACAGTAACACTATCAGTATGGCCAGTTAGAAAATATAAAGCAGGTCACGAGTTAAATGGATATTAATGATATAACCTACAGAGAATTAATAACTGTAGATAACGTTTATCTTTCACGATAAACAAAAAGTGTGTAATGCACTGTTGAACAGTTGTGTGAAAACTAATGTTATTACTACTGTCGTGCACAACAGATTTCACTCAATTTCCGACCTTTTAGACACTCTGGCCGTCAGCCCAAGAGAAGAACATTGGACGTCATCTACCACCATTTCCGGGTTTGGGGGTTCAAGCTGACCCAAGGGTGGAAGGGGCAAAAATATTAGATGTATTATATCTTACTGGTAACCCTTTTAAACGAGAACAGAAGAATTATGATAGTTTCCTTCTAAATGCGATCATAAACCTGGGGTTACATAAAACAATTTTTCGTCACCGTCGTCCTTTACTGAGTACAGATATAAACAAATATAAGACTAGTGTTGAGTGTTGATCTATTAGGTTGGTGCAAAAATAATGTCGTTTTCTCACATATGTTACTATGTGAGAAAACGACATTATTTTTGCACCAACCTAATAGAAAGGCGGGGTAAACGATTTATTTGTCCTTTTTTCTGCTGTTGAGATGACACGACAGCAGTGGCGATTCTGGAACTCTGAAAGTGGGCCGGGCGCACTTAGGGACCGACATTTTTATGCAGCGGAGGAGGACAAATTCAAGCAGCGTCTTTATTTTCATACTATACCACTATCGTATACACAACTTAGGAATGAGTTTTAGTATAAGTATTAACTAAATTAAACGGAATAACTTTTCATTCATAGTAGTGGATTTCTAATCTATTCTTGCCCTTTTTTCCACTCTCGAGCTGTTGGACCACAAGAGAAGTTAGCTTCGAAACAAAATCAAAGGGTTAATACTAACGTCAATACTAGCAGAACAGTGTAATTTTTCTGCTCTAAATTTTTTTTCTCTACAAAACTTAGAAAAGTGGGGGGCAGCCGAAATTAAGGGGAAATAACCCCCTTCTGACACCCCCCCGTATAATCGCCACTGCTGTCGTGTCACCTCAACAGCGGAAAAAAGGACAAATAAATCGTTTACCCTTCCTTTCTAGATCAACACTCAACAGTCTTATATTTGTTTATATCTGTACTCAGTAAAGGACGACGGTGACGAAAAATTGTTTAATGTAACCCCAGGTTTATGATCGCATTTAGAAGGAAACAATCATAATTCTTCCGTTCTCGTTTAAAAGGGTTGCCAGTAAGATATAATACATCTAATATTTTTGCCCCTTCCACCCTTGGGACAACTTGAAATCCCAAACCTGGAAATGGTGGTAGATGACGTCCAATGTTCTTCTCTTGGGCTGACGTCCAGAGTGTCTAAAAGGTCGGAAATTGAGTGAAGTCTGTTGTGCATGATTTGAAAAGACGAAGTGAATGATAAGTAGGGGAAGACAATTCTTACGATTCAAGTAACCATATACATTTGTTACAGTATCAATCAGATAAAAGTGGTTCCAGTACAAGCCGAGAACGATTCATTACAACCTTCTCCACATATATAAGAGTTGGCGACTAAAAAGAAGGAAAGGAAATATAGTAAAGAATATATATAATAAGAAGTAAAGAATATATATAACGATGCAACCTCGGTTCTCCAATGTCTCACATGTCGAACAAATCGGTTTTGGAACAAAAAATTTGAGAAAAAAATGCCTCGGTTATCGAACAAAATTTCGGTTCCCGAACAACATTGCCGAACTTAAAGTTAACCCGAACGCAATAATTTCTTAGTCGACCGCCATGTTGTATACATTCGTGTGTTATGGCGAGCTTTTCTTTTCCAATTTTATTGTACTGTGACTTTTTTCTCTACATTGATTCTTATTGGAAAAATAGTTTCGGTTTACGAACATTTCGTGTTACGAACGGCCTTCAGGAACGAATTAAATTCGTGAACCGAGGTCCCAATATATATATATATATATATATATATATATGGTGCGGCAGAAATACCTCCTACATATACTTTCCACAAATACCTCTCTCATAAGGGTAAGACAATAGTGACAATGGTGTCTTTATGCGCCTAATATCTAGCAATTTTATTACCTTATTGTGAATATTCGTGAAAAATACGCACTCCTATCCTTGGGTTAAAAAACGGGAACAGACACCAGTCCAAAGCATAACAAAATGAGAAGCAGGGGATGATTGTCCCGAGAAATGGGCAAGTAGAGTCAAAATATTGCCAGACGTTATCATGTGGTCAACGAGCTGATCGCATGATAACATCTTTTTCTTTACGTTCCAAAATGTCATAATCGGTAGAAGTTTGTAATGAATTGTTCTCGGCGTTGGCTGAACGCAACTTGTCTCTCGTATACTTATTTGTTTTGGTTTATTTAGCCCATAACTGGGAGGGGATGAGATATAGTGATGCTTTTCCCAAGGGCAGTAGTGTGAAAGCAAACACAACAGATTAGGATGGAATTTGAACTTGGTTTGCTGATACCAGTTTCCCCGCTAATAACAATTACACTAACATCATGTTCTTATTATGCCATTACAGATTTGAAATAATCTCCTTATCTGTTTCGCAGTAGTGATAATGTTTTGGCGAGATTGCTCTCCATGATAAAAAAAAAACTGTACTGAATCTCATAATCTCTAAGAAGATTTGTTTTTTGTATTGTTTTGTTTTTGTTTTGTTTTTTTGTTGTTGTTGTTTTGGGGTTTTTTTTGTTTTGTTTTGTTTTGCGGTATATCAACAGCTCTATGGGTTACTTAATGCCGAAATCAGAATATGAAAATTCAAACTGTATACATAATTCAAGAGAAAGACATTATTTCATTATTAAAATTATAATCACATGGTTGCATTTATTTAAAACCAAATAATCTTACAAAATCAAGCGAGGAGTGTAAACTTGTTTCTCATAAGAAATTAGCAGTATAACCCGTCTTCAATCCGGTCTTTCATTACAGCGAATTTTTGCCGTTCAATTGGAGCAGTTTAAGTTTAAAGTCAGCCGATCCGAAAACCAATATTAGCAACAACAATTGGGTCCAACTGAGGCACATGCCCAAATGGGGGTTAACAATTTGAAAGGGCGTTCTCAATTTTGCAAGGAAGGAACTTCTTCCATGGACCGTCATATATACCATCATTTTTATTTATAATATTTTTTTTATAATTCTAATAATCTTTTGCGTTAGATTTCACCTCTCGCTGTTTTGCCTTAGATTTTTGCGCAAAGTGTAAAAACCAGTTTTCTTCAATTTTTCACCTTCAAGGATGTAATTTCTTTCAGCCAATTTGGACTCAAAACCGGCAGTGAAGAATTATCTATCAAACAAAAATATTTCATCGAAATCGGATGAAATCGGATGAAATCGGATGAAAACTGTGAAAACGCATAAACGACATCCGATCACACATGCACACACACACACACACACACACACACACACACACACACACCTACATACGCACACATTTTGGGAATTCTAGATATAGATATACGAGATTAATCATAATAAATTGTTTTTTAAAAAAAAACATTTTTTGACAATGTATGCCATGTCTTCAATTTTACTGTAAAATGTATTGATCGTCATTTTGCCATAAAAAAAGTATTGTTGGTCATTTTACTATAAAAATGCATTGTTGGTCAATTTACTTTAAAAATGTATTGTTGGTCAATTTACTTTAAAAATGTATTGTTGGTCATTTTACTATAAAAATGCATTGTTGGTCAATTTACTTTAAAAATGTATTGTTGGTCAATTTACTTTAAAAATGTATTGTTGGTCATTTTACCATAAAAATGCATTGTTGGTTATTTTACTATAAAAATGCATTGTTGGTCATTTTAGTATAAAACGCATTGTTGATCATTTTACTATAAAAATGCATTGTTGGTCATTTTACTATAAAAATGTATTGCTGGTATTTTTACTATAAAAATGTATTTTTTATACTTTCCTAATGTTTTGATTTTAGTTTGGTGGTTCACTATTTGCCCATAGCTGCCCCACTAACTGTTAGTGGGGCAGCTGGGAACAGCAGTTCAGAGGTGATTCTTCAAAACCTCCAATCTCCCGATCAGAAGCCTTACTTCCGGATGTAGTTTATTATCAAACCCAGGACGGGTGTACCTATTTGTATTCCATTATATTGTATCAAATAATTTCTGGTTATTTGAACAGTAAACACAACATAAATAAACTGGTCCGCTGATCAAAAATAGCGAAATTCTTTTTCAGGGAATGATTTTTGTTTTGTATATTAGCACTCATTAGTCATTCCTCAACCAACGACATTTGGTACGATAGAAAAATATTGATTTTTTTTTTATCGGTATAAAAGGAGGTGTTATTCATAATATTGATAAAGTGTAAAATCGTTCCATGACGTTTTACAGTTAGCGGACCGACAAATGTCAAGTTTGAAAATTGTGCTTACATTATTATATTGATATCTGTTTTTTGTTTGTTTGTTTTTAAAAACTAAAAGAAAAGATATGCAAAAACAATACTGCATTTTTATTATTTGTTATTTTAAATCATTAAATTGCTTCTTTAAAATTGTGGCAGTATTTTGTGTTAAATAATATAAAACTTTTAATTTTTACAAAAAATGAATGAAAATTTATTGTACTAATGCACCCTAGTAAAACTAACTATTAGGTTGGTGCAAAAATAATGACGTAATAATGTCGTTTTTTGACGTTAAATAATACGTAAGAAAAACGATATTATTACGTCATTATTTTTGCACCAACCTAATACAAGTCTTACTAATTAAGCCATAGTTAGGGACAGAAGAGGTGGATTCACACCTTTCCAAAGGTTATTTGCGTGTAAGTGAATATAACGAACTCAACTGGAATTGGAACTCGACTCTCCGATTAACAATTCTGAGCTATTATCCATTACACCAACCGCACATCCAACCTTACAGTATCTGGTATTCCCAAACGGTCACTGATCCAGTGGGGACCTGAAGCCTGATCTCATATGGGGAGGGGTACTTCGCAACCAACAACAGCAGATTCGAGGATCCAACTGCTAAAATATAGCCTATGAATAGATTCTGGCGAACAAGCCCCAAAGAAAATGTTGAAATTTAACCAATCACAAGTAAATTTTGAGGTATTTGAAATGGGTATTAGAGGAACATTATGATATCTATTTCAATTCATTGGCTCATGATTCTATCACGAAAATGGTTTTATTTTTTAAAAAAAAGTTGATTAAAAATGTTGCTTCATGGGCCCCTCTGGGATTAGTGGCCCTGAAGCTTAAGCTTCATTTAGATTAAATAATAGTTCCGCTATTCCACCCATCTAGGTACTGACCAGACTCAATGTTGCTTAACTTCGGGAGCCGTTGTTTATTCAATGTGACGGGGTCGTAAGCTGGGATTTCTAACGCAATACCGAATTTTTATTCGTAAAATTACCGGATTTTTTTAGAAATACTTGATTTTTATCTTCATTTTTTATATATTTAAATACCGGATTTTTTATTTTTTATTTTTTTTTTTTTCTAATTAATACCTGAGTTTTATTTTTATTATCAATAAGGAGTTTGGTTTTTAATCTTTAAATAATCCTTTTTATTGTCGGTGTAAATTTCGAGCCAGAATTGAACCCGTGTCGATGCTTCTTTATAGTTGAAATTGTTTTTTTGTTTATTTGGCATTTGCTATGGCTACTAGCGATCGATGTTCGAGCCCCAACTTAAAAACAAAAATAAGATTTATAATTCTGACGTTTAATGCAGAGAGGAGTTTTTAGAAATATCAGCGCTATACAGCCGTCCTCTCTCCCCTTCTATATTTAGTTCGGTGAGGTACTAAGCTATACTTTGTAAATAAAACGCTAAGTTTCGTACATCAGTTAACTGGATAGTATAGGACCTATACTATAGGTAAATGGTTAAGCTAGGTTAAGAAATACAAACACTGATTAATTCTACCTCAGGTTTTGGTTATAGACACCTCTTCTGCTATTGTTATCTTTATGAGAGGAAAACGGAACACTTTTGTGAACTAAATTTTAATGAAAGCACATTTTTGGTTTTTTAAGTAACTTTTTCAGTGAGTTCTTTTTTTTTTTTTTAGGGATTGCCTTTGTTTTGTTTCATTTTTTTTTTTCGTTTGTTTTTATTTTGTTTGTTCATTTCTTTAATTATCTCCACCCATCGACAAGCAACTCGCGCCGAATTCAGATTTAAAGACGTTAAGTTTTAAAACTGATCTCCTAAAAAAACTAAGCCAGCGAACCACGAACCTCCTGTTTTTTTGTTTTTTTGTTGTCGACATGACTATCCCAACACTCGCGTGGATTCACTTGCCTCGTGTAAATATGGGTCGAAATCTTTTCGCTTCACTTCAGCGTTTTAAAGTGGACCTTCGCCTTTCTCGAATGATGTCCTCAATCAGACCCCCAGATGACCGGCTGAAAGAATCCCTGGTTCTTCCGATTAAAACTCTCACCGGGCCCGGTCCATCCAACTGCTCTGAGAGAGTCTTGAACGCCAACAAACTACCTATGGTGGGACATCTACATAAAGAATTCATCAAGGTAATTTTTTTTTATCTTATTCTTTTACTTGACATTTAAAAAATGTCAACATTCTTTGTTTAAACTCACAATCATACGCACGTTCGCAGACATACACACGCACATTCTCACAAACACATGCACTCACGATCATAAACGCACACACACAAACCCACGCACGTTCACACACACATGTGCTCCCTTTCTCACACACACACACACACACGCACACGCACGTGTGCTCACACAAACTCACGCACGTTCACACACGATAACAAACACACATACGCACGCGCACATGCGCATACATAGTTTTTTTTTAATATTTTCTTTAAAATAAACAAAAAATTTAGCTTGAAAAAATATTTAACAAAAAACTCACAAGATATTTTTCTTCCTCGTCATAACGAAAGATGAATAAAAGTTTTAAAAAAAAGTACTACTCTTGCTCTGGAACGTTCTTCCTTGAGTGGCTCTTGCACAGGGTGAATAGTATTGTGAAATATATGAATATACATACATATAGTGATTTTTCAAGTGTAGTTCAGATGCGGCACAAGGCCGAATGTGTGGGGCACCCAGTGATGATCGAACTCACTACTCAGTTGTAATTGGTCTAGCGAGAGAAGCTTGCTAACCATTGCACCGAGGTGCCCATGACTTTTTACGTGCAGCTTAGGCCGAAAGCATGGGACACCAAGTCAGAATAATCATTGTCCCAAATATATATATATATATATATATATATATATGCATATTTTCCCAAGCGTGAATAACCTAAACATAACTAGGTAGACAACACCCTTAACAATGTTTGTTTTGTTGCTATCTCTCCTAATCCCTGTTCTTCCAACCATTTACACGAGCTTGTTAGGTAGGATATGTGCTGCTTTTCTCTATCCCTCTTCTTTTTCTTTTTTTACAGTGTTGTTCACCCTGTACAAGGTCCGAGGGCCTCTCGATGTAGAGTGTTACGGAGTAAGAGGCACAGTTTATGCGGATATGTGTGGAAAATAACGGTTAAGCCTAGATTTGAACAGGTTAAGAGTGTAGTGATCGAAGAAAGAGGAGGCACGGCTTGAGAAATCGGAAAGTCGAGTTCGAATTCCAGTCGAATCAATTACATTCACTTACGTGCTAATACCCTTGGGAAAGGAATGACTCCTCCTCTTCTACCACCAGTTATGCGTAAATAGCAGGACAGACCGGGTTCTGTAGCCTTGGATGGCAACTGGTCTACCGCAGAAAGAAATGGCAACCTACTGCGGGGAAAAATCTGCCTCGTCAGTCATGTATCTTTCGATACATGATCGCCTAAGCGTGTATCACGCATGGCACATAACTGACTGAGAAATGTATGAATCTTCTTCGTCTCTCCCCCGTCCCAGCTATGGGTAGATAGCAGGACGTTGGGCAGACCGAGTTCTATAGCCTTAGATGGCAACTAGTATACCGCAGAAAGAAATGGTAACCTACTGCGGGAAAAATCTGCTTTGTCAATCATGTATCGAAAGCAATGTATCACGCATGGCGAATAACTGATTGACTGATCGAAGAAGTAATCTCTTGGGAGTCTGTTCCACAAGGCAGTGGCTCGTGGGAAGAAGCTGCTTGAGTGGAACTTCTTGCCCTCTGTGTTAAATTTCCATGAAAGGTTTCCATGAAAGTTCTCATAGTACATATGAGAAAGAGAGGAGTGAAAAAGGTGTGCGTGAGAGTGAGTTGTGAGTATTGAAAGAGATTTTACTTTCGCTTTTAACCTCAGAGCCAATTAAAACATATGAACAAGAGCATCTTATACAGAGAAGCTAATGAACAATGCCATTGTAATATGTAACTCACCCCAAATATCACCAAAATGATCTTTACGCTCTAAAGCTTCAGAGAAATCAGATGCATCAGCAGGTTGATGCATCTGAAAAATGACCTCCACCCCCGGGTGCTGATCCACGTTTCATCCGATGTCAGTGTCTGCCTCTGACATGTTAATATGTGGTCGACCTTGCTATGTCTAGGTTATACACGCTTCGGGAAATCGAATGGCATATATATATATATATATATATATATATATATATATATATACCCACCAGAGTAGAAGATGGAGAGTTTTAAACATCCTAGGAAAAGCTTAAAACCTTCACTTATCCGAATTTGAGTAAACAGGAATATTACGTTATATGCACACAAAAAATAGAAAACAAACATTGATGGCTAATTACTCTTAAGCCCACCAACTACTCTTTCTGCTTACACAGAGATGGCTGGCAGGACTTAATGTATAATGATTCCAAAACTTTCAAGTAATAATCATACCGAATATCACTTTTATCACCCAGGATGTAAAAAATGGTCGTCATTTTAGTGATGAGGCAAGCCTTCTGTAGAACTACATTTCTGTTACTTCAAGTCTCTTTTTAATCTATGAAGAGATTGTCTAGCATTCACTACTATATGGAAGAAACTTTAAGTAATCTTAAACAAAGATGCTGAGGATACCATTGATCGATTATGTAATAGGTTATGGCTTGTTTCCTTTCGCCCCGCTTGACTTCAATCTATTTGGGGAATATAGGGTTTTCCACGCCCTCTTTCTTCAATATATGTCCTAGAATTTTCAATTGTCCCTTCCTGATGTTATATATAAATTTCTTTTTTGTTTTCATTTTCTCAAATCTTCGTCGTTACCCACAAAGTTTGGTCCATGATAGGTTGTCCAGCCATTTGCTGCTATAAAGATGGACTGATATTACCCAAAAGTTCAGTACTCTTTTCGTAGTTTCTAACGAAAGTTTTCTGTTTCTTAATACTTTGCTTAGCTTTTGAATTTCATTTTAGGCTATCCCAATGCGCCTTCGAATTTCAGTGTCTCACTTTCCGTCCTCCGTGAAAACACTTCCCAGATATTTAAATTTTCCTACTTGTTTGAACAAGAAATTCTTTGTTACAATATGAATCGAATACACTTTCGTGCATGGGAAACGAGTTGCGTCCCGACCACCTCGAGAACTCGGCCTTGAGAACCTGTCCAGGTTATAAGACCGGGTATAGTATTGTTATTTTAATCAAATGTTACAGTAGCTGGTGTTCTCCCAATGAACTAATGACTGGGATCTCCACTGTTTTTTAACTTTGGTGATCGAACGAGAATCGACGTTCCAGCGTGATTTAACCGTAAGCCACAAAGATAGATGGTAAAGAGTGAAAAATTACTTAAAGCAACAAGAGACATGACGTTAGGGGGAGACATGATCACCTAACTCCTGTAATGACTTGGTGTATTAAAGAAAGAATAAATTTAGACTATTGCTTGTATTGTGAGTTCAATTCTTAATAGGTCTTGTCCTATTTTAACTGACCGTTTAACAGACGAAGATAAGTTTGTCGGTTATTTTTTTATAAATTTGCAAAGGTCATCCTCATTTTAATTCAGATAAGGTTTTTGCATTAACAAAAGAACATGAAATTCCACAGATAAAACTAATTGCGTGACAAAATTATCTTCAGGTAATTAATAGAAATGTCTTGTTTCAATCGCTTAACGGCTCGTGACAGCCATGATGTACACGGTTATTCAAATTTAAGAGACATCTTATTCAAAATATAAGTACTTTTATTCAAAACCTGTAGACCTTTATTCAAAAGGCATTTACTTTGATTCAGAGCATAAGTACTTTTATTCAAATACTATGAATATTTAATTCAAAATGTATTAGGTTGGCGCAAAAATAAAGACGTAATAATGTCGTTTTTTGGCGTATTTTTTAACGTCAAAAAACGACATTATTACGTCATCGTTTTTGCACCAACCTAATATTTATTTTGATTCAGAACGTAAGTTTAGAAATTATTTCGAAATTGTTGAACTTTATTCAAAATATATTTTGTTCAAAACCTATGAACCGTTATTGCATATATATTTACTTTTATTCAGAAAATAAGTACTCTTATTCAAAACTTATTGACCTTTATTATAAATGTATTTAATTTTATCTAGAATGTAAGTACTTAACATTTAAAACTTATTGAATTTTATTGAAAATATATTTTATTCAAAACTTATTGACCGTTATTCAAAGTATATCTATTTTCATTAAGAAATTAAGTACTTTAATTCAAACTCTATGGACATTTCTTCAAAACGCATATACTTTTATTCGTAAAATAAGTACATTTATTAAAAACCTATCGACTTTTTTATTCAAAATATATTTACTTTTATTAAGAAAATATGTACTTTTATTTGAATTTAGATTCACCTTTATTCAAGGAAAGGTACCATTATTCAAAGTAAACTGCCATCATTCAAGATTTGTTTTAGTTTTTTCTGTGGTTTAAGATTTCAGATTTTGCTAACTGTATCTCCTTGCTCGACATTTGACAAGATTACATTTTTTTGATCGCTTGAAAATTTAAGTTCCTTTGACTTTCCCTCTTTTCATTGTCGACTCGTCGTGCTCTGTTTCAAAGGAGAAACATTTTCTCGAATTACTTGACAGGTGAGATCGAAAAGAGTCAGCTAAGCAAAACGATCTCCAACATTTGTGATAATATAATGACCTAGTTTTTCATTCTGAAATCATTTTTTTTTATATGAGGAAAGCAAAAGGAAAGAGATATAAGAAGACACTACGTGGTAAGAGTAATAGCAATATCGACCGTTTGCTTATAATGAAACATTTCTCATTAATTGACCGAGCATCACTGTCGGTTATTTTCAAAAAATCTTTCAATTAAATCAATTTTTCAGAAAAATAGGTTTCCCAGGCTCACTAACTGTTATGGCTTCCTTCCTAACCTTTTCATTGTGTGACATGTCAACATATTATGTTATTATTTTGTCTATACTGTTGAAAGTTTTTTTAATCATTTCACACCTAAGCAAGGCGGTAAGGCCCCTAGTACGCAGGGGGTTACAGGGAATTAAAGTGAAAGAGGAAACCGAGAATATGGAGGATTAAAGAAAGGACAAAAGATAAACGGGATTTAAGGAGATAGAAGATGGTGACTGATGCTGCATTTAAAGTTTTGAAGATTGTAGTTATCAGGGAAGCCAGGAAACGGAAGAGAGTTCAAAAGATGGGAAGTGCGAGAAATGAAACTTTTGTATAGAAGTGGTGGTTGCATTTAGCTATTTCAGCAGCAAAAGGGTGGGACCTAGATGCCAATCTAGTAGCACGCTTAAATTAGGGTGTTCTGGGCACCAGGAAAAATGCTCGTCAGAGCAGTTGCCGTGAAAATATTTGTAGAAAAAACAGAAGTCATTTCACATCGGTGAGAAAGTGACACTTCACAAGTAATTTGTTATCTGTTATTTAGTACAGTTCTTTGTTTATGATTCTGTAGCGCCAGTCGACGAGTTTCGGAAAACGATGAACCCTCACTAAGACCTACAGGATATATTTCCTAGAAGCCATTTTTAACCATTGATATGATAAAGCGGTTGTATACAGCTTACAGTTTAGAGAATTCTGCTCGAGTTTGGCCCAATGCATGACATCCATATGAAAATCTCGATCTAACGAGCTATCATGAATTTTTAGGTTTTGTAGAAACTTGCCGTATTGTGGGAAACTACCTTTAACGCAGACTATTCGATGTTCAATTTAATTTATATCCTATGCTAAATCTGTTATAACTGATCCATACATCGATACATTTGAAGCGTTTAGCATTTATTAATTCCACATCCTGGATTTTTATGATGAATTCAGAGTATGTTCCATCACTGATTTTCATATCACCTTCTTTATTTTCATATCACTCACCTTGTTAAGTATTACAGCTTTGACTGTAACTTTTTAACTTGAGTTGCGCTTAAGCTTTGTAAAGGGTGTTTCATTAACATGGATTATATATAAGGGTGTTTCATTAACACGGATCAAAGGCAGCAGAAATAAATCAGTGTTATTGGTGAAAAAATATTTATTTCTCTATTGGATCATGTTATTTAAGTCATGGCAATTATGTATGAAAAATATCGCCCAAATGTCCGCCAAATCTGAAAGAAAAAGAAAAAAAAATGATTAAACGCTTAAACTTAATTCACATTTAAAATCAGTCCAAGTTATTGGAACATACTTTATAGTGTGAAAATTAGTATATGAAGTCTAAAAAAAATTAAATGCAATCATAAAAAGAATCACTTAATTATAAAGACCAAAAACACTTAATAATAAAAAGTTAATGAATAAAAATAAAGGATTTTAAAACAGAATATACAAATGAGTTATCGACATTAAACGTGAAGCGTTATTATAACAGTAATAGTAATGTTAACCGTTTCCTTACAAGGAAACATTTGGCATTCATTAACCGAGCAGCCAGTGCTGTTGTGGTTGAAATTTATAAAATCTTGGAAACCGCAGCAGCAATATATATATATATATATATATATATATATATATATATATATAATTTATCCGAAAATTATAACATAAATATGTTATAAAATCACTACAAAAATAACCATTTCGTTTCAGCACTTCTGGTGTCTTATCAAGTGATGGTGTTGAATGTAGTATAAAGAGTTTTAAAAGCTTCAAATCGATCAAACGCCCATCGATAGGGGAAACGACATCACTTGATAAGACACCATAATTTTGGAATAAATTATATTTCCTCTACTCTGTATTGGAACAGTATTTTTTGGTTATTGGAATTTATTTCGTATACAGCAATCCTATACTTGGATATATATATATATATATATATATATATATATATATATATATATATATATATATAGGTGAGTGTGTACGTGTGTCATTCGCAGACAGTACTGTTTCGCAGTAGACATACGAATGCCTCAAGCCAGGATTGAAACCCAACCGATTTGGCGTCAGTCAGAGTTTCTATCACTCAGCTATCATCATTCGACAGAATGGGACTTCTAAATCTAGCGTAATGTTTTTACGAATGTAAACAAATGCCAATCAGCCATAGGGCTCAATTCATTTTACTGAAGAGCTTTGCATTAGCGCAGGTGGCTGTTGTTTATAGAATTAGTTTGTCATTCAACAGTGCTCAATTGAAATATATTTTCAAGTATATATATTAAAATAATTATTGGATATATTATACATTATTTTAATATTTAATTACTTATTATAATATATATTATATATATTAAAATAACTGTCGTACTTAGTCCATTTCAATATATATATATATATATATATATAATGATATGGACTAAGTACAACAATTATTTTAATATATTTTCTGTTTATACGTTATTTTTATAGATACAAATATTTAAGTAATATTAACTACATTCACCGGCCTGAATGTCCTAGAAATGTCATAGAAAATGTGTCCTCCGACAGGAACCGAACCTGCATCCTACACTGAACCGTCATATAAGTAAATCTAATTAATTCTGTTTATTATAAACAGAACATTTACTTAAATATTTGTATTTATAAAAAGAACGTACAAATAGAAAATATATTAATGTACTTGCATGTTAAATAGAGATACTTATAAATTTCAATACAAATACCTGGGCTTTTAATAAAGGTCCATACTTTTTCGACAAAAGTACTTAATTATTCTTGATTTTCGTCTTATATTTTAATTTCAGCTGTTTTTTGTTGTTGTTTTTTTTGTTTTTGTTTTTTTTGTTGTTGTTGTTGTTGTTTTTTATTGCAATATGCCCCGTAATTCTGTTGTCATCAGGAAATGAATTCTAGCGCTATTTTTGTATTTACATACTTATGTAGGTATGGAGATGAGAATGAAGGTTATCATGTCAGAATTGAGTTCCTAGACATATACAGATGTGTAGTGGATACTGTAACACAGCCTTCTGTTGCTTGAAGAGCTCTGTAAAACTGATTTGCATAAACTAAGACAAAATGTACAGATATTACACTCACCCTGGGTACAGATCTGGGAAGCAACATATTGAACTTACTGATATTTTCGTCTTAAGCAGAATCATTTTTGATGGGTAGTATGCTTGTATTACAATACTTATCTGAATTATTGTTTATGCTGAGGATGTTAATAATACATCGAAATATGTACAACTGCATTTTATTAACTCTGCTTAACAAATTGTCTGTTTTTAGGTAATGGATGATATCAAGGCAGGTACTCAGTATGCTTTCCAAACACATAATGACTGGACACTAGCGATTTCAGGGACAGGTAATCAATACTTTTTTACTTTCCCTGTTTTTTTTATATTATCATTCAGTTTATTCTCCATTAGGCCAACAAAATTATCCATTTATTATTTTCTTGTTCCTTTAAAACAGTGGTCCTTAACCTTTTCTTTCCCAGCGACCTTTTCAAAATATTTGCCCCCATATTAAGATTGCACTGGTAAATGGAGCAGAATTAACGCAACAGACGACAGAAGTAATGTCACGTGTTTACGTTTTAGGGCGTTGTAACGGCGCCAATCACCGGAAGTTAAGCGGTGTGGTTAAAAGCCAAAGAAAACTCAACAAAGGGGCATACTGCTAAAAGTAAAATAATGTTGAACAATACCGGGCCCTCAAAGTCCCCAATGGCAGAGCATATAATTTAAATAAAATAAGCAAAAGGGGATAACGCTCCATCTTTATCAAAAGTGCAAAAACAGGCAGCTGAAATTACGAGAAGGGATAGTCTTGAAGATAATCCAAGGTTTGGACATCCTGTAACTACCACTACCGAGAAAAACATTTATCACATGATGGTGATGTGATCGTATCATCTACAAGGATGGTGATTGCATCAGATTTTTGTGATGCAAAAGGCATTGTGTTTATTGACTATCTCCAGAAGGGCCACACCATCAATGGAGAGTGCTATTCCAACTTGCTGAGGCAGTTAAGAAATGCTATCAAGACAGAACGCCCAGGAAAACTGACGTAAGGGATATTAATTTTTCATCAGGAAAATGTTCCAGCACACAAGTCCTTGGTTTCAATGGCTGCTGTGCATGTCTGTAGTTTCGAACTGTTTGATCACCATCTCTATTCTCTTTATTTGACTATCATCTGTTCCCCAACATAAGCGAACTTCTTGGCTAGGAACCAGTATCGCAATGATGATGACATCTTCTCTGCTGTTGACTTTTTTGACCAATAGGATGAACAGTTTTCTTTGAACAGTCAGATGTCAGCTTACCTGGAAAGAAACAATGCAGTTATTAATAAGTTGAAAGGAGGCGTTCAAATTAATGTAGAAAATATTTCACAGCTCTAGCATTAATCCTTCATAGTCAACATATGAAATTTTTCAACCCACTCTCCAATATATATATATATATATATATATATATATATATATATATATATATATATACAGGTAGTAATCCGTTGGAATAATCCAAACGAGTCCTATTAACACAATATAGGATTTGAAACATTAAATGTTAAAACTGATTCACAAAGTGTGCTTAATTTTTATTTTCATTCAACAGAGCAAAATTTTTCGTACAGTTGGAATATATATATATATATATATATATATATATATATATATATATATATATGTGTGTGTGTGTGTGTGGTTGTATGTGTAGTGTTTTTTGTTCGTATACATGTATATCTATAACAAACTTATAAATTATATAGATTAACAGTAAACTAGAAAAATATAAAATGTATATAGTAATAAAAGTTATGTGACAAGTATAAAATTTGTTTTTCTTAACATATATCTTAGCAACCAGATTTTTGTCTTTGTAAGTCGAGAACATTGACTTTTTCCTTAAAGGAATCACTTTACGACTTTGTGGAGTTTGGGTATATAACATTTATCTCTGGAGTTGACCGCGTGTAAATGAAACTGCGAAATGCGAATTCGCGGATACCAGAAACTTTTTATCTGCCGGTTGCAATAAATTATTTTCTGTTTCTTTTTATTGTATTTTTTTATTTATTTAGGACATGCTGCTATGGAAGCAGCCTGTTGTAATCTTGTCGAACCTAATGATGTTGTGTTAATTGGTGTCAACGGGATTTGGGGTGAACGATTTTCAAACATGGCCGAAAGACAAAGTGAGTATCAAACAATTTTTTAATTTTTGTTCAATAAAACGTTAAGTTAATAATAATCCCTATTTTTTAATTAATTACGAGGAGGTGCTGATAAATCATCGATCCGACCCACTTCCCAAAATTTGAGACTTTTTTGTCAATGTAATTGTAAAGACGGCTCTTTACTATTTTAAAGTACCAATTTGCAGGAACCTTCCGAATATTTTTATTTATGTAAACCGGAAGTGTGGAATTTCTGTAAGCCATCATGAAATTCCCGGTCTTGCAGAAGAAAAACTCCAAAGGAAACTGTTTGCTAGGAGAGTTGGTTCATTGTGTGACGCCAGATAATTTTTCTCGCTAGAATCTTATCTTGCATATTTATAAGTCTACCATTTGTCCATGCATAAAATATTGCCGCCACATTTTGTCTGGTGATTCTGCTGTGTATTTAGAGATTCTTGAAAAAAATCCAAAGAAGAATCTGAAATGTTGTCGGTCCTAACCTGGTATCCCGGCTTTCGCCGATGTAAGGTATCTACCCTGTACCTTTTCTATAAATATTTTTATTGCAATTGTTCTGATGAGCTTTCTACTTTAGCGCCTCGGCTTTACAAATTTATGCGCAGTATAACAGCTCTGATTGCCGAATCGGAGAGCCGAGTTCGAATTCCAGTCGCACCCACTACATTCACTTACGTGCTAATACCCTTAGGAAAGGTTTGAATCCTCTTCTTCTCTTCTCCGCTATGGGTAAATAGCAGGACAGACCAGTTTCTATAGCTTTGGATAGCAACTGGTCTACCGCGAAACGAAATGGCAACTTACTGTAGGGAAAAAATCTGCCTCTTCAGTCATGTATCGAAAAGATACATGATCGCCTAAGCGTGCATCACGCATGTCACAGAACTGGCTGACTAGATTAGCGGCAAGGGTCTCATCACTTTAAATGACTACAACCGAGATGCCAAGAATTGGAAATCGTTTTTTTGAAATTTCTTTAAACTTGCCAAAATAAATTCTGATGTCTGGTCATTGAATTACTAGTCTGCTGCTGCCCGCTGTTATGCCTCTGAACGCTTTCAAAAATTCCTGTTAAGATTTGGAAGCAGGAAATCGACGAAGAAAAATATTTTCGAGTGAAATGGAGGATCGATACATTCAAACACTAGATTCTTCACAGCAACCAGCGTTTTGACAGTTATTTGTAATGTTGCATTGTCTTACAAAAAGAGAACAATTCACAGTAGCTTCCCTCGCCATTTTTCTGTCAACGCCTCTCCTTTAATTGACACAGCAAGTAGTCTACATTAACTGTCTGGCTTTTTTAAAGATAAAAAAAAAAATCTTTCTTATCCCCAAAACTGTGGCTATGACCTTTTCTGTTGACTTTCGCTTCTAGAATTTCTTTGGTCGTAGAGGACCCGAGTAACGATTCGCACTTTGACCCGAAGGTTATTCGGACCAGAAAGCAAATGAAGAAAGTCGAAGGGAACAACGGTCGAAGCGTTGTATTAATAATAACAAAGATGAAGACAATAGGCTGTATATAAATAATTCTAACTCCTCATTCGAGAAATACAGAAATTAAATATTCACTGTATTACTTATAGTGAATTTAAGTAATAGGTAATCGTGAATCAAAAAGAAATATGGTCGCCCAAGTGTGTCCTATCAACACGCATTGGGCCAGCCTGATAGGATAATGGCCCATTCCTCCCCATGAATTTCAGGGAAGGCCTACGTTCAACAAAGGCTGAGAAGAAGGAGGAGGACGAAGAAGAAAAAAGAGGAAGACGATGAAAAAAAGAGGAGGACGACGACGACGACGAAAAACGGAAGAGGATGATGACGAAGAAGGAGGAGGAGTACGAAGACAGGAGAACGACGACGACGAAGAAGGAGGAGGACGACGATGATGAAGAAAGAGGAGGGCGAAGAAGAAGGAGGAGGAGAACGCAGAAGAAGAAGAGCAGGAGGAGGACAAAGATAATGAAGAAGAAGAAGAAGAAGAAAATGGCACAGCTAATTTTGCATATTATTTCATAATATCAATTCGCATAAATATCACTCCTTTCGCAAACCCGGACCGCCTCTCTCACCCTCAAGTTCTGTCAATGATTAACAATAATATTTTTGCAGGTGAATATTGAATAATATAGAGAGAACTATAATTTTTCCAGATGCAAGTTGTACTATTTAATCCATAGGTGGGAGGGGTGAGATGGATTCATAACTTTCTCAAAAGTATTTTGCGCGCAATGACACAAACTCGATTGGAAATTTAAACTCGGCTCGCCGCTTTCTTATTCCGAGTCACTTCTCCATCACGCCACCGCACATCCGTGTGAGTAGTGGTTCCGGTAATCTTCTTAATTCCAAGCTGTATTTCCCGTTTTCTGTTCAGATTGAACAATTTTCCTCTTTCACATTTAGTCGACATAACCTGCAAACAAATGCATTACTGTAAGGTACCCACCGAATATAGCATTGGTCTCAGGCAACCGTAATTTTTTTTTTTTTTTTGTTACCTATTTAGATGCTAATGTGAAGAAGATGATGAAACCAATGGGAGAGACGTTCACCCTGGAAGAAATCGAACAGGTATGCTTTCGAAAGTTTTTCTGTCACGGGTGTTTTGCATGATTAAAAAAAAAAAGGATCAAAGGCGTGATACCGTAATTTCCCATGTATAATACGCCTTCATCCATAATATGTACCCCAAAATTTGTGCTGAATGTGTGGGAAAATGCTTCTACTCACGCATAATACGCACCCCTTGTTTGCTAATCAAACCCTATAAATTGTATATCTCCAATTTCATTACGACCAGCGTTTCCTACTCTTATTATAATGGTTTTAAATATAGAATAATATTATTCTAATTTAGTTTTATGATAATTCTTATTTTATTTCACATTAGTAAGTATTGTTAAATACATAGGATTGTATTTGACATCCTTATGAGGTCGCAATCGCCGAATCTTACTATTAAATTGTCGTATGTTTGTGGTGAGTAGTCATTTTATAACTGAAATCGTTCTATAAAACTGCAATTTTTTGAAGATTTTTTTTTGTAGCTGTGTATAATACGCACCCATAATTTTGCTTATTATAATAAAAAAAATGCGTCTTATAAATGGGTAATTACGGTTTTTGTCATGAAATCTTGGAAAAATATTTTTCTTCAAATGTTATGGGAAAATATTCTACATGGGTATTATATAAATAACATTCAATATGGTTATATACTGCCTTTTAAGCACATCCTTCTCGTTTCAGATTCTAAAAAGTTCCTAACTGATCAGTTTCGTTTCCGAAACGTAAACAAAGCAATTTCTAAAGAAGTAATGGATTTTTATTTTTACTCCGACATATTTTTATGACTCTAAAAGTTATTTTTTAGTGGATACCCATATTTGAGGTTTTTATTACGGTTTCTATTACAAAGAGGGACGCAGGAAATGCATTATATATATATATATATATATATATATATATATATATATATATATATATATATATATATACGTGACCATGTTTAAAACTAAACGTTGATCGCATAAACTTTTAGTTATCTGTTTGGATATTGGTTCTTGTGTCCATCGTTTTTGTCATGCTAAGTTTGATAATGTTATTTATATTTTATATTTTATATTGAATATGTCCTGTAGATGGTTTATTGACCGAAACGTCCGACGTCGACATTTTAACATTAAAACAGCATTATTGCATATAAGGATTTTTGTTTGTTTTTTCCCGTATATTTTTCTTCATATATATATATATATATATATATATATGCACGTTTCATTGAATACGACAGACATGGTGCTTTAATTTATTTTTTTTATACAATTTCTCATGTGATCTTATTTTTTTTTCTTTTCGGAGGATAAATTATATAAAAAAATTCCTATTGATCTTTCTTTCCGAGCGATCAAGATTCAAGATGGAAGCCTTATTAATAAAAACAAAAAACAACACTCAATAATATCAACTATGAACATGGACACAATATCTTGACCGTGTTTTGAAAATGAAAACATTATATAAATACATACATACAACAAACTATTTCTTGTTAACAATTAATATATCAAAACCTTGAAAATGTAATGTACATCGGATTTTATACTACCTGTTATTTATATATATATATATATATATATATATATATATATATAAATCTGCACCACGGATTATTTCAAATATCTTTTTTTTCTACAAGGAATACTCCCTGCCCGAACCAACATATATAGTTATAAACATTTTTTATAAATAAAAAGAAAACCGTTAAATTCAAAAAGTTCTATTATTTAAAATATATAATACATAAATTATTTTTCAAACTAATAATATAAATAATAATTATATTATTAAAAAAAATTCAAAATAAGATCATTTACTCACTTCCGTTTATTAGACATTAAATTACGTCACTTAAAATCCTCCATAATTTATGCGCGTTCTTAAATTTTAAAAGTTTGAAAAATATAACAGCGTTTTTACTTCTGCTTATTAAAATATGTTGCAAAATAATATCCTTAGATTTGCCTTGAAACGAGTCGGCTAAAAAATTTCATTTTATTTTCATTCATGTATCTGTGATACAGCGAAACAGGCCCTGTATTTGGATGACATTTATATATATATATATATATATATATATATATACATATATATTAGGTTGGTGCAAAAATAATGACGTAATAATGTCGTTTTTTGACGTATTTTTAACGTCAAAAAACGACCTTATTACGTCATTATTTTTGCACCAACCTAATATATATATATATATATATATATATATGTTCTTACATTGAATACTTTCAACTTCAATGGAGCACACTACCTTCAAATAAGAGGTTGTGCCATGGGCACCATTGCAGCTCCATCATATGCTACAATATTCATGGGAAAATTTGAGGAGACCCATATCTATCCAATCGTTGGTAGCGACTGCGTATTCTATCCAAGATATATCGATGATATATTCTTTGTATACACGGGTAGTGATGACAAACTTACCCAATTCCTTATGACCCTAAACACAGTGCACGACTCAATTAAGTTTGACTATGAAAAATCCACAACATCAGTAACATTTTTAGACACCCGCATTTACATAGATGAAAACAGGAAACTACAAACGACACTACACACTAAAATCACCGACACCCACAACTATCTACACTTTAAGTCTTCCTACCCTAAACACCTCAAAGAGAACCTTCCCTATTCACAAGCACTTAGACTCAGAAGGATATGTTCCAACAATGAAGAATTAAATAAACACATTGAAAATCTGGAGCATCAATTCACAACACGTGGCTATAAACAACACCTAATCAGGGAACAAATAAATAAAGCAATTTCCACACCTAGAGAAGACACCCTAATGTACAAGATTATATATATATATATATATATATATATATATATATATATATATATATATATATATATATATATATATACGGATGAAGATAAAAACGAATTTTTTTGCAAGACTCTCTCAATGGATTGAGTTCTCGTGTTTATGAAAAAATAAATACGTAAAAATTCGTCTTTCTCTCTACCGGGCGCCGATAGCCTAGGGATTAGAATCTTCGACTGATGCCAGATCGGTCAGGTTTCGGTCTTGGCTTCAAGCGATCGGATGTCTAGCCACACCGATGAGCTGTGATACAACGAAACAGACTCTCTGTGGATGACTATATATATATATATATATATATATATATATATATATATATATATATATATATATATATATATATATGGTTGTCGGAAAAGTTCATGCTGATTTTTAATCGTTCATGTTCCATTAGAACACTTCAAAATTTATCGACAGATATAATATACTTACATTTACGATTAGAGCACACTTCAAACTATCTCTTGAGAAAGAAATTTAAGACATTTGATGTATTTTTGTTTTACCATAAAAAAAAGTTTTAGACACTTGATACATTTTTTTTTTTTTTTTACCGTAAAGACAAAAATTCTTCGCAAGCAACAAAATGATATGTGCTGTATACAGTGAAGGTGCTTTAGCTGAGAACTGTACGGAAGTGTTTCGCTTAGTTTAGAGTTGGTGATTGTATTCTTATTGATGAAGAACGCTCAGGCAGACGCCCACTATAGATTGCAACCAAATCAAGACATTGATTGAGAATAACCCGCATTACACAACACGGGAATTGGCACGAAAAATAAATCAATCAAAATCAAACATCAATGAGCACTTAGTGAAGCTTGGGTACTCAAATTGCTCCGATGTTTGGGTACCACATAATCTGAACGAAAAGAATCTTTTGGATCGCATTTCATCTGTGATTTGCTGTATAAACGTAATGAAAATGTACCCTTTTTGAAGCAAATTGTGACAGGTGATGAGAAATGGATCCTAAGAAAGTCATGCTGTGCATCTGGTGGAATTGGAAAGGAATCCTGTACCATGAGCGTCTGCCAAGTAACCAGTCAATTGATTCTGAAAAGTACTGCTCGCAACCGGACGAATTAAAGGCAGCAATTCAAGAAAAATGCCCAGAATTGGCGAACAGAAAAGGTGTTGTTTTCCATCAGGATAGTGCCAGACGTCGCGTTTCTTTGGCGACCCCGCGAAAATTGTTGCAGTATGACCTCA
>OZ010580.1:75664576-75677076 GCA_963932145.1 Acanthosepion lycidas | reverse complement strand
AAACGAAGGCCATATCTCTCCTTACCGAAATTATTCGAAGTAATTGTGTTTATTTGGTTATTGTTCACATACAAGAAACATTCAACCTTGTGCAACAAGAATTTTTTTGTGCGTTTGCTTTTATATATATATAAAAAAAAAAAACTTTTGTCATTCAAAAATTGAATCGACTTTGTTATTTTTCTGTCAACCCGATTCTCACCTGACGAACTCGCAGGTGGACCAACAGGAAGCTTCTGAATTTCTACGATCTGATGACCTCTCTCCAGGATCATAAAAATCACAAGTGGCTGGAGGGTGGCTTCGAACTAACATTGGGAACCGGAGACTTGAGTCTAACCTGTAATACTGGACAATACCGGACCAACAGTCGGTCTGGTGGAGTGAGTTGGTCCAGTGGTCCATACGGTGTCACATTACGGTCACTGGAAAGGTGACATAAGGTAAGTGGGACACCGAGTCGGATTGGGGCAAAAGCTGTCGCGGGCTTTGAGGTTTCTACCGCGGAGACATCAAAACGACAAACAACTGCAATCAATATAGGTACCACCACAAATTTGGAATTTTTAGGTACCAGCCTTATGTTTCTGCCGACTTGCCTGAAAAGCCTATTGGTTCCAATACTTATAGGAATGCTTATTTATAACATTCATACATTGTTATTGTAGCACAAGGCCGAAGTGAATTTCAAAAAGGCTGGTCTTCACTATCCTACAACTAGCTAATCTGATTCGCGACTCATTCACTCTACAATTGACTCATTCACCTCAATAACCCATCCCTCGCTACATCAATTCAACATCTACTACATATTCGTTGGTGACCTACTAAAACACCCATGGAGTAAAAATTTTGAATATGTACAATATATTCAATCATTATAGGAATGAAGATTTATTGTTGCAAATGAACAATTTTGGAAACAAGGCCGAAGGGGAAGTGAGGTAAGGCTGGTCAACATTTACTACCCTAGACCTAGATAATTATTCGAAGTAATTGTGTTTATTTGGTTATTGTTCACATACAAGAAACATTCAACCTTGTGCAACAAGAATTTTTTTGTGCGTTTGCTTTTATATATATATAAAAAAAAACTTTTGTCCTTTAAAAATTGAATCGACTTTGTTATTTTTCTGTCAACCCGATTCTCACCTGACGGGTGGCAGGCTAGTAATTCCTGAAGTAAGGTTATTTACCTTACCTCCCCGCAAGGCAGGATGTATCACAAGATCGTTTTGTAATGCAGGGCAAAACCAAGCCTATAGGCTCGGGGAGAAATTCCCCGTAGACCTCGTATACACAGGGTCGGGTAGCTGTCTACCACCCCAGACGAGGCTATGCCGAAGGGCAGAGTCTCTTCTGGGTTCCTCTCCGCCCGAAGGTAGAGAGCTCGACCAGCTTAACTGGAGACGAATCTCCAACTAATTGCCGAAGCAAGTTTATTTACCTTACCTCAAGCGAGGCAGGATGTGGTACAATGCCGTTTTTTAATGCGTGGTTAAAACCGAGCCCATTTGCTCGGAAAAAAATTCCTTGTAGACCCCGTAAAAACGGGGTCGGGTAGCTGTCTACCACCCCAGACGAGACTCTGCCCTTCGGCATAGCCTCGTCTGGGTTCCTCTCTGTCCTCGGGCAGAGTTCGAACAGCACAGCTGGAGACGAATCTCCAACTTATTGCTGAAGCAAGCCCCTAGATATATCCTGTGATCATTATATATATAGCTACTGATATAGTCAGTCCACATAGGCGATAGGGAGTGTGGGACATTTCATTACAACAAATAATTGTCTTTCTCATTTACTTCCAGGCAGAAAGTCTTAACCAGAAAGAAGAAAATAACGTCATTTTATTTTGATATGGTGGAACTGGTAAAATACTGGAGTGCCGATGGTGTCAGACAGTAAGTTCTTTATTTACACTATTTACATTGTTCGGGCAGTTCAATCCTTATTGCTACATTCACGACGCTTCGACCGTTATACGCTCCTGTCATCTTCAGGTGATATTTTTTAAATATTTCGAACTGAACCCAGAATAGTCAATCTGTACGCTGGCGTTTCTAAAGATTGGTTCGATGACGTTTGCGTAGAAATTCTTGCTATGTTTATTTCCTGAAATGGGCTAACATATAACCATCAGGTTCTTGGGCCACTCAGTAAAGCTATTGAGAATCTGTTCTATTACCGCTAATATTTATTTAGCATTTCAAAACTGTTTTTCATTCTTCCATATTGATTTATATTTTCATATATAATATCTTTATTCACATTACTTATATTCCTACTATTGACCTCATCTTTGTTGTTGTTATTGCAACGTTTCGATCGTTTCACCCATTGATATTGATCTGGGTAACCTACAAGGAATCGTGAAAGGAACACTTTATTTAATCTACAGGATTAGACTGTTCTC
Source organism: Acanthosepion lycidas (assembly GCA_963932145.1). Classification (NCBI taxonomy): domain Eukaryota; kingdom Metazoa; phylum Mollusca; class Cephalopoda; order Sepiida; family Sepiidae; genus Acanthosepion; species Acanthosepion lycidas. The sequence goes on along the minus strand of OZ010580.1, from coordinate 75,674,663 downwards.
ACTCCATTACCCATTAATGGGGATATCTCGCCAGTACCGCTAAGTTATTGCTCGTCCGTTTCCATATATATATATATACATATATATATATATATATATATATATATATATATATATATATATATGTGTGTGTGTGTATGTATTTAAATTAGGTTGGTGCAAAAATAATGACGTAATAATGTCGTTTTTTGACGTATTTTTAACGTCAAAAAACGACATTATTACGTCATTATTTTTGCACCAACCTAATATATATATATATATATATATATATATATGTACTTAAATTATATTATATATATATATATATGTACTTAAATTATATTATATATATATATATATATATATATATGTACTTAAATTATATTATATATATATATATATATATATATATATGTACTTAAATTATATTATATATATATATATATATATATATATATATATATATATATATGTACTTAAATTATATTATATATATATATATATATATATATATATGTACTTAAATTATATTATATATATATATATATATATATATGTACTTAAATTATATTATATATATATATATATATATGTACTTAAATTATATTATATATATATATATATATATGTACTTAAATTATATTATATATATATGTATTTAAATTATATATATATATATATATATATATATATAAAGTGTAGCATATATTCAGGCAATAAAACATAAACGTCCTGGGAGAGAGCACGTTATCTATCATGATGAACAAGGCTAGCATACTCAAACACTCGGTCACGATGACTTGTGACTTCGTGCTAGCATAACCATTAACGGCTCTCAAAGAGTTCCATCTACTCAATTTCACTTAAAATACTTGGGTCAACCCTTGGTGTGGTTTTCAGGCATTTTTCAACGGTGCTGCATGCTAGGATTGCCTACCACAGACTTATAAAATCAAAAAGTCACCTTCCCGACAAGTCAACCATGGTGAGATTTAAACCGGGATCTCGTGATCAGAAAGCGAACATTCTAACCACCATGTGTTTGTTAAGTTGGGGGGGGGGGGCATTCAATATAACATTAACAAAAATTTTTGAAATTTCCATGGATACCATTTTAGATTTTGATGAATTTTTATAATGTTTTACCCAACTACAAAAAATCCTAAAATTTTAGCTTCCTTAGACACTTGGTTCTAGAGTTATGACCTCTTGAATATTGGTCCAAATTTTTGCCGATTTCAAAATAGCATGATTAGCCAAATTTCATTATTTTACCTTCTAAGAAGATCAGTTATGTGCCATGTGTGATACACGCTTAGGCGATCATGTATCTTTTGATACATGACTGATGAAGCAGATTTTTTTCCCACAGTAGTTTGCTATTTCTTTCTGCAGTAGACCAGTTGCCAGCCAAGGCTATAGAACACAATTTGTCCTGCTATTTACCCATAACTTGGGGGAGAAGAAGAGGATTCATACCTTTCCCAAGGGTATTAGCATGTTAGTGAATGTAATAGATTCAACTGGAATTCAAACTCGGCTCACCGATCCCTCAATCCAAGCCACTATCCATTACTCCACCGTACCAAGTTGATATATATATATTTTTTTTTTTTTAAGCATTTCACCCTAAGCAAGGCGGGAGCCACTAGGACGCAAGGGGTTACAGAAAATTTAAAGCAAGATCAGATAGGAGTGATAGAAGAAAAGATGAGGGTAGTGGATAGATCAAGGCAACTGGAGATGTCGATTGACATTACACTTGAATAGCTGGAGATTATAGCTCACAGGGAAACAGGAATAGGGAAGGGAGTTCCACAGGCGAGAGGTGCGAGACATGAAGCTATTGGAGTAGAAGAGACGGCTACATTTAGGAGTTTCGACAGTGAAGGGGTGAGAGCAGGATGCCAGCCTCGTGTGGCGCTTGAACTCATGACGTCTGGGAACCAGCGAATGCAGCTCCTCAGAGCAATTTCCATGGAAGTATTTGTAGAACAGAAAGAGGGAGGCGACGGCGAGTCTGTGAGAAAGTGACTGTAGACGAGACGACATAGCAGGGCCAACTACATTGCATATCCACCTCTGGAGCCTATCAAGAACCCCGAGGCAAACAGATATTTGGTCATCTGATAGTTTAATATATGAAGGAATCACTCCTAAAAGCACCTGGTATTCCTAAGTGGTCACTTATCTAGGTACTGATCAGGCTTTTGTATGTATGTGTCTTTACAAGATAGTGTATGAGTGTTTATGTGTAACTATAACAAATATACCAAAAAGTGCTATGAACAAATTTTTATTAGATAACATTTTAAATCTTTTCTTTGGAATGTCTTTCTCATTGTAGATACCACCACACTGCTCCAATCAGTAATATGTTTGCCTTGAGAGAAGGACTTGCTGAATTGGCTGAGGAGGTAAGACAAATTGTTTCTTTTCTTCAGCACAGACATTAAATTCTTTGAAAATATATTTTGAAGTAATCATTTGATTAAAAAGAGTAAGTAGTGAAGGTTAGGCAAAAAGGAAAAAAAAAGTGAGTGAAAGAAAATTAGAAGTCATTGAAAAAGTCATAGATATGCCAACTAGTTGGTTTTAATTTCATAACTCCTTTACACCTTTGATTTTTGAAAGTGGGTGAAGTTTTTTTTTTTTTTTTTTTTTTTTTTTTGAGAGTGTCACTTATGTCAAAAGGTAAGTAGATTATTACAGTATTTATATATATTTTTTTATTTGTTTTCTTTCAGGGCTTGGAACGCAGTTGGCAAAGACACAATGAATGTGCTCTCATGTTACACAATGGCATAACAAAACTGGGTTTACAATTGTTTGTCCAAGATAAGGTATGGGTATCTTTTATTTATTTTTTTTTAACTCTAAAGCATCCTTGAAATGAAATTGCTTATTCTATTTCCAAACTGAAAAGTTTTGAGCATAGTGTAACAAAAATATTTACCATGGAAAGAAACATCAACATTTCTCATTCAGATATTAGGTATTTTTTTTTTTTATTTGTAATTATTTCACCCTCCCAAAATCAATAATGCTACTAACACGCAAGAGGTAACTGAGTGTGAGAGAATGAGAAAAAGAAAACATTATTAAGGTGAGAGAACAATAAAAGAAGAAGAATTCAGAAGATAGAAAATAACGATTGACATTACATTTAAATTTTTAAAGAATTTTTTTTGGAAAGCAAGAGGGCAGAAGAGAGTCCCACAAGTGAGAATTGTGAAAGAAGAAACTGTTAACATAGAACTTAGTCACATTTAGCCATTTGAACTGTAAAATTATGAGATCCTGCCACCAATGAACTGCACTTAAATTCATAAAGTCTAGGTACCTTAGTGGACATATATATATATATTAATTAAAAACTAGGTTGGCAGTGACTGGCGACTACTATCAGTTTAATGTGCTTGATGATTCTGTGCAAGCACATGAAACTTATAATCTGTAACGGACAACCTGGTATTTAATTAATATAGAAGCGCTGCCATTTCTTATGGCACTGAGCACTTTTATGCCGGTAGGCTACTTTTGGGCAGACTCTTTTAGAGACACTCATTCTTTCCTGGATATATATATATATATATATATATATATATATATATATATATATATATACATATATAAAAGAAAGAGGTTGTAGTGGTTCCAACGAGAGAAAAGTATGTATATTAAAAAGAAGAGAAGAGAGGTGCCGTAAACGTTTTTGGTTGTAATGTGGATTTATTTAGAAAAAAATATTATGCTTTGTTTTACATAATGTTACACTACACGTGTTTCTGGTCTCGTGACCGTCTTCAGGTAAAAGCGGAGATTTCCACATATTATTAAAAATAATTAATTTTTTCTTTTGTTTTTCAATGTTAAATATTCTCAATATGAGACATTTTCTGTGTTTGTAATATGAATTTCTTTCTTGAATTGGCAATGAAGAGTATATATATATATATATATATATATATATGACATTACATTTAAATTTTCGAAGATCAAACTTGACTAGAAAGCAAGAGGCCGAAAGAGAGTTGCACAAGTGAGAAGTGTGAGAGAATAAACTATTAGCATAGAACTTACGGTTACATCTCACCATTTCAATTCTAAAATGATGAGACCTTGCTGCCAATCTAGAACTGTGCTTAGATATCATACATGAAACTTTGTCGAAACTGTTATCATGAAACTATTTATAGAATTTTTTCTATATTTATAAATTCTTTCTCTAAATACATAGCAGAAGCACCAGACCAGATATGGCAGTGATATCCGATACATGGATGAATGGTAAACTTATAAATGTATAAGATTATGGCAAACAAATTGTTTAGCATGGTACAGCGAACTAACTGACCTAGCAGCAAACCTAGCAATTGATTCAATATAATCTTGATGTCAGCGGAAAATGATAGGCCAAGAAAGCATGATGAGTTACTATTTATTGCTAAAGCCTCATAGGAATAGGTGAACAGTTGTTTGCTTTTAACAACTTCTATTATACAAACTTGATGCAAAAAGAAAGTTCAGTGTCCCTGAAGAAGTTTTGTTTTTATATCAACAAGTCACAATGTAGATTCCCAAAAATAAATCCTCCAACTTCAAATGAGTGTTGATTCTATTCTTTTGAGAGTTTAACTTGCAGTAGTATTTGAAGAATATTTTCAGGTTGTAAAGAGTCTGCAAAAGGTCGACAGACCATAAAGGAAACCAATCAATCGAATTAGTTCTTTGTTGTCCCTAGAAAACCTATCTATCTCTTTCTATGTTTGACAAACACTTAAGCAAAATGACATTTTAAATTCTTTACAACTGTAACTGAATTAATTATTGGCATCCACAATCTTAACAAGTAAAGATATGCCGATAACACAGTATTGATAGCAGACATAGAAAGGAAACTACAAGGAATCCTACAGAGGATAGTAAAGGAAAGTGAGAAAAAAAGACAAAACATCAATTATAAGAATATAGAATGTAGGTTGCTAGCAAAAGGGGCAGCTCAACATGCACATTACAAATTGGAGATACCAAAATCAAACAATTATAACAATTTAAATACCTGGGAAATGTTTTAACGGAAGACAGAAAGTATGACAATGAAATTCGAAGGTTCTTTGGGATAGCGAAAGAGGACTTCCAAAAGCTAAGCAAAGCATTAAGAAACAGAAAATTTCATTAGAAACAAAAAATGAGAACTGAAATGAGACAGGAGGATTTCTTTGGTGATGAAGAAAAGAATACTGAGCTGTTACGTGACATCTGTCCTTCTTTACAGCAGGGAATGTTGGACAATTTCCTCAAAGATAAAGGTGAAGAAGATGTGGTTCTACAGAAGGGGGCTAAGGATATCATGGACCGAGCGTGTGAGCAACCATGAGGTCTTGGAGAGGATGCAAAGAAAGAGGAGGCTTATACTTAACATCAGGAAGAGGCAGCTGAAGTTCCTCGGACACATAATGAGGAAGGAGGGCCTGAAGAATCTGATACTCACGGGTCAAATAGAGGGAAAGAGAGACAAGGGAAAACAACGCAAGACATACATAGCGGCCTTAAGCAAATGGATGACAGGACGTGGTCTGGGGGATGTGGCAGAAGGAAGAAACTTGTTGAGAGCTGCAAGGGTTAGGAGGAGGTGGAGAGCCATGATCGCTTACGTCCTGAAAGGACACGGCACATAGAAAGATATGGCAGTGAATGCTGGACAATCTCCTCACATAAAGAAGTGTCTTGAAGCAACAGAAATATGGTCCTACCAAAAGATGCTGAGCAACAACAAATTTTTATCGAAAATGGAAACAAAAAAGCGTGTATATATATATATATATATATATATATATATATATATATATATATATATATCAGAAAGAGAGAGTTGAAATTTCTAGTCAACATGATGAGAGGAGAAGGCTTGGAAAATTTGATACTAACATAATTTAAAAGATTTAGGATAGATAACAACAAGACAAAATTTATTAAAAGCTACAAAAGACAGGAAATTATGGAGAGCCTTGACCGTCAATGTCCTGAAGGGGCACAGCACAAAGAAGAAGAATATCTGTCGCTATTTTTTTTTATTGTCAATGACCTTTTCTTAAACTTTAGCCATTTCGAGATAAATAGCATAACCCATTAGGACAGGTCGATTTTGAAAGCATGGTATTGTACACAAATTGAGAAGTTGGGATTTCACATGATAAATAATGAACAAAATATTTATTTTCTAAATCATTATTGTCTTTTGATTAAACCAGTTTGAAAATTACGTTTAGGTTCAAAATCGTAGCATTGTAATTTCATTCCGGTGATCAGTGAAAACCTTAAAATACAGCCTTATAAAATTTATAATTTACTGAAGCTTTACAAATTATATATGGACAAGATGCATGGCACAAGCACATTATTACTAAATCCTTATGCCATCAAATAAGACCTTCATTTACTTCAAAGAGAAATAAAACTAAACAATTTAGCTATTTTATGATGTAATATGTTATACAGTGCAGTAGTTTTAGTGCCATTTTCAATAGACAATAAAAATTTAAAAACATTTTGTCTTATTATATCAGGTCATCCCATAAGTTTTGTCTTAATTTTAACTTTTTGTTAAAATGAACGAAATTTAAAAAGTATTTTATAATGTCTAATGGAGCTGAACATTATTTTTATGTTTCAATGCTTTTAAACTGATCAAATTTTATTTCAGAGAACAATAAAATAAACTCTTATTTTCAGAGAACAATAAAATAAAAATTTTATTTTCAGAAAACAATAAAATAAACTTCCTGCTAACATGGAAGTACCCAAGAATCATTTGAGGGACATAATGCCTTATGAGTTCAAGAAAGGAAACTCAGCAGCCGAAGCGGCTAGAAACATTCACTCAGTTTATGGAGAGGAATGTGTGAATGAAAGAACTTGCAGAAGATGGTTTGCAAAATTCAGAGGTGGAGATTTCACCCTTGAAGATGAAGATTGAACTGGACGTCCAGTTGAGTTTGATGAAAAGCTTTTTGAAGCTGCCCATGAAGGAAATCCTGCTTTATCAGTTGAGGAATTGGCAGTGATTCTCAGTTCAAACCATACAACTGTTCATCATCATCTTCAACAACTTGGAAAAGTTCCTAAACTTGGAAAATGGGTGCCTTGTGAATTGTCTGAAAACAACCTCAAATACAGAGTTGACATCTGCTCTTCTCTCCATTCTCGCCAACTTGTTTCACCTTTTTTGGATAGACTTGTGACTGGCGACGAAAAATGGATCTTTTATCGAAATGTTAAGCGTCGTAGACAGTGGCTTGGTAAATGGGAAGGACTCCAGCCACAGCCGAGAAGGGAACTTCACGGGCAAAAGTTCTTCTTTCAATCTGGTGGGATCGCCAAGGAGTAATCCACTTTGAATTCTTACCACCTAATGCAACAATTAATGCTCAAATATACTGTCAGCAATTAGAGCATTTGAACCAAGCTTTGAGGAAAAAAAACCTGCTCTAATGAATCAAAAAGGGGTGATGTTTCATCAGGACAATGCGTGACCCCACACAGCAAGAATCACGTCACAAAAGATCGAAGAACTTGGTTGGGAGAAAATTCCTAATTCACCTTATTTTCCCGATCTTGCTCCTTCAGACTACCATTTGTTTCGTAGCTTACAGAATCATTTGGAAGAAACAGCTTTTGTAACACAGGAAAAACTGACATTTGTGAGTTCTTCAAATCAAAGCCAAAAGAATTTTACAGTAATGGAATTAGTAAGCTTGTTAATAGATGGAAGGAAGTCATAGATAATCAGGGAAAATACATTGTTGATTGAATCTGTAATTAAATGTAACATTTGGTCACTTGTTTTCTTTATTCAAAATTCAGATAGAACTTATGGGATGACCTGATATTTGCTAGCAGTATTATGGTGTTATATACACTTTTAACTATTTTTTCTTTTTATTATGATCTAACAAATCTTATTCATTGAGTAGCCTTTTTCATAATCTTTTATGATCCTTTCACACAATTTTTACTCATCAAATACAAAAAAAAAAGTTTTTTTTCTTTTGTTTGTGGTGAGTCATTATTAGAATTCTGGTTTTAATATATTTTCCATTCAATGTGTTTAATACAAAAGATATCAACTTTATTTGGATTTATTCTTGAAATGGTTGAATTCTGAAATCAGTTTGTAAACAAAAACCTGTGGAAATTAGTTATTTCCATATATTTTTCAGACTATATTTAAAACTAAAATGCTCAAAAATTAATAAAAGCTATGAAACTAATTTTTGGTGCCAGTACTTATCACCTGAGACCCCAGATTTCACACCGACCGCAATGATGATTTTCTCAAGAAAGTGAAAAATCAACCTACCCTAATGACGCATGCCATAGGCGCAAATCTATTTCTCCATTTTGGCAGACCTCAGAAAAGAGTGTAAATATAACTGGATCTTATCATGAACCCTGGATTAACTCAAATTTTAGATCTCCCCTTCACCTTGTGCCAATTATTTTATTTTTCAAACTTCACCTTGTTCCATTTTTCTTTCTTGTTCAATAATACGTATGGACAAACAAGTGTGTTCTGTCAACTAGTTAATTACAGCAGTTGGTGTGCGGTGTAAGAATGTAAACAGTCAAAAACACATAGGTAAGGATTATAATTCATTAAGGGTTTTATCTTCTATAGAGTTCTGGTTACTTTTAAAATTTGTATATGATAAGCTAACCTATGACGGAAGCTTGACATCTTCCTCTCTTTATCTAAAATCCTTTATACATACCTCTCAACCTTTCTATCAATCCTCTCTCTCTCTCTCTCTCTCTACATATAAAAATATTTAAATTGATAGCAAACATCAAATTAATTTATTCGTTTTTTTTTTAGACATCTAAATTACTATCAAGCATTAAAATCTCTTCTTTACATAAATTGCTAAAGCCCAATTACAGCCTCTTTTTCTTTTTACTTCCCTCTCCCCCTTCTTTCTTTTTCCTTTTTCTTTTCTCCCTTTTCCCCTCCCATTTCAATATATCACTTCCGTTAAGTTAACCATTTAAATAGGTCACGGTCTGGTCACTCCTCCTCCCCCAATACAAAGTATGCTTGAGAGAGATATGAAATTAATCCCTCCCTATAATCTACCATGTCTCTTTAACTACCCCTTTTACACTCTCTGTTAAATTACAAAAACTTACACTACCCATCAATTTTAATTTCATTTTTTGTTTCATTTCATTTTTGGAAGTGCTATCTGATGATCCAGCGTCCTTTAAAAGGGCTCTGGTGATATAAATTATTATAATGGTACCTTAAAGTGGTCTGTTTTTCTTTAAAAAAAAAATGTATATATATATAGAGAGAGAGAGATTTATGCATATATAAGCAAAGAAATAAGTGAATCTTCAAACACAGCTCTACAAATTTCAATAATTTTTTATTTGAGTATTATTTTTCTTTCAAATTGAAAGAAATGAATTACAAAGATCCTTTGTAAACAACTTCACACAAAATATTTTGTGTACCTTTCTTTTATTGTACAACCGAATGAACTGCGTTAATATAGCAAAAACAGAAAATGTCTACATGTGTGAGGGTGTATGTGACATGGATTTACTTTTACATTTAGTTTAGTTTGTATAATGAATGAACAAACAGCCTGGTCAAAGGTTCACTGAAAGACAAATTGGTGAACAGAAATTGATCACATTTATAATGAAATGATTGGCTCCAGAAGAAATCAAAAATTAGATTTATTAATCTCAAGTTTATTGGTTAATAAATATTTTCCCAATTTTTAAATATTCAATTTTAAGGAGGGAAAATATTCTTGACTGCATTCTGAAGTGAGCTTCCAAAATTTCATAGCTTAAGAAATTTTTATTGTCTGCAATTTCAAAAAATAATGTGCATCTCATACGACATCACTGATTGGTTAATGTATATGAGTACAAAAGTTCAAATTATTGGAGCCGGTCAGTGTACAAAAAATGAGTTTTCAGTGACAGTACCATTGCATTTTCTACAATTCCGAAATGGGTTTCCACACACACACACACATACATACATACATACATACATATATATATATATATGAGAGAGAGAGAGGGGTTA
>OZ010580.1:75574576-75659576 GCA_963932145.1 Acanthosepion lycidas | reverse complement strand
CATTGTAATTTTTGCCCTCCAAGACATGTATTTGACATTAATCCAAAATCTCAAATTAACTAGCTTAACCCTGAATGTAAAATAGTTGAGATAGTTCCAAAGAATTGTAAAATATAATTATGGGAATATATTAGGTTGGTGCAAAAATAATGATGTAATAATGTCGTTTTTTGATGTTAAAAAATACGTCAAAAAACGACATTGTTACGTCATTATTTTTGCACCAACCTAATAATTTAACAATAGGTAGGTTATCATCTTGATGATTGGAATTTCATGTCCTTTGCATGAGGCCTTTAAATATTTAATATCTTCCTTATATAAGTGAATATATGTTCCAGTTTTGTCTGACAGTGGAACAGAGGCTTTGCTTGAGTATGTATCCATGAAAAATTCAATATGTTCCCTACACACAAGAGTCTTAAGACACGATTCTGATTTTTCCAAGACATTCGGACAACGGACCTTCTGTGAACATACTAGTCTGAAATAAATGATTGCTCGCAAGTTTTAAGTTTGTCTTTTCTTTATTCTATGCCTTGGTTGTGACATGTGCAGGACTTTTCATCTGTTGTAAATGATGCTGGAAACACGGACATCCTCATCCTCAGATATTAAGCATCATCACTGAACCATTTTATATTTGATCTGATTACGTCCCAATACAATTGATGCACATTGACAATCACATGAATTAAACTAGAATCAATTCTTTGTATTAAATTTTGTTAGTTTCTTGACAGATAAAACATAACATTAATCCAAAAAAGTCTTGCATTTTAACATGTTGACCACCAGAGTTCAACTATGAAATCCAACTTCAAATACCAACTTTATAGTAACCAATTTAGTCTATTAAAAAAAATTTTCATTAGCTGATTTATGGTTTCAGCTGAAGCCTTAACATTGTTTTCACACTAAAAGTATCACTGCAATGATGCTCTAAATCAACCCATAAAAAATTTTTATTGCCCAAGTTGGCTATTATAAACATGGGGTTTGGTAACCACAAATTTTTTCTTTTTGATTGATTCATTTTTTATGGTTTAAAAAAATTTGAAGGTTTTTTTGATTGTAAGATTGTTTTTAAGATAATGATTTAGTAATGTTTTACTAATTAACCCATAGCAGGGGAAGTCATACCCTTCCTAGGAGTATTTTCACATAAATGGATATAACACAACTGGAATTTCAACTTAGCTCTCTGATTAACAATTCTGAGCCATTATCCATTACACCACCCACACATTCAACCTTACAGCAGCTGGCCTTCCCAACCAGCCACCCATCTAAGTAATGACCAGTCTTGATGTTGCTTAACTTTGGTGATTCTGCCATAAACCACAAATTATTCCCATGTGTTAAGAACAGTTGCATTTTAACTGTATTCATTATCCATTTTATTTTTTACCAGAAGAGAATTGAAATATAACATTAAAAGTTTGTTTTCAATGGAAGACCGTATAACACCAATATCCCCAAAACAGGTATGCTTATCATACAATTTAGCATAAAAATATTCCAACAAATCTATTTTATCAGATATGGCTGAGCCAAGTAAATACCAAGAGAGATCAGGAATATATATTTTTCTCATCATGCTTCTATTTGGTCTAAAGAACTAATAATATACAACAAATATTATTGTCTTTTTTTTGAAAATTATATATATATATATATATATATATATATATATATATATATATATATATATATATATACATATACACATGCACACACGAAGGGTGCGATGGATAAATTGTCATCTAAATTACACAAAAATGAAAATAACATGGATATCTCATTTTAACAGATATATTTACCAAAATTACACAAAAATATCTTGAAATACAAAAGAGTAAATTTATTCAATAAAATCACCATTGGCTTTCAACCACTGCCTCCAAACAACTTTGGAATCTCCTGCAACTCTTCTGGACAGTCTCCTTGTACAAGTTGATGACTGCTACCATAATCCTTGCCTTCAGTTCATCTTTGGTGTAACAAGGAGTTTTGTTGGTCTCTCGCTCAAATGCTCCCCACACATAATAATCAAGGGGGTTGCACTTTGGGAAGTTAGATGGCCAGATATAAGAGGGTGATCACAGAAATTGTCTGACAGAAATGACTGGTTTCTCCTGCTTGTGTGACATGATCCATAGGGTATTCCAGCTGCAACTCTATTGACCCAGAGCAGCACTACCTCCTCAAGGCACTCAATATAGGCCTCTGTATTGAGTCTGAGGCCCTCACCAACAAATTTGAGAGTTCTTTTCTTATCAGAACAATCAGAGTGAGTTTTCTGACCTGCCATAACTTCATAATCACCATTTGACTTATCCAACTCTTTCCAAATCTTAGACCAGCAGCCAAACACTGATATGTTCATATTGAACCTTCCAGCATGAGGGCTAAGGAGTGCAGCATGCCATTTTCACATTTCTGGGAGAGTGAATTGCAACATGGTGCTCTTTTTTCTAACATACGGTGCCCAACTAACCCTACTATACTGTACAGTCAACAAAATTAAAAACTAACAACACACATGTGGAAAATAAAAATATAAAATGTTGACAATCTAACCACTGCACCGTGATATATGTATATATATTGAACAATAAAAAAATATTAAAAAATTAAAATCTTCAGACACACTGGGTTGTAGATTAATATTCTTTCGTTTTTTTTATTATTCCATTTAGATTCCTCGACTAGTTTCGGACAAAATGGCCATCATCAGGAGAATAAAAATTCTGCTTGCTATTAGCAGTGAACTACAGAAATGAATGTCTTGATGGAGAAAATTAACTTTTGTCTGTAGTTTTCATTTGTTTTTTTATTTTTTTATCTTTATAACAGGAATCTTTTAACATTCCTTGTGTTGGTCAAACAGTCTCTTTTAAGTTGTTATTTGAGATAAGAGCTGGATGGATCTATGCTTCTCTGAATTCCCTTGGTCAGTTTGACAGTTTTATTGGTCTTGGAGAGGGGATGTGTCTCTGTTTAGTGTTTGTGTGTGTGTTATTTGGTTCTTAGGGAGTGAGTGAGTATGATGTGTGTAAGTGTGTATATTCGTGTGGGTCTGTGTATAAGTGTGAGGCCTCAACAACTCTGTAAGCATGTCTGTCTTGTGTGGGTGAGAAATGTGGGTAGGTTTTGATTTGTTGAGTTATATATTAGTACTATCTATATTGTTAAATTTATGGTTTAGCTCGGCTGGATATTGTGTTTTTAGACATTGTATCCACTTATTTTCATGGGACTCTAAAATCTTTCTAATGTTATCTGCTCTGAACTTTTCTATTCTCTCATATATATATATATATATATATATATAAAATAAATACACATATACCTACATTTGTAGTGCAACTTAAAGTTTCATGGTTTCCAAGTCATCAGGTACATAAGGCAAATGAGCCACTTATTACAGTTGGTTTTAAAAAATACTGGGTCTCATGGGAGGAACACTAAATTATACACAAATTCAAAACTCAAAGTTAATTAAAACCCAATATATTATTGGGGTGTAAATTGAAAATATAGTTTATGGGAGATATTGGGAAGTACAAAGTTAAAAAAAAAAAAAAAAAAAAAAAAGAATGATGCAAGCTTAAAGTTTATATGGTACTTTTTTTTTTTACTGTGTTTGAAAAAAATTTAAGTAAAAAAAATTATAAAACATTAGGAATAAGCAATATGAATAGAAGGGTAGATGCAGTAGATTGTATATTGTTTGTAGTCTCTATGTTTCAAGGGAGCTATTTAATATATATATATATATATATATATATACACATACATACATATATATTATATAAAAAGAAATATACATAATAAAATTACATAATTACACAAATCTGAGTTTCATGCTGAAGCAATTTTCAAGTGCTGGAATTATTATAGTTTTTATTTATATTAAAATATATATTTATATATAATATATTTATATTATTATATTGAGTAAAATATAAGTACAAATAAATATTAGGTTGGTGCAAAAATAATGTCGTTTTCTCACATAGTAACATATGTGAGAAAACGACATTATTTTTGCACCAACCTAATATAATAATTCCAGCACTTGAAAATTGCATCGGCATGAAACTCAGAGTTCTGCAATTATATAGATATTATGTATATTTCTTAATATATTAATATATATATATTAAGATATTAAATAGATCTGTTACTATAATGTATTGATTAATAATATTATATTAATATTATAATGTATTAATTATTAATATATTAAATAGCTCTGTTACTTAATATTGTGCACTGTTTTTTTACACTATAGAGTATTTACATACAATTACTTGCTTGCATATCTACCTATATTTACCCATTTGGTTATATATATATATATATATATATCAGTTTTAACAAGGTACAAGGATTTATATTGACTGTAACTCTCAAAGAGTCATTATCATTCCAGGCCCTCATGATTTGGATAAATGAACTATTTTGAGTCTTATTCAGTTGTATAATCTATAATGCATAAAAATCAATCCCTTTTTTTCAAAACACAAAATGTTGGAATGGACCATTTGAGTTGGTATGTTAGTGATCATACTGTGATATTCCTCTCCATATTTTTTTTCAAATGATAAAGCTCGGCTCACCAATTCACACTCCACTATCTTCTGAACAGGAGTAGAGGTTTATTCCTTGTTTAGTGTTCAGGATTGGGTTTCCAGTTCTTTTTGAAGTCATTTCTTTCTCTATTACTCCCAGTAACCCCTTGCATCTTAGTGGCATTATATCCTTGCTTTGGAGTGAATTAAAAAAAAATATATATCTAAAAGGTTGTTTTGCAGTTAGGATCCAAGAAAACATTGCAGTAACAGCACAAAGACATTCAGCTGTCAGAAACAAGATTACTTGTTCCATGAAAAGGGACAGCCTCTTCTTCCTATTATTTATCAATACATTTACAAAAAGCCTTCTTAATTATGGATAAAGGTAGGAATATTAAATGGTGATATTCTTCACCACATCACCAGTTGAAAAGCTAGCAAAAATCTCTACCTTTCAAGATCATTATAATTGTAGTTTGTTCAGTACCAACGACAAAAGAAAATCTGTAACAAAATTTCAGTGAAACAAATTACTTTTATTACTTGATGCCTTTCTGAAAAAGAATTTTTGCTACAGTTTTTTCTAAAATTATATCCCTTGAGGAGAGAGTTTATAACTGTCTGCAGATTAATTTTCTTTTTATTATCTGCAAATTGCCATGCCTTCTCCATCATTCAGTTTTCCTTCTCTTAGACAGGTTGCCACCCAAGCTTAATGAGTTCAGTCTAGTCTGCTATTTAATCCATAGTTTTGGGCACACATTAATATATGTTTTTCCCAAAGGCATTTGTGCAAAAGTGAATGCAACAGACTAGCCCAGAATTTGAAATCAGCTTGCCAATTCTACTTTTCATGCGGATATATTATACAACCAGCAGAGAACAGGGGGTATGTAAAATGTAATTGAGACAATTCCAAAGTTGAGTTGATTTTATTGAAAATTATGGTTTAACAAAAAAAAGTATGGGAAAAAGAAAAAAAAAGAAAAGACAAAGAGAAGATCAAGTTCCACATGAAATGAGTTCTGGTCGAATAAAGCCTGGCTATGCGGACATGATACATGAGGGTGATTGGATGTAAAACATTTCTCAGCTCTTGCTCTCTGGTGACTTACAGGCAAGTCAGGACGGTAAATATACAACTGAGAGTTTCTCACCACTCCCCCCCCCAACCCCATTTCTCAGCTCCCTTTAAATATTACTTATTTACAGAGGGAATATCTATTCTGTGATCAGTTCCTGCTGACAGAGCACTACAAAATTTAACACCACTCCCAGCAAATGTCTCAGTTGATAGTTCACAAGGGAATAGTACCTTTTCATAGTGGATCTGAAAAAAAATAAATAAATAAATAAATAAAAATAAAAACGAATGAGAGGTGAGGAAGAAATTATACCCAAAACTGAATCTCCAAAAGGAATTTATCACACTTCATGCAAACATTAGGAGAAATAAGTTGTACATTGTGGATTGTTTCCATCTGGCTTCACCAAACACCCATTAGGTGGCATTGTTGAAGTTTATAAAAAGACAAATATTTCCTTCCACTTTCTCCAAGATGTAGCAAGATATTAAAAAGGTGTCGTTCTTTTCCTAGGTTGACTGATAATTGAACTCTACACATATACACACATCTGCATAGCACATGCATAGTTGGTTGCCTATTTTTATTTAGCTGCATATCAACCTCTATGGGTTATTTAATTCCAAAATCTAGATTATTTTATTGTTTGGGGAAGATAATAATAGTTTTAGTAATACAAGACTTACTAATTAACCCATAGCTGGGAGGAGAAGAGGTGAATTTATAATTTTCCCAATGGTATTCGCATGCAAATGAATATGACAAACACAATTGGAATTCAATTCTCCAGCTAACAATTCCAAGCCATTACACCACCTGCACATCCAAGCTTACAGCACTTGATATTCCCAAGTGGTCACCAATCTAGGTAGTGACCCGGCTCCATGGTGCTTAACTTTGGTGATTGTACAGAAAACAGTGTTTCAACATGATGTGGCCATAAGTTTTTGATATCTTTTTCTTTACTTTCAACTGTGTATACACTGGTGTAATTTCTTTTTGCTAATACATGTATTGTTTGTTTTTTTAAAATTCAATTTTTTGTTTCTTAATTTTTGCCCAGACTCACATGAGTCTCCCAAATATTGTTTGCAGGGCAAATGTACCAGGGGTCATTAAATATTTACTGAAAAACAACAACAAAAAAACAAACAAACAAACATCCAAACCTTGCAACTAAAGAAGCAAGTCCTGCAACAACATTATTATTATTGTACTCTGAATTTAATCTTTTATAAGTTCATGTAAAGCTAAATTTTGTCAGTGTTCCTCCCACCTTACATCAGTCAAACAAAGTAGCCCATCCTACTAACACAATCTGTTTATTACCACTTTAAATGTTATTTTTAGTTGATACTCGTATTTAAGTAGATGTTCAGTCTATTTATTAAACTATATTTATTTCTGTCTACTGGCCTGAATATTCAAAAAATCTTACTAAAGAAAAATATGTGTTTCAATCAACTGAGCTACAGAGAATTCAGCCGATTAGGCAAGGTTGAACAGTGCCTTTAAGCGAAATTCCGCTAGTCATAGACTTCTCGAAATTGTTTTCTTATCTGCTCAGCTTCATCCTAGGAAGGAAAGAAAGAAGAGGAGAAAAAGAAAACTAATAGAAAGACAGGGAGCAGAAGAAGCTGATTGTAGGCGGAGAGGTAATAGAAAAGAGAGAAGGAAATAAATAGAAGGTGAAGCAGATGAAGAGAACAGGAGGAGAAACAGGAGGAGGTTGGCTGGTTAATTTTGTTTAGCAGCATATCAACCTCTAGGGGTTATTTAATACTGAAATCAAAATATTTTGAGCACAATTGTATGCCTTCAACTAAATATAAAATGTACTGTTGATCATTTTGCTATAAAATGTACTGGTAATTTTACTATAAATAGATAGTGTTGGTAATACTTTTTATATAAAAATTTATTGCTGGCATTTTCATACTTTTATAGTATTTTGTTTTTGTTTGGGGGTTTAGTATTTTCCCATAACTGGGACCCTGGTGCTATCACTCCAGGTGAGGGTCAGGGTAGACCTAGGAACAACAGTAATTAAGAGGTGGTTCCATTGCTCCTCAAAACCTCCAATCTTCCAATCAGAGGCTTTGCTGATGGATGTAGCTTATCATCATACCAAAGACTAAGAAGAGGAGATGGAAAAAAAAAAAAAAAAAAAACTTTTTAAAACATTAAAAATTACCTAGTGAATATACAGTAAAGAACGGCATCAAGAGAAAACACTTATTTTGACACAAAGTTATTTTGCAGGTACATTTGTTAAATTTTGCCCGTTTATTTATTTATTTTTTTGTGTTCTATTTGCTGCTCTGACTAGTATTTAATTCTTGGTGGAGGGTGGGGAATTAAAAAGGGAAACATTTCTTACCTCAGATGACACAATATTTCTGGATGATCCAGCGGGCATAATCAGTTGATCCACTGTTTTGGTAAATAAGGGAAAGATTATGGGCAATCTCACGGCTGAGATCAAACAATCCCTGAAGAACAAAAAAAAAAAAAAAAAAAAAAATGGAAAAATGAAAGCAATATATACAATGAATCATTTTCAGAGAGCTATAGTACAGAGATGGTTAACAAGCTGACAGTATTTGATCCTGAAAGGGTGCTCCACTTGTGTTCAAAATGGCTTCACACAGAATAGCAGAAATTTTCATATTCCTTATTAAAAAATGTTTTAAATTTAAACATTTCTAATCCATTACATAAGAGACTAAGTTTAAAAGGAAAGCCCAACAAAGATTGAAAAAATTCATTAACTAATGATTCTAGGGTTGGTTGGTTGTTTTTGCTTAGTAGCATATCAATTTCTATGGCTTATTTAATACTGAAATTTAAATCTTTTGTATGCAATTTTATTTATTTATTTTGGGGAATTTTATTTATTTATTTTGGGGAATGTTATACAAGTCTTACTAATTAGCCCATAGCTGGTGAAGGGGAGAAGAGGTGGTTTTATATTTTCCTAAAGGTATTTGTGCATAAATGAATATAACAAAGCACAAATTAGAACATGGCTCTTTGATTAACGATTCTAAGCCATTATCTATTACATCACCTTCACATCCAAACTTACAGCACCTGTTATTCACAAACAATCACCCATCTAGGTACTGACTAGGCTCAATGTTGCTTAACTACAGTGAACATATGGGAACCAGTGTTTCAACATGATGTGGCTGTAAGCCCAATGATTTTAGGGATTTATTTTACACCAAAATTAATAGAAGTAGATGGACTCGCCCATCATCAAGTTCACACTCCTCCCCAGTAAATGTTTATCCTTTGTTTCCTATTTAGGAGTGGGTTTCCGGTTCCTTCTGAAGAATACTTCAACTCTATACTCCTATCATCTCAGTAATTTTTTTTTCCTATCCAAACAGGAGTAGATTTATTCACCTACCATCCAGTTCACACTCCTCCCCAGTCTTTTGAACCAAAGTAGTGGTTTGTCCCCCAAAGTCTACTTCCACACTCTTAGTGCTAATGTTTCCGACTGAACTTTGAAATGTTATTCGCTAATTAAATCTTGACTTCTTCAAATCTGGAGTTAGCCATTACTTTTCCTGTATAGCTTCAAGAACTTCACTTCTTGCATTTTCTTAAGCTCATACAACACCACACAGTAATATTCTACCTTGAGTGGCTCTTGGGCCTTGTTTTGGGTAAACATTAGTTAAAAAAAAAAAAAAAAAAAAAAAAACTCAACCAAGGCTTGAGATACATTATTTGGGTTAATTATTTTTTCCAGTGGCAAAACAACTAACCAAGGGCGACCACTGTCGGGACCATACAGTTATTGTGAGCTCCATGACCCTTTAAAAGGGATCAATGGCAAAAGCTGTTTTTAATTTTCTTTCACAATTTTTTTTATATCTAAACTGGACAACCAGTTTTCATTTTTTTTTTTTTTAAATACAATTAAAAAATTGCTGTTTTTTTTTTCATTTTAATAAAAATAAATTTGAAATTAAATTGTAGAATTGCTGACCTCTCTTTCACCAACTGCAGGTGGGAGAGCAAGAGCCTTCTTGTAGTAGAAAACCGCAGCATAGGTCAAACCAAGTTGGTGCATGACACGACCCATGTTATACATGGACTCCTGGCATTCTCCCCTCAGCTCCACATAACTATTGAGGAATGAAAGTCCCTGCAAACCAGAAAAAAAAAAACACATTAAATATTAAAAAAATAAAATTACAATCAAAGGATCTAACTGTAGTTAAATTCAAAGTTTCAATTATTAAAAAAAGTTTCACTTAGAACAAAAGTAGAATATTATGGAATTTTTCTATTCTCTTCAAAGAATGGTACAGATTTGACTCATTTTTAAACGTTACCTGTTATTATTGTGTTGCCAACAATGACGAGAATATGCAGTGATAATGATAAAGTCAAACTACATAAAATTCTCAGTAGTCCTAGAATTCAGAGTATCTAGTTAAGGAGTTACAATATGTTTTCTGTGAGATATTTTTATTTGTTTTGATTTTTTTTCCAATTGAAAGCTTCTAGTGCAACATTTCTCAACCGGTGCCTCCCCAGGTGAACTAATGCATCCTGAAAGGGTAGCCAGGTGTGTCCCAACTTAAGAGAAGACTAATTTATGAATTATTTTTTATATTTAAAAAAAAAAAATCTTTATTTTTCAAAAGATAGAGGTGTTAAGTTAATGGCAGCCAGGTCTAAATCAAGTCTCTTGATATTTTAAACAAAATGCCAAATTCTTCAATCTTTTGCCTGCCTCAAGGGATTTAAATTAGTCTTTATCAGCCTCTCTAAAAAATAGACTATTCATACATCCCTTTAAATAAAAACTGTACCACTAATCTTCTTTGGGAAAGCTAAACCAAAATTTTCATGATTAATTTACCCTTATTAAAATTGAAACAGTTTTAGTCATTCTACAAGTGCACAGTGGGAAGTAAATAAGTACAGAAGGTTGAGAAACACTGCTCTTGTGAGTAAATCATGTGTAGAGAAATGGATAAGAAAAAGGACACTTAGATTAACATGCCATTTATCTGATGATAGATAAATTAATTTGCATATTATCAACCAAATCAAAACACAAGAGATCCAACAATTCCTTATCAATAATACAAAGATACTATATCACATGAACTTAAAAAAAAAAAATGAATACAAGAAGTATTAAATACAAAAAAAAACCCAGCATCAATAAAATTTTATTGAATTTATGAACAAATACACTAGACATACGTTAATATACTTGTATTATTCCAAACTATTGTTCTTATTTTGGTTGATATAGATGTTATTATAGACACGTTTCAACCAACTACCCTCTGGTCATCATCAGGTGACCATTGATTTGTTGATTATTGTGATATTTTATCCTGTGATGTCAGTTATTGTTCAGTATCCACTACACCACAATTTATTTTAAACATTGTGCCTATAACAACTACTATATCAATGAAGATATGAAAAACTGTTTGAAATAATACAAGTACTGTTCATACTCACATATCATGGAACCTTTGAAGATCTAATTTTGAAGCTAATTTGACTACCGTAAATGGATATATAGTTTGGTCAATGGACCAGCAGTACATATGCTAATTTTATATCTTGTGCATGATGTGACCCCTTAAAATTAGCTTCAAAATTAGGGCTTCAAAAGTCACATGATACCTGATTATATATGGTATACTGAAAATTATTCATCTCTAAAATGAAATACTAGATACATTTCATTATAAAAGCTAGCATGTGAAGACATGATACTTTAACAAAATGATTGTGTGATGTTGCAATATTTGAAAAATAACAGAACTGATATATCTTGTACAACAAAAACTCTTTAACAGTGTGTGATGAATGCTTAAAGTACTTGGAAATTGGATGATTCACATTTAAACTTACACTGGAAATAAGGAAAATGGTTGGGGCATAAAAAAAATAAAATCTTTAAAAAGAGAACATTCGTTGGTCTTTAACCTAACAACTGTAGATGAAAACAATGTGCACCATGCTTTTAAATTTTCTTTTTTATTGACAGGAATAAAAATGCAAATACATAAGTCCCTTTTGCTCTGTGGCCACCAGAAGCACCTTATTTTAAAACATTAATCATAATTATAAGGTGAGTTTGTTTGATCAGTATATACATGTATATATGTAAAAAGCGTGAGGAAGAGTGGACTGAATAATTACAGAAAAATTTGTGTACAAATCTCTAGATTCGAGGTGCTGAATATAATGTCAATCATCTAAGTGACAAATTTTATTTGTATTAAACATACATATATATATATATATATATATATATATATATATATATATATATATGCATGCATGCATGTGTGTGTGGGGACATGATATATATACATTTATATATGCCAGGGCTATATTAAGAAAATTAATAACAATGTGGGAAAATTTATTTTTATGTGAGGCATTTCCTCCTTTAGAACTGCATCAGACTAAAGGGAAAACAGCTTACAATATATATATATATATATATATATATATATATATATATATTAAATTGAGTTAAAGTATCAAGCCCCGTTTCATCCTCAAGCTTAAAATGTAAACATGTAATACATGAAAAGCTACACATTATTGAGTTTCTAAATAATGAAAATTTATTAAACCATAGACATGAGTTAATGGTTTTCTGCCGACATCAAATTTTCACATTAAATAATTAGCATAAAAAAAATTAAATTTCATAGTCTAATAAAAGGTTTAAAAGCTTAACCCAGTCACAAGATAGAAAAACCCTTTATGAAGTTGTCAGAAAAACAAATTGTAGTTCAGTGTGATGCGTTTAGTATGAAACAGCCCTTTAGGAAAAAATAAAAAAATAGAAGGATAAATAAATAAATAAAAGGATAAATAAATAAAATAAAATTCTCTTAATGACATATCATGGTGCCAAAAATAATCTTTCGCTGTGACTGACCAGACAATGTACGCACATGAATGTCATCATTCGCTTTGAAATGGATGCCCCACCCTATCTTGGCTTGACCTCTTTCCGAAGGTGACTGATATGTGGATAAAAATTATCTCTTAGACCCCTTACCAAAATGGTCACCCCAGCTGTTTCCATAGTAATTAATTTTGCGAATGAACATGCTTATAAAGATGCGTAAATTTCAAGATTTGTTATTCCTAAATTTTCGCTTGAGGATGAAACAGGGCTTGATACTTTAACTCAGTTTAATTTTAATAATTATATTGAGGTTTTCGGCTCTCGTTTTTGAAAAGTGAGAACTCTTATGTAGCGAAGGAATCATTTTTTTTTTTAATAATAGTGTGTATATATATATATATATATATATATGTTTATTATGTTATATATATATATATATATATGTTTATTATGTTATATATATATATGTTTATTATGTTATATATATATATATATATATATATATATATATGTTTATTATGTTATATATATATATATATTGTTATTATTATTATATTATATATATATAACTCTTCGTAAAAATTGAGCACTATGGCAGTCGTTAAGAAATTCAGTTACAACATTTGATTTTACAACTACAAGTCTCAACAAATTGTGGAATAAAATAGAGGCTTACAATAGTTTCAGTGTAAAACAGCAAATACACTAATCTGTGAAATACTATTTGGACATACAGGTAGAATAAAGGTCAACAGCACAGAAAATGGAATCAGCAAGCAAAGTTCAAATTCCAGCTGAGCCAGTTACAATCACACCCTCAAGAAACAACACAGGATATCACAGGAGACATAAAAGGCAAAAGAAGCCAGTAACCTGCTTGACAAGTTTAAATGAACAGGTGACAGAACAATGAAAAAAAAAAGGGGGGGGGGTAAAGAGCAACAAAAAACAGAAAGTGGTGACATGACATGACTGCCCACATTCTGAAAAGACATGGTATATAAAAAAAAAAAAGAAGAAAAGGAAAAAGGCAATTATAAAAAAAAAATTTTTTACCTGTACTAATAAAGCATGTTTCTTTGAAGAGAATTTCTGACAAGCCATGTGTGTGAATGCAAGTCCAATGCAAAGATTGAGTAAGGGGTCCTCGGGTTGCTTTCGATAAACATTCACATATTCACCTGCAAATAGAGAGTGTTGTTTAAACGGATTTTGTTTGCCTGTTCTTTATACAGTGAAGTGTACACTACTCCCTGAAGTACATTTATTGTATCATGTATGATCAAAATTTAATCCATTAAACATTAAATGGCAAGGAAAAAGAGTTTGCCATATAGTGTTGAGTTTAGATTAGTTTAGGTTAGGTTAGGTTAGGTTAGTGCATTTAATGACATTTACAATAAGTTGGGTTATCTACTGCCTAATATCTGTCACACAGGACAAAAATCACAATGAATCATCAAAAAGATACACATAGACACAGCTGGCACTATAGTAAAAAAAAGGTAGACTATTTCTGAAAGTATCCACTCAGAAGGGTGGTACCACTTGCATAGGAATAAAACAGACCAACACTGGTTCCTATGTGCATGTATCATTATGCAATGTTATTGGTCCTGACCTGGCATCTGGTTCCTAAACTTTATGAATTTAGTGCAGTACTAGATTGGCAGCAAGGTCTCATCATTTTATAGTTGAAATGGATTAGACGTAATCCTAAGTTCTAAGATAATAGTTTCTTCTCTGATACTTCTTGCCTGTGGAACTCTCGTCCAGCATTTTGCTTCCCAGTGAACTTTGATCTTCAAAAATTTAAATGCAATATCAATTGTCATTATTTGTCTTTTTTTCATGCCCAGTAATCCTTTGCATCTTAGTGGCTTTCTTGCCCTTCTTGGGGTGAAATAATTAAAAAAAAAAAAAAGTAAAGTAAAAATGTAAGGCAACCAGTGAGGACAAAACTTATTCCAGTCGTAATGGTTTGCCACTCCCACAACCCTCTTCACAGAGATAAAAAGTTGCTAGCTTCTTGATACTATTGCTATTTCAAAGGTAAATATTCAGGCAAGCTACATTCTTTAGGTCCACCAGTACAGACCTTCACAGCTAGATCCCACCGTTAAGTCATACTCATCAGTTCAGACCTTCACAGCTAGGGCCCACCGTCAACTCGCTCATCAGTTCAGACCTTCTCAGCTAGGGCCCACCATCAACTCGCTCATCAGTTCAGACCTTCACAGCTAGGGCCCACCATCAACTCGCTCATCAGTTCAGACCTTCACAGCTAGGGCCCACCATCAACTCACTCATCAGTTCAGACCTTCACAGCTAGGGCCCACCATCAACTCGCTCATCAGTTCAAACCTTCACAGCTAGGGCCCACCATCAACTCGCTCATCAGTTCAAACCTTCACAGCTAGGGCCCACCATTAACTCATACTCATCAATTTGGACCTTGTCAGCCAGGGCCCGCTGTCAACTCATCCCCTTCGTATTACTTTGTTAAAAAGAATGTTCCACTCAGACAGCTTCTTCTCCAGAATTGTCACTTTGTGAAACAGACTCTTCAGAGAATGTTTCCCCAAACACTACAATCTTGTCCTCTTCATCTCTAGGGTCAACCATTATTAATCCTACAAATTCTCACCATATGCACCTCTTCCTCCTCTCTCTACACACTTATAAAAACTCATTCAATGACCCTTGACCTTGAGTGACTCTTGCACCTTTTATTGGGTAAACTACTATTACTCAGTGAGGCAGAGTAATAAATATGATATCTAATTAAGTCTGCAACAAATGTTAAGGGAAAGGAGGGAAACTAATGACCCTAGACAAAGTTCTTACTCTGGCAGTAAATATGATATTGATTCAAACAATTGTTCTGAAGAAGCTGACAAGATATTTTTCGGATACAAGAAAACATAAAAAATATCTAGTCACATTGTAGAATAGGCACTATGATCAGAAATAATCATTTTTTTCAAAATGTTTTTTAATATCACAATAGATTAAGCACTCCCGATCATGAAGTAATTTTTTTTTTTTAATTCTATAAAAAGTAAATAGGGGGTCATGTTTGCTGTGCTAATTCATTGTAAATTGATCCCCTACACATATCAAAACAAAATATGCCCATACAGGATTTTTGTAAATATAAAAAAAAAAAAAAAAAAAAAAGAAAAAGAAAAAGAAAAAAAAATTAGGGGGAAATTCCTAGAGTTCTTTTTTCATACATTGCTATCAATTATGCACTACAGATTATAAATTAAAAAAAATGATTTACACTATTTACATGCAGACTATTGTCCTCATCATTGTTGTTGTTATCACAATGATTCAGACGTTGTTGCCCACCTCAGCCAGTGAATATTAATCCAAGGAAGCCCCAAACTGAACCCATTATTTAATCTACAGAAGTAGACTGTTCTCTTTCCACTGCCAATGTCTAAGGATATCCCATCTATTTTTTACTTTTAGTAGTACTTAGATATTGCTCACACTGTTTCCACTGAGTCCAAGTACACACTGCCTGGCCAGGGATTGAACTCACAATTACTATTGCCAAATTTATCAACACGTTAATCCACTTGATTATTGTTATTTTATTTTTTTTATGTTTAAAGAAAATACATCATATGACAATATTTGCTTTGGCTTCTGTAGAGAGGATCAATTTACAGTTAATTTACACAGCAAACTGAACCCCCAATTTACTTTTATGAAATTTAATAAAGAAAAAAATTCTTTTATACATGAACTGGAGTATATAATCTATTGTAATATAAAAAAACATTTTGACAAAAAAATTATTTTCTGGTTACAGTACCTAGTATACAATAAACTAGACATTATACAATCAACCAGTTGTCTTTTCATAAAGTCAACATAATGATAAAAGGCTACATTCTTCTTAAAATTAACTTGGAAAGTAATGCATATTAATGCAAGTAATACTTACCTAAAGAATGTTTATATGTCCCAGATACCATAGAATTATGTGCATTGAACAAGGCTAGGGCCAGATTGTCAGGGTGCTGCAAAGAGAAAACATTGTACACATGTGAAAATTCATCCCATAGACACAAAGCTTAACTCAAAAGCTGAATTTAACTTGGTCAAGATCATCAAGATTGTTGTCAATCTAAATTAAAAAAGAAAACTATATAAACTGTTTTATGCAAATATTTATCAACTGAGATGGAATCATTTTTACACATTTCATTAAATTTAGTCATGAGAGAAAGACTGCAGATCGAGGAGTGGGTTTCAAGTTTCACCCAGCTTTGATACAAGAATTAACTTCACTAGCCAGATTCCAGTCTTACGAACATTTCTCTTAATAATAATTTAAAAATGATCAAGCAGACAATGTTATTTATGGTAACTGGATTTTTAGTGATCACCTTACTTGGATACTATGTGCTTGAAAAATGGTGCATTTATCACAATTGACATTGATCCTAGCCAAAAGGTTGAGAAACAAAGTGTGGTATCTGCTCAAGAACAGATAAACTACATTTGATCTTTCAGTTGTGTATCTTCGGACAGAGCACAACTCAATTGTGTTTCTGTTTGTGGACAGAACACAATTGAAAATATTATTGAGAAGTGCCTGATCTCGGGAAACAGCTGCTTGTGGCAGTACTTCTCTCATTGCATTAAAGAGGGGAGATCGGTAGTAATACCGGGCTATTTTGGGACCTGGCCCTGGTGCATTCGCTTGGGATCGCCACATTATGGTGACATCCTGATAGCATGGGGTGGCAAAAAAATACAATCGCTTCACAGCTTTTAGCTAAGATCAAAGTGTAGTATCTGTTCTTATCAGTTTAATCTGATTCTCTCTCTCCCACTTCACTCTTCCCTTCTTTCTTACTGAAACCAAGTAGTGCCTTTTTTCCCCTCTTTCCACGCAATCAAAACAGAATAGTCTGTTATTTATGATGTATTGGCAGGGTGTAATGGTCGTGCAGACTAACGAATGCAGCGTAAGCACAATTATAATAGGATGTTTATGTTCATGATTGTAAATACATTCATTACAAATCATTTACTAAGCATTTTACAGCGACCAAACTGTTTCTGTGATTTCCTGGCTTTTTCTGAGCGTCAGAATAGGACACCATAACTAAATCCCTCACATTCTTATCAAGGGATAATCTTATCTTATCTTCAATGGACAAATCAGGAATAATGACCTAAATTATTCGATTGATAGTTAATTCATATTCCTAAATTCAGTTAGAATACAATTTCTAGAATTTAAAATCATTATCCTGTCCTTCATAGATTTCTTACTTAAAAGTAAATGTTACCTTCAACAACATCAGTGGTTATATTAGTCCTCACATCTCCAATCTGACAAGAAAGAGTAAATTATTTTTATTGTAGCTAATACTGTAATGTCACCAAAATAGAATGTCTAAGAAGGACTGTTCCCTAGTTAAAGAAAACTCATAACTATTTAAGGAGTTTCAATAATCCTGAAGCCATTTCAAGCCACTAATGATAGTTGAACACTCAGTATGAAAAACATCATTTAACAGTTTTTTTAATCATTTCACCCCAAGCAAGGCAATAAAGAATAAAACCACTAAAATACAAGGAATGTGAGAGAATACGAGAAAAAAAACACTATTAACGAGAGAGAACAATAACAGGAATTACAGAGGATAAAAAAAGTAACGACTGAAATTGTATTTACATTTTTAAAGATCAAAGTTGACTAGGAAACAAGAAGCTGGAAGAGAGTTCCACAAGCGAGAAGTGCGACAGAAGAAACTGTTAGTATAGAACTTAAGGTTACATCTAGCAATTTAAATTGTAAAAGGATGAGACCTTGCCGTCAATCTAGTACTGTGCTTAAATTCATAAAGTCTAGATACCATAGAGGAAAGTAATATTTATATTGAGGATACAAAAATGGGGCACAAGGCCAAAAGAACAGGTAGGGGAAGGCTGGTCTTCAATCTATCTTAAACTTAGCTAGCCACAATTACTGATCCAAACATACCAGGACAAAAAAAAATAGCAGGTGCTTCTGTTAAATAATAGTCTAGCAGACTATTATTTTTTAGAGAATTGTATTTCTCCTCTGACTTCCTCATTTTGAACTTTGAGGTCAGATACAGGAAAAAAAAAAGGAAGTCGTTTTTGAGTGGTTAAAACTAGCACGGGAATATTGGCTGTAGAAAGGGATTTCAGGGAGTTAAGTCTTACACGTCATAAATTGTGTGAAAGAAAAAAACTGTTAGCACAGAACTTATGGTTACATCTAGCCATTTCAACTGTAAAATGGTGAGATCTTGCTGCCAATCTAGAAGATGAATAATAATACAGCACCTGGTATTCCCAAGTAGTCACCCATCTAGATAGTAACCAGGCTCGATGTTGCTTAACTTCAGTTGATCATACAAGAAGCTGTATTTTAATCCCATTATACCACTTGTATATTCAAGCTTACAGCATCTGGTATTCCCAACCAGTCATCCATCTAAGTACTAACCAGGCTCAACGTTGCTTAACTTCGGTGATCATACAAGAACCAGTGCTTCAACATAATATAGTCGTGAGTCATTACAACAGCCACACATCCAAGCTTACAGTGCCTGTTATTCCCAAACAGATTCCCAGATTCAACCTTGCTTAATTTCGGTGTCTGTAAGCTGAGCATAATATTTAAAGTAATCTCTCATGTACAAAGATCAACAGGGGTCAATATTTTTTATTAATTCTTTTGATGACAACCAGATTTCATCTGATTTGAAAAGGAGGAAGAAATAAAAATTGCAAAAAGAAAAAAAAAAAAAAAAAATTAATTGACAGACCTTCATCATCAATCGAAGACAAAATCTGTTATGACGTCCATCGGAGGAGCAGATGATGACCTGATTAAACAAATTCCAAGCCTGGTTGTTGTCAATGTCCTGGAAAAAGGAATAATCAACACATCAAAAGGAACATAAAAATTCTCAACAGGAATTAATTTTAAAACTTAGAATCAGAATTTTTTTTAAAAACAATACAATCATATAAAGAAGACAATGTTTTTACCTTGACACATATTTCACGTATCAGGTTGTAGGCCAGTTTTCCATTCCTGCTTTGGATACAAGCAATCAAGCACAAAAACTCGGCTTCCTAAGAAGGGGATTAAAAAAAAAAACAACAAAATAAAAATAAAAAAAAACAACATACATTTAATTTAGAAATAATACAATTAAAATTGGAATGCAATTTTATCATTTTTTTATTTTTTTAATGTTCCTCCATACAAAAATCACACATAACCAACATTAAGATTACTATAAAAAAAAAAAAATGTGAAATTTTAAGTCCTAAGGACATGTATCTAAATTTATGATTATTTTATCATGAAATTTTTCTGAAAAGTTTGTAGTGATATCAGTGTCAGCCACTATCTTGTCTTGGCAAATGCCAGCTTAATGGAGTGGACCACCCAAGAACAAGGTCAAATGATCCTGACAAAGGTCACTGAGTGAATCCGGACCCTGAGTTCTTGATGAATTACTTTTTTAGATAGAGCTGTTAGGACAAAGAATGCTGTTCTCTATGAAACAGTGGTTCTTAACAGCAAAAGGACACAGAGAGAGAGAGACAAGAGAGCACTGATCACGATGCAAAAAGGAAGACATGCCCGTTAGGCTGTTAGCCCCCTCAACATGTCTCACTTCTGCCTCGATCATCTACAGCAGAAGGTTACAAGCAGAATCAAATTTGCCTACTGCTACAAATTTTTCACAGAGTCTTATTTTGTGGGCAATGATCTGGCCAAAGAGTTATTTTTTTTAAGTCATAAGTGTTTGACTGGAAGAAGCTGCAGCTGTAGAATGAAACTAGTGTCTGGTCTGAGCTGAAATGCTCAGACCAGACACCAGTTTCAAAACAAAAAAAAATTGATATTTAAAAGTTAAATAATCTTTTTATATTATATATATATATATATATATATATATATAGTGTGTGTGTGCGTGTGTGTGTAAAACCTACATTAATGTTTTGAATTAATCTATTTTGAAAGTTTTCAACCCCTTCTTGTCACAAGCATTAATCACATCCATTACAAACTGGTGACCCCAATGTGATCCAAACAGGCAGTCTTCAGAACAGTTACCCACCCCCTCTCAAGTTCTATGCTTGTAAAATCTATGATTTTCAAAGAGTAGAAATAGTTATAATATAAATAATCTGTTTATGTTAATTACCTTGTACTTTTCTTCATCAGTGAGGATTTGTGGATTTGTCAGGCCATGAATGCAGGCATCAAGTAATTGATTATACATTTTTCTCTGCCACAGGCCTCGACACAGCTACACAAAGAAATTATAATCATTAAAAGTAAAAATATTCATTAAATCATTGGTATGACTTAAGTAGATTGATCCACTCATAAAAAATAGGGAAAATCTTTTTGTAAATAAATTTTGTACATTAGCATTCATAAGACTTTCCTCAAGGGGCAACATTTATCAGAATCAAAATATATTGATTTTTATCATTTTTAAAAGAAGGGTCCTGTTCATAAAATCAATCAGTGTAAATCAGTGTGACTTTTTAGTGTTATCTGTACTTAACTGTTTTATGAACAAGAACAGATATTTTTGCATGAAAAAATTTCTTTTAAAATAAAAAAAGTACAAATGGTTATGTAGATTTTTAATTAAAGAAAAAATTTGCATAAATTATTAAAGTATGTATCTGTTTATTATTCATTTAAGATAATTGATATCTCGCAATGTTAGTGTATGTGTTTCTCAATGTGGTTAAAAGTTTTGTTTGACTATTTTTTTTTTTTTTAAATATTTTTAGTTAAAACTATTAAACTGTTAATAATTAAGAAAGCAAATATAAAATGTTGCATTCTTACAAAATCATAATTTCTAGTTTTAATGATGGGAAAAAAAATAATAACCTACCATTAAAAAGATATCCCAGATATCATCGGTGGAGATTGAAGTTTCCATAAAATAGTCTATAAAATAAACATTTCAATGTGTTAAATGTTACATATGCATAGAAATTATGTCTTTTCAACAAACACACATTTATATAAAACACAATAAATGAAAGCAAGAGATTTTTTACAAAACAACACATCTAGTGTATTAGTTGTTTGTCGTAATGTACCTGGCTATAATTTTGATTAAAAAAAATGCTACTTTAATTAAGGGAGGGAGTAATTTATGAAGGTGAAAATGTATAGAAAGTGCAGTGATTTCTTAATCTTTCACAGTAAATTTATGTCCAGATTCTTACAATATCTCACCTTTTGTAAACAAATCTTTCTGTCACAATGTGGAATGTTTAAAAATAGCAGCCGTAAAAGCTAAAAAAGTGTTGAGAAACCGAATGAGATAAGTTTAGTTACACATCTAGATACATCAAAGACTAAAAATTAAAAAATTTGAAATTTACTGTTCCCCTCAGTGCAGAATTTTAACCGCTGTTTCCATTAATATCTCCCCATTTTTTTTTTGACATAATAATGATTTAGTGATACAAGTGTTACTAATTAACCCATAGCTGGGGAAGAAGAGGTGGATTCATACCTTTCCCAAGGATATTTGTGCATAAGTGAATGTAATCACGTCTTCTCTCAGTGTTCTCATTCTGAGCCCCTATCCATTACACCACAAACACACATTTCAAAATGTGCAGGTGGTGCAAAAAAATAAAATTGAGACAAAATCATCCTCATCTTTGTAAGGAGATATAAATGAAAGTAAGAGTCTTATCACCACAGGTGCACTTCTTAGACAGCACTGTAGGCCAAAAGAGCTAAATTAAAAATGCTAAGTAGTGACTGTTTGATGCTCTGAAAATGCTAGCCCAGAAAGAGTGAAAGCAAACCCAACACAAGAAGTCAGCAGAGAGAGACAGAGAGAGATTTTCCCAAAAGGATGCATCCCCAATCACTACAAGTCTAGGGTTAACTGTTATCGTCCCCACATATCAACATAAACTGTAACCCTCTACTTCAAGTGGTTCTTGGGCCTTGTACAGGAAAAAAAATAGATTCTGCTATGTACAAGAAATTCCTAACAATCAGCCCCAAAATAACCAACACAAAATTCTCTATCAACTGCATTCTTGTCTTTAGAACCAGATAACTTTGCTGCCTTCAACTGAAGGCATTTCAAACATTTTGTACAAATAAAAAGGTGCTTGATTTTCATTAACTTGGAATGGTATATTTCCTAAATAATCATTTAAACATTTTCTTTTATAAAGTAATTGCCTCAAGCCATTATCTGAATAAACAAAAAAAAAAAAAAAGGAAAAATCTTTAAAATTGTTTGAATAAAAGAATAAATACCTACCTTTCCCGCCAATGTGCTGATAGAAATACTCAAGGCTCTCAGCTCGACTTCTCCGACTCATGAATTCAAAAATTACTACAAAAGAACAAAAATGCAGGGTTTGAATTTCTAAAACCAAATTACATTCATTTTCCAGACAGCTATCCTCATCTTCATCTTGAATGATTTTGATTAATGCATTTTCAAACCCTTCCCCATGATTAATGCAGGATCAAATAGCCTATCAAATGTAGTACCTTAATCCTAATCAACAGCTTTGATCCAGTCCATTCTCTTCCTATTAAAAACTGAAATTATTATCATTTTAAAAAGAAATTATACAAATGGTCAAGAATGCTATAAATTATGTACTTAAAGAAGGTTACAATTTGCCATCAGTGTAAACTATAATTTTACTAAAGTGTCAGTAAAAGTTAATAAAAAAACTAAAAGCTATTTCATCATAATGTAACTTTGAATTGATAACCGTTGAAAAAAAAAAATTGTCAACAAATAGATATATACAAGTTTATTTTAAAAAAGATATAATTACCTCACTGCAATAGTACAGTTTCACCTCAGATCTTAGGGCTTGTGAAACTGTGGTAGTATAATGAGGTAATTATATCTTTTCGAGATAAAGTTAACATTGCTCTATGGATTAGGTATTGAGCATTTTTTCAAATCTGCTAGAACTGGTCAATTTCGGATTAAGCTTTGTTCCAGAATTGATTTAAACAAGTGGATATATATATATATATATATATATATATATATATATATATATCAAAGTGGACATAGAAGTCAACACTTAGAGGCTCTAAGTGTTGACTTCCAGGTTCACTTTTATATTTACACACGCTCTATCTCTGATATTGAGCACTTTATCCCATAAATATTGCACATCTTAATACTATATTTCTTCATATATATATATATATATATATATATATATATGATAATTCAAATTTACATAAGACTCACACATGAAGGCATATTTGGAAACAAATTGCTAACCTTTTCTGAAAACAGGTTTCCATTCTTCTTTGACATGCCCAAAGAGAAGTTGTTGACAGCATTCATAGAATTCATCGAAGCGGTCAAGAGAGTACAGCAGATGGCATTTGTGGACAAGCAAGATATGATCCTAGGCAAAAATAAGAAGAAGAAAAAAAAGAAAAGAAAGAAACAATGTTCAAATTCAGAAAAGCAATAATTACATAGACTAAAAAGCAGCAAATTATAAGTACAGCAATACATTAGTTAACTTAATGACATATCAAACCTTGTAGTGTTAGTTAACACTGAATATAAACATTTTAGGACAAAAATCACAATGAATTAAATGTCTGGTTTGCACCTTAGGCAAAATCGCAGAACACCAAGAGTAAAAGAAGTAGACATGTCCAGTTTGCCCAAGAGTCAAAAAGGTAAACACTGGTTCAGTTTATACCAAAGTCTGAAAGTAAGTCACCTCTTAGGATGAGAAGGATCTTGTCATTCTGCAGGGCACACAGTCAAAAAGGTAGACACAGATACAGTTTGCATTAGTCAAAAAGGTAACATTGGTCAAATTTCTACCTGAATCTGCAAGTACCCACCCAGAAGGTGGCCCCTTTTATGGGTATAGATCTTACCTCTTTCTTTAAAGATATATAAAAGTTTTATTCTTGCAGCTTATTCTATAATGTGAATCAGACTTTTTCTTGCCTCTTTTCTTTAAATAACATTACTCAAAAACTAATTAACAGGCAGTGGCAAATCAATTGCTTGACCACCAAGAAACCTGATCTAACTATTAGTAAGAATCACATTAAGGTACTCATTCACATATCAAAACCTGATTCTTTCAATACACTTGAAATCAAAATAAAAACAGTGCAAGCAATTTCAGTGTATCAAGAAATCTACTTAGTTGTAATGATAATGGTAATATTAGCCATTTCCTTATAAGGAAACATTCAGTATTCATTGACTGAGCAGCCGGAAGAAATTTATAAAAAGCTATCATTTCAAATTTATAAAATCTTTTATTTAAAACAATTTTTCAGGAAAATAGCTTTCTCAAGTCCAATAGCTGTTATCACTCTTTCCACTACTGGTGGCCATTTTATTCTTAACCTTTTCTTTGAAGTACATAGGTGGACTGACAACACCTTGATTATGTCATTGTATTCTCTTTGAGTTACAAGCATTATCCATTTCAGCTGTTGAAAGTCCTGAAATGATGTGATTTCTATTATTTGTTGCAGTTCTTTGTTTGTGATTCTCTAGTGCCAGTTCACAAGATTCGAGAAAGTGTGGTCCTCACCAAGATTTATAGACTTCACTCACTCAAAGACATTGATCTGAGAAAATGATTTTATACAGCTGAAAATTTAGACATTTCTGAATGAGTTTGACACCATGCATGACATCCATATGAAAGTCTGGGTTTGACAAGGTTATTTAAGAACATGACTCGAATTTACAGCCTATTCTTTGTTCAATTTCATTATTTTCTATACTAAATTTGTTATAATTGATCCATACACCAATGTATTTAAAGCATTTACTAATTCCACACCCTGAATTTTTGTGATGGATTCAGGGTACATGACATCACTGCTTTCATTTCAATTACAGGCCATAGTTTGTTTGGGAAAGGTTATCTTGAGTCCTATTTCTTGGAATAAGTTGTATTTAAATCAGTTTGAAAGATACAACTGCAAAGACAGTGGTCATTTTGAATTTTTTAGATTAAGAATAAAACTTTACCATTTTAACTTGTTACTAAATGTCCCCATTATTTATACATCTTAATTATCAAAATGTGAAACTGATGCAAAATATTACAGCCATTGTTTCCCAAGTCTCAAATTTAAAGTTGGGTTTCAACTTACCTGTCTTATTTGCCCGGGTTCAGAAGGAGCTAAAAAATAAAAAATTATTCTATTAAATTTGGAGTCTTACAACATTTGAAGTTCACTTATCCTACTGATTTTAACTTGGAAATATTTAAATGAAACATAAAAAATGTAATTGTGTTCCACTAAATAATTAACAAATCTGAAAAAAATAAATAAAAATTATTTTTTTCTTTCTTTTAATAATTTTACAAGGAAAATTAGAAACATCGAACTACACTTGTGTTCAAATAAGGTTATTTTTTTTTAATCATTTCAAGAAGTTAAGGTACAAAAGAGGAAAGTTTATCAGGACAGTTTATATTTAAATTATATTGAATAAAGACAAAATAAAAACTTATCTTAGCCAACATGTTTCATCCTCTGAGGGACTTTATCAAGGCAAATGCAAAGATTTTATTTTGTAACAAGTATTTATATACAAGATCAAAAATGTTATTGGTTTTTCAAAATTTGTAAGTTTGGGAATACTCATAAATATTCATCAGGTTAGCTGAAAAGTCAGGCAAGCTATGGAGAATACGACATGGCAAAATTCAGTGTCTAATAAACAAAAGTGAGTAATGTTTCTGAAATTATTCTGTTGATCACAAAAGATTTATTTTCAAAAACTGTTTGTGGGCCACCCTGAGTAGTCTTATGAGCAACATGCAATCTGCAGGTCATATTCTGGTCTATTTCATAGTTACAATGATAAAGCTTATCATTCATATATTCAAGATAAATGGTACTACCAGGAATTGTGAGGGCCTTGACTGCATCAGAAGAGTTCCCAAGTTGTTGTTGCAGGGCCGAGAGTGAAATACGAGCGCCATAATGAGTTGGTGCAAGGTCCACCACTCTTTTGTAGGAATTCACAGCATTCTCCAATTCTCCAAGACAATTCAAACATTCTCCATACTTTAACCAGACAGCTGCCTTTGTATGTTTTAATGAACAGGAAAAAAGAAAGTATACAGCCATTAAAAAAGTTTGTCTTTCTTGACAAAAAACAAAAAATAAGTGGAAAAAGAATTGAAACAAACTAACAAATTGTATAATATTTATGATTGTATGAGGATGGGTAGTCCATAGCCAGATATGTTAACTGAGTTTTGATCTGGAATGTTCATCACATAATGTTCAAGATATGTGATCAATGTTCTTGAATTAAGTGCACTGGCAAGGAAGGAGTCATTTAATCAGTTAAGTGCCACATGTGATACACGATTGGGCAATCATGTATCTTTTGATACATGACTGATGTGGCAAAAGATTTTTCCCTTCAGTAGGTTGCCATTTCTTTCTGAGATAGACTGGTTGCCAACAAAAGCTAAAGAACCCAGTTTGTCCTGCTATTTAACCCATAGCTGGAGGGAGAAGAGATGGATTCATACCTTTTCCAAGGGTATTGTACGTAGGTGAATATAACGAACTCAACTGGAAATCAAACTCAGAAGGAGACTATGGTGAAAAATATTTATTGGGCAAAATGCTTTTTCATTATTAGGTTGCAGACTTACTGATCTACGTACATATAATTAAATTACCAATAAAAGATTAAAAGAGAAATTCATTGCATAATGTGACACTATAAAGTTCCACAACGTTTGGCTGCAGATGTAATTATGAGCATGCAAATTAATACTTCTGCATATATGCTACTTTTTTCTCAGCAATGGTTAACCTTTGTGTCCACAAAAAACGGTGTGTCAAAAAGACGGTTATTCATTTGACACAGCTATTATTGAATAGATTTTTGACTCCCTCAGTAATGTTTATTGTCTTAAAAAGTGATGATTAGAATTTTAATAAAAACCAACTATACAAAAGTGGATTTATACATTTTCTTTATTCTTGAGAATTAACAACAAATATATTAAACAGTATTTATTTATTAGATTGTTTATTTACGAAAACAATTTTGTATTTACAAGATTACAAAAATATGCAAACCAACTATAATGAAAAGTTTATTTACTATTTTATAAAGAAATAAATGTGAAAACAAATTCTTTTTTATTCATAAATTTATAAAAATGTCTGAATAAGAAATTTTAAATAAACACATCACAATGAGTAATTGTAATGATAAAATTTTGAAAAATGAATTTTCCGGGCATTCTTTTCATTTGCTCTTGCCACATAAATTGACTAAAATAGATTAAGAGCATCTCTTCTTCTGAATTCTGAATCAAATATTCTTTTAATTTAAGATGTGATCATAAACACAATATTTTCAGCGTGTATCCACCCTATTCATTGGGTGGACAAAGTTTTCTTTGTGTATATCTACGGAAGGTTTAATTTTTACCAGGTCTTACCTTAAAAAAGTTGTTTTCATAGTTATTTATAAAATGGTAAATAAACATTGCACTGTGGTTGGTTTAAATATTTTGATAATTTTGTAATTGTTTATAAATTTTTAAATAAAAACATTTCTTTTCAAATTTATTTCTTTATAAAAAGGTAAATAATAAATATTACATTGTACTAGTTTCACATATTTTTATGTTATAAATAAACATTGCCGAGGGAGTCAAAAGTGTATACAGTAATAGCAGTGTCAAACTAATAACAGTCCCTCTGACACGGTTTTTTTTTTTTTTTTTTTTTTTTTTTGCAGGTATAATGGTTAAACATTGCCTCTTTTTTTTTCTTTATATGTGTTGATTAGCCATCTTTTTTCACTGAACCAGGATATGTGACTTTTTCAACACTACCAGACCCAGGGATTGAACTCATAATTCCTATTGAAACCAGACATGTTTCAGGGAGAAAAAAGTCCTCAGTGACTAGAACAGTTTGATTATAACAACTAAGATAAGTATGCTGGTCCAAAAAGCAAGGAACATAATAAAGGCAATTCCACATTTCAAAAATTCCGATATAAAATGCCTGCTTAGCAGTTGAGGGAGTTGCATATTTTACTAATGATGCCAATGATTTCTAATACAGATATTTAAATCAGACAAGCTGTACAATAGGCACTGAAAACTGAAATAATCACTTTTTTCAAATTTGTTTTTCATATTGCTATATATAATTATATTATATATTTATAAAAAAAAAAAAAAAACGAAAAATATTTTATTAAAGTCTATAAAAGTTTATAGGCTGGTCTAGATGGTTATGGAAATTAATTGTAAACTTATCCTCCTATACTAGCCAATATAAAATATGCTTATACAAAACATTTTTTTTTTAAATGTAATAAGATTTTTTAAATTTGTAATCAGGAGTTCTTTTTTCACATATTAGTGTCAATTACACAATCCAGATTAAGAAATTCAAAAAAAAAAAAAAAAAAATTATTCTTTTACATTTTAAGAAAACACATTTTTATAAGGGGATTTGTTTTGGCTTACATAGGAGGATCAATTTACAATGAATTTACATAGAAAACTGGATTCCCCTATTAACTTTGATAAAATCTAATTAAAAAAAAATTTCTTTTTTAAGTATTTGTGATTTGGAGTATATATTTTATAGTAGTACAAAAAAAATAATTGGAATAAAGTGATTATTTCTGGTCACAGTGCACATTGTAAAACTCCACCCAGACAAGTATGCCCCACTTAGAAGATTGGTGCAACACAATCTTCTTATTTCTCTTTAAACCTCATTTAGTAAATATCCATGACCACTAGATTGACTCTAAAGTCCTATTAACAAAACTGGAAAAAAGAAATATTTAAATAATCTCAAATTATTAAAATTTTTTTTTTTTTTGTTAGCTGATAACTTTATCTTTCTGTTGCTTTTTTAATGCAAAATTTTTAGCCATTTTTTTTTTGGCGGGGGGGGGATTTAAAGGGTAAAGCAGAAATATACTGCAGACAAGAAATTATTGTCATATAGCAACGCCATTGCTATTGTCAAATAGTAACACCTTTACTATAAGGTTGAATGATAAGTAATTTCTGTTGGAACAGAACCAAGTGTAATGACAAAGATACTAACTAGTAATCTTACATGACAGGAAAGAATAAATTGGGAGCACACTAATGTACAACAATGTTCAGTATAAAAGACATGATTGACAGGGATAAATCTCCACAACTCACCACAGAAGCTGAGCTCTATAGAAGGTAATATTGTGCACATGGTGAGATCATGAGGGTATTATTCATTTAGAGTTCTTCAAGTACAATAAAATACTAAATGCACATATATACATCCAGCAGCTGCAATGTGTCCATAAATATTTAGCTGAAAAGCACTCTACACTCATCAATAAGAAAAATGTTGTTCTCCTTCATGACAATTCAAGGCTTTATACAGTAAGAAGAGCATGTGAAAAAAACTTTTTGAACTCAGTCTATTCTACCCTGCCATATTCACCTGAACTTACACTAACTGATTAATATCTTTTTCGATCACTGCAAAACATTCATGGGAAAATTTTCTCTAATGAAAACCAGATTCAAAAGTGTGTGGAAAAATTTTTCTCTTCAAAACCTGCAGAATTTTACTCAACAGGTATTGAAGAGCTGCCTTAGTGGCAACAAGTCACTCCAAATTATGGTAAATATCAGTTATGTGCCATGCATGATACACACTTAAGCAATCATGTATCTTTCGATACATGACTGACAAGGCGTTTTTTTTTCCACTGCAGTAGGTTGCCGTTTCTTTCTGCAGTAGACCAGTTGCCATCCAAGACTATAGAACCCAGTCTGCCCTGCTATTTACCCATAAAGAAGAGGATTCATATCTTTCCCAAGGGTATTACCACGTAAGTGAATGTAATGGATTCAACTGGAATTCAAACTCGGCTCTCTGATTCCTCAATCTAAGCCACTATCCATTACTCCACTGTGCTTCCTATGGTGAGTATATAACACTATAAAATATAATTGTACTTTATTTTTTCTTTTATTGAAGAATAAACATAAAATAACAGAAATTATTTACGACTCAACCAAACATAATTGAATAAAATGTTATTATACATTAAAGAATAAAATTGATAAACAAAAATTATTTATGGCTCAACCTAATATCTTGGCTCCAAAAACAGTTGAAAGCCAGAGTTCTTATCCTGAAACCTATACACATTGTCACTGTTCCTATTCAAATAGAAGTAGTTATCAGTTGTCGTATTTTAATTTGCATTAGTTTCTGTGATTAAATATTCTATTTAATTAAAAAAAAAGTCTTACCTCATTGTAGGTGCTGGAACAGACCAACACCGAGAAAAGAGATTTTGCTTCTGAATAAAGAGCATTTTCCATATAAGCCTCGGCAACATCCAAATAGAGATCACCAACTTGTTCTATATTTTCTTCAAACAAAGGTTGCATCAGAGGCTGCAATCAAAAACAAAAAAAATAAAAGGTAAATAATAAACATTGCATTGTACTTGGTTGACATATTTTTATAATCGTGTAAATAAATATTCACAATGGAATCAAAAGTGTATACTGTAATAGCAGCAATGTCAATGGAATGATCGTTCTTTTTAACACACTGGTTATTTTTTGCAAGTACAAAAGGTTAAATATAATCCTTATTTCTTTATATAAGAAATAAGTTGATTATCCACTTTCATTGAACCAGACCATGTGACTTTTCAATATTACTAACACCAGGGATTGAACACATAACTGCTATTGAATCAAAATACAATCACATCTAAAGGAATTATTTTGAAATAACATTAAGAGCTCAGTATTCAGAGAAAATGAAGATTTTTCTTCCTTGTGTAAAAATGAACATTCAAATTGTTAAGAAAAATAAAGTGGAAACTATCTTCTTCTATGTGCCATGTCCCTTCTGGATGTTAGCGATCATGGCTCTCGACAATTTTCTGTCCTTTGTAGCTCTTAGTAAATTTTAAGTTTTTGCTATCTTCTTAAATCCTCTGTTCTGCTATCCATTTACACAAGCTTCTTAGGTAGATTATGTGCTGTTTTCCTCACACCCTCTTGCCTTCAAGATTTCCTATGAATATCAAATTTTTGACACCTTCTTTTCTCATGTATTGTGAAATGTATTAAAATATCATTTTAGTTTTGATCTAAGAAATTTCAAGTCTGTACCAATTTGTGAGGCATTGCCTCAAGTCTGTACCAATTTGTGAAGCATTGCCTCAAGTTTTAAAATTAAATCCTGTCATTATTTAATCAATTATTCAGAGTAGTATTTCAACCTTTGTCATCTCATCCACTTCTTTTTACCATTTGAGTTTGCCAACTTTTCTCAATCTCTTGAATAATCTTTAATTTTTAAATCTAAGCAAATGCTATAACATACACCTGAGGAAGGCCAAGAAGCCCACTAACCAAAATATAGTAATCAGAACAAAAGTAAGGATAATAATATGAATAATTCATTTAATAAGAAATTTAATTAATCCTTTTTTCATTTTTATTTATTTTTGTTCATTTCTTTTTACATTTTTCAGCAAAATCATTTTTCAATCATGAAATTAAAATGCAAGAATTCACAAAGAAGAAAACGATTAACTTTAACAGCCGAAAAATAGAATTGGCTAAAATCTATGATGATAATTTTTTTTTTTTTTTTTAAATAATGGGAGAATAAAAATGGTTCCTGTATGATTGCCAAAGTTAAGCAACATTAAGCTTATTCAGTACCTACATGAATGACCAATTGAGAAGACCAGGTGCCGTAAGCTGAGAGGTGCAGGTAGCGTAATGAATAATGGCCTGGAATTGTTTATCGCAGAACCAAGTTCCAATTCCAGTTGGGTTTGTCATATTCACTTACACACATTGGGAAAGCTAAGAATACACCTCTTTTCCCTCAAGTTATGGGTTAAATGGTAAGAATAGTATCACTAGATTATTATTATCTAAAAAAAAAATCTTACAATCTAAAATATTTTCTGGCTTTAAATAACCTGCAAAGGGTTGATAAGACATAAAAAATGAATCAATCAATCACAATGCAATATGGCATGCAATGAGTTAATACTTTGTTTGTCTCTTTATTACTTACCTCAACTATTTTGTGATGCTTTAAATGAATCATGCACACAATTAATTTGGCTCGAAGATCAATAGGCAATAATTCAGGAGCAGTGCATCTAAAAATAAAGAAACAAGAATTGTCAATAAAAAAAAAAAAAAAATTACCTACAATAAGAATGTTTTGTCTTTTTTTATAAGCAAGCATTAAATTTCTAAAGATAAGTAATTATAAATAGAAATATTAATAACTGTATATTCTTATCTTTATTGTCTAACCAATCATAGCCTCTTTAAGACAATTTCAACCAGAAAGCTCATCTGTGCAGTTAAGCACATCATTGACACAAGGTTTATTCGTCCTATTTCCTCTGTAATATATTTTTTCCTGCCACCATAGATGAGGAAAGAAATTGAAAGAGATATAAAGAGATTGCTTGAGTAAATTTTTGATCAGTAAAAATTTGTATCAGAAAAATATCTGTAACCTCAAAATTTACAAGTCTGACAACCTCGAAAACAGCTACCAGGCTAACAGAAGGACCACATTAAAACACTGGTTCACAACTGAACACCAAATTTAAGCAACGTCAAGCCTAGTCAATACCAAGATAGGTGACCACTTGGAAATCACAGGGTGCTCTAAGCTTGAATGTGCAGGTCATGTAATGGGTAACAGCTCAGAATACTTGTGTTCCAATTCCAATTGGGTTCATTATATTTACATGTGCAAATACTCTTGGGAAAGGTATGAATCTACTTCTCTCCCCAGCTATGGGTTAATTAGTATGACTTGTATCAGTAAATCATTACTACCTAAAAAAAAAAAAAATTCTTACTGGCTTTAGATAACTTGCAAAGGGTTGATAAGTCGTAAAACAAATATCTAACCAGGTCACACATACAAAAAAAAGAAAAATGCATTGTGTGCTGATAAAGCAATATCTCATATACTCTCAAGAAAAAACTATGATTGGTTGAACAAAATTTTCTATAACCTGTAAAGGGTTGATAAGCCATAGAAAACAAATCAATTACTTTCACCCTAACCAGCATATATATATATATATATATATATATATATAGATAAGAAAATGATATATAAATTTTTATATATCAAGAAAAATTTTTAAGAGCAATCTACGACAAAGTTAAAAAATTTTTAGTTCGACACATTTTGTCCTGTAGTTGCATCAATATAATCATAACTTTAGTCTGTTCATAAAACTAAAATTATGTTTATGTTGATGCGACTATATATGTGCATGAAGGAGAGGGGACATTGAGAATTTTAAATTTATATTTTAGCATTTTTATCTTTTAATTTTTTTAAATATGTATTGGGTATCTAGTCTAACTGATTTCACTTAGTTTCTTTTTTTTTTTTTATCACTTTTTTTTTATTAAATATCCTACATTGCCAAGAGGACATTCTAGTGATTAAAGCACTTTCTATACATTTTCAGATTAATTTTAACTAAAGTAGCATTTTTTTAAAATCAAAATTATGAGTGTGTTGTTTTGGAAAAGATCCCTTTTGTGTTCATATAATCTTGAGTTTTTTCCTGTTTCTATTCTCATCATAACAACA
Source organism: Acanthosepion lycidas (assembly GCA_963932145.1). Lineage (NCBI taxonomy): Eukaryota > Metazoa > Mollusca > Cephalopoda > Sepiida > Sepiidae > Acanthosepion > Acanthosepion lycidas. Next base: position 75,625,256 of record OZ010580.1, on the reverse strand, counting down.
AAATAAAATCCAGAATAATCATTGGATTCTATTTAAGAACACTTAGAATTTGTAGCCCTCAAAATTTACATGAAGAGAAGAAATACATTGAAAATAGTTTTAAGCTTGTTACAACTACTACTAAAACAGTAAAAGAATTAATACAAGACAAAATAATAAACTAAAACCTGAAGGAGGAATTTACTCTATCACCTGTAATAATTGTCACAAGGAATGCATAGGAGAAACATCAAAGAAGATATAGACACATACTGAGGATTATAAAGGTATGTCTTTTGATTTTCTATTGACTCACTTGACTGGCAGCAGACGGCCATCTTGTAGACCATCAGGGACATAAAGGGATTCACAGCTCCAATTGAATTTTTCAAATTCAAAAACCACACCACAAAATTTCACCAATAACTAAAAAGAAAAGAAAGATTACTAGAATTGTATTTTATATCTAGAAAAATAAGCAAAAAATATAATTTTAAAATAGCAATTCATATACATCAGAGATTGGAAGTGTTATGTTGCTACACCCCCACACGCAAAACCAACCATCGTTTAAAGTAGGTACCTCCACTAATTCATGATACACAAGGTTTAAAATAAATTTTTAAAAAGGAAAAATATTTCTTGAAACTTTTATTTTGGTTTTAATTTCAAGTTAATAGATTAAATTTAATATTTCCAATAAGCAAAATATTTTGCTCTATTTCAAAACTAATTTAAATTGACTGGAAGGAGTTTTTTTTTTTGGTTAAAATTCTGATTTTAGTGCCATTTTAGCACACATTCATTGCAATGTAATTCTCTTGTAATTTCTAAACATAAAACTTTTTGAAACTCTGAAACTTTATTTGAGGAATATTAGCTGATTTAAAGTATAATTAATCTGATTTCAGAAACATGTAAATATAGTTTTTACTTAATAATATCATCTAAAAGGAATACAGAATTTTAAAAGATTTAAAACTTAAATTATTAACTTAAATTATTCTAATTAAAATTTTTAAAAAAAATGTAAACAATTCTTGTACATATTCATTGTCCATTGAAAAGTTTTTCTTAAGACAATAGTGTCCTTAATAGATCTTATTTCTAAAAGCAATTAAAAGCTTTTCCAATTAAATAATGTCTTAGTTTTATTGCACTTATTTTTATTTTATGATTCCAAGCAGATTTTCAATAAATGGAGCTTCTGTTTAACGAAAACAAACTGGTGATTTAAATTCTCCAAGGAGTCCTGCTTTTAACTAATATAAATATGAAGAAGTTGAAATTTAATTTCTCAAAATTTCATAAAATTAAGTAAGTTTGGGGTAAGAGGTTTAAAAAAAAAAAAAAAAAAAAAAAAAAAAATGTTTTTACCAAGATTTTCAAAAAAAAATTTTTTTTAAATAATTTCATTCACTTGTGAATAAGTTCTGAGAACTTAATTAAAATCCAACAATTATTTGATTTTTGCAAGAATTTCCAAATCAATGTGTGTTTTATCACAAAAAGACACTAAAACGTACTATATTAACCATTAACTAATCTTTGTTCTTAATCTACTTGTTCTATATGTCATGTACCTTCAGGACATGGATGATCATGGCTCTCTATAACTTATTAAGGTTTGTCTTTTTGCTATCTCTCTTAATCCCTGTTCTGCTAACCATTTATGCAAGCTTGTTAGGTAGGTTATTCGATGATTTCCTCTGTCTGTTTTGCCTACAAGTCTCGGTTCTCTTGCATTCATTTTTTGCTGCTTTTTTTTCCTCATTGGTCAAGCCACTGCTGCTGATACACATCCCCTTTGGTGAGTAAACTGGATAACGATAGGAAAGTTACATTCTAACAGTTTCATTTATTGCACTTCTTGCTTGTGGAACTCTCTTCCAGCTTCTTGCTTCCTTGTCAACTTTGATCTTCAAAAATTTAAACGCAATGTCAATCATTATTGTTTGTCTTATTGTCATCTCTCCTTAATAGTAGTTGTTGTCATAATTTTTTTCTAACACTCAGTAACCCCTTGTGTTTTTGTGGCTTTATTGTCTTGCTTGAGGTGAAATGATTTTAAAAAAAAAAAAGTGAGATTAGTCAGGCATTTAATAGTTATTTCCCTTTGACAACAGCTTGTCTATTTTCTTGGACACTAGTCCGTCCCTTATAAAAAACACTTCTCATAAGAGAAGTACATTTAATTACTTGTGAGAAACATGTCTAATGGTTTCAGTTGAGTGACATGTTTCTAAGTTAAAATCAGGGAAGCTTTTATATATTAGGTTGGTGCAAAAATAATGACGTAATAATGTCGTTTTTAACGTCAAAAAACGACATTATTACGTCATTATTTTTGCACCAACCTAATACCAAAGCAACAACAACTACAACACTTTGTAGGACTTTGCCAATTTTATCCATTGTATCAGAATATATGCTACTTCTTTGTATGCACATATTGTATGTGCTTAAAAAGTGGGAGTATACATTTTGATAAAATATGTAAAGACTTTGGCTATTTTTGACCTTGTCAGTATCACCATTGTGACTTGAAGGTATACTGCCAAGCATTATTTTCCCAATTAAATTATTCTGCGGTAGACCAGTTGCCATCCAAGACTATAGAACCCAGTCTGTCCTGCTATTTATACATAGCTGGGATAGAAGAAGAGGCCCTGTTTATATATAGCATAATAGTACTCTCCTTATCACCAAGGTAACTTTGAATAAATAATCATGGTTGTGATATGATGTGACATGACAGCCTACAACATTCTAAGCCAAAAGATTCTAGGGCTAATGTTTAAGATAATGTGACTAAATTACTATTTCAATTTTAATTTCAAGAAAGCCATAGCCCAACCACCAGCTGGATTTATAAATTCTAAAATATTTCTAAACTGCCTATTAATATGAATTACCATATTTTCTTAAGCATAATACGACCTTGTGTTTCTGAAGCTAAAAATAAGGAATAAATTACACCCTTGAGTATAATACAACCCCATAATACAAACATAAGTTCTTTTGAAAAGTTGTATCATATTATCCATTAAAATCTCAATGTTGTCCATATATTTCACTAAAATATTTAATTTTTGACAGTATTAATGAATAGAAATGAACCAGTTCTTTAGTCATTATATGTTTCTTCTACTTCCCGTTTCAAAACTTATTCTCAAATTGTGAAGAAAAGGTGCTAACTAGACATACCCAGTAATACATTTTAAGCTGTTAATTAATCCAACATACTTTTCTGTTTGATATAATTTTATTATATTTCTATATATTAATGAAACTGTAAAAAAATAAACTATTAAAATATGAAAATAAAAAATATTGTTTTTCATTATGAATGAAGAGAGAAACCAAATATTGTCGACATTAAGAATGTAGTGAGAAATAAATATTGCCAACGTATCAAATACCTTTTGTAAACCATTATCAGCACTTGCCTATTTTTTGTTTTATTACCCTATCGTGCAAACAATATATTTGTGATCTTGCAGTTTCAAATAAGAGGTTTTTTAAGCTGAGTAAAATTTTCTGAAAATGTCTACTTGTGTATAATATGATCTCCACTTTTTTGCCTTTAAAGTCCATTAAATATTTCTTGTATTATGCACAAGAGAATACAGTATATTTTTGTTACTTTCTTCTGTTTAAATACAATTATGAGAATTACTCTTAGTACCGTATTGCCATGTGATATCTGTCTTCTTATGGTAGAGAATGCTGGATAATCTCTCCATGGATGAGAAGAAAACTGGAGTTAACAGAAATGTGTTTCTACAGAAGGATACTGAGAATTCCATGGACGGATTGAGTAAGCAACAAAGAAGTCAAAGAAAACGGCAACAAAAAAGAACAGTTATGCTCAGAAACAGGAAGAGGCAACTGAAATTTCTTGGATACATGATGTGGAAAAAGGGCTTGGAAAATTTAACCATCACAGGGCATATTGAGGGCAAGAGAGACCGGGGAAAACCAGAAAGCCTGTGTGAATGAATGACAGAATTGGGGGTGGCATTAACCTTAGCAAAAGTAGAAAAACTGCTAAGGACCACTGCTAAGGGATAGGAATTTTGGGAGAGCTGTAATTATCCATGTCCTGAAGAGATGCAGAACATAGAAGAAGAATATATATTGTACATATTACAAGTTGTGTGTGTGAGTATATGCTTTTATGTGGAAGTGCAAAGACAAAATTGTAATTCCATTAAGAAATTTGTATACGAGTTTCTTCAGATATTTCTTAGTTTATTTTACATACCATATTTTATGCATCCACACATACATCGATTGATGATCAAGGCATGAAATCTTCTTTCCAAGTAGATTAACCCAAAGTATCAAGTTTTGCATTATTTACTTCCATTGGCGCTTGCTGAGTAACATAGTTAAATCCAATTCATTATGCTACACTTAGCACAAAAATCGCTGAATTGAGGCACCTAGTGAGGCTCAAACTCACTATACTAAAATAGAAGCCCTAATCCAGCCTACTGGCATATACAGGCAGAAGAGATGAATAGATAATAAAATAAAATTTATGACAGAAGAATCCTTACCTCAAGAGATTCAACAAAGATCTTCTGGGAAATTTGCATTTCAAGGATTGTGTTGATATCTGGAGGAAAAAATGAAAAAAAATGATAACAACAAGAGCTTTACTTACCAGCTGTAGAATTATATGACGAAGAATTTTGGAAAAAAATAACTTATAATTGATAAAATAATCTATTTCAATAAAATATTTTTAATTTAAATAACTATGGGATCGGTGTTAAAATGTTACTAAAAAGCTGACAGTCATTTGCTCAGATGTGTCTCTAACAGCAAAACATACATTAGCATATGCTGTTTTTATTGAACCAAGAACACAATCATCAAAAAATATTCTTGAATATTAGTTGCTTAAAAAAAACAGTGAAAATAAAAAAAAAAATAAAAAAAAAGGTCAGAAAAGTATGCCTGCTTGCATTGCAGTTACTACTTTTTATGTTTGGTATTACATTGCTGACCTAAATGACAAAATAGGACCTTCTGGAAGTAGGTTGTCAAAAACTTTTTTTTAACTAAAAATTAAACAAATTGGTGGCACATTTCTGTTACTCTCAACTGTAACAATCATCTACCCTATTTCCATTCCCTAACTTGTTTGCCTTGTGCCATACCTTACTATGCAAACATCAAAAGCAAAATTACAAATAATCAGATCAGAGAGTTTTCAAAGTAACAAATATCAGTTAAATAATATCCCAATGGAAAATAAAATTGCAACATTTTGAAGGATGATGCCAATCATGACCTGGGTACAGTATGATCAGGGGACTATAAATTCTGATAAAATTTTTAGTCTTAAGACATTTTGTGACATAATTTTGTAGATAGGTAGAACCAATGGTTGAACAAAAAGAGCACATGTGTATCTCTATGGCAGGAGGCCTGATTGAACAGGTACCATTTGCCACATTTAATATCACAGTATGTGAAACTGTCTAAAGATCAGACACAGTGCACTGGTATGAATGATTTTTTTTTCTTTATCACCCCAAGCAAGGCAGTAAAGCCAGTAAGATACAAGAGGCTAATGAGCGTGAAAGAATAAGGGGAAAAAAAGAGAAACATTATTAAGGAGTGAGAACAATAGAAGAATAATCAAGAAGACAGGAGATAACGATTGACATTGCATTTGAATTTTTGAAGAACAAAGTTGGCTGGAAAGTATGGAGCTGGAAAAGAGTTCCCAAGTGAGAAGTGTGAGAAAAACTGTCCTCAAGGACACATGGCACAGTGGATAAAGGCGTTGGTTAGATCCAGTGACAGGACCCAAACAGTGCGAGTTCAATACCCGGTTATGGCAGTGGAGAACTTTCAGAGGGAAATTAACAGGAGATAACTGATAACTGACATCCATTAAAAACATGGAACTAGAACAGTGTACCCCCAGTGAGCAAAATAAAGGGTTCAGTTTGACATTCCAACCACCTGAAGAAGGCCAGAGCGTACAACGGCCAAAACGTTGTAATAAATATGGCGACAAAAATGAGGACAATAATCCAAATAATGTAAATAATGTGAGAAAAACTGTTAGCATAGAAGTTACAGTTGCATCTAGCCAATTCAACTGTAACTTGATGAGACCTTGCTGCCAATCTAGTACATTCTTAAATTCATAAAATCTAGATACCATTCAGTTCATCTGAATAATTACCATAAAAGTATTTATAGAAAAGGCACAGAGAAGCTACATTAAGACAGTGGAAAAGTGACTGAAGCTGAGACACCAGGTCAGGACCAATAATATTGCAGATTCTTCTTTGGATTTTATCAAGAATGTTTAAATATACAACAAAAGCACCAGACCATATGTGGCAGCAATATTCCAAGCATAGATGAAGAGTAGAGTTATAAGAATGTAAGATAGATTCAGGAGGGAAAAACTGTCTTGAATGACACAGTGAACCAATTTTCTCAGCAGCAGGCCTAGCAATGGATTCAATATAATCTTTCCACTTCATGTCAGACAAGAATGTTAGCCCAAGTCGGTGCAAATCAGCCATGCTCATGGGAGGCAGGAAAGGGTCTTTCAGGTGATTGATAGAGAGAAGTTTTGTTTTGGGGGCATTAAAATTAACAAGCCATTCCTTGCCCCATTTAACAACAGACTGTACATCATTTTTTTTAGATCAGTTGCCAATTTGACTTAATTGAATTGCAGAATGATTGGATTGTGAGCCTGGATGGTCATTTTAGAGCATTACTATGTATGCTGGATAAGATGTGTCAGTGATGTTTTGGTAATCAAAACATTTCTACACTCATAACCCAAGACTTGTCCTTCACAGAAATTGAATGAGACATGATTGGACAACACTTGAATCATTCAGTTGGCTTACCTACAACAGTTGCAAAAGGCATGGAATAGTGTTTCACAGAATAATATTCATTTTCTTTGACTTAATTCTTTACAGGTTATTTAAAGCCAGAAAATATTTTTAAATTATATGAATTTTTGGAGGTGGATAATGCTTTAGTGATACAAGTGTTACTGATTAACCCATAGCTGGAGAAGAGGTGGATTAATACCTTTCCCAAGGGTATTTGCACATAAGTGAATATAACGAACCCAACGGAAATTGGAACTGCTCTCCAATTGACAATTCCAAGCCATTATCCATTATACAAACTGTACATCCAAGCTTACGGTACCTGGCATTCCCAAATGGTCACCCATCTAGGTGCAGATAGGCTCAATGTTGCTTAACTTCGGTGACTGTATGGGAACCAGTGTTTCAATGTTATGTAGCCATAAACCCAGATAGTATTAGACATCCCTATGATTGTATGCATGCAAGAGTACAGATCTAAGTATATGTTGTATTCTGTAAGAGGTTACAAACAGACAAAGGAGGTACTCAAGTGAAGGAATAGCAACATGTGCATAGATGAAAGAAGAGAGGTTTATTGTAAAAGAGAATACACTACTGAAAGACAGGGAATCGGGTAGAAGGCTCGTAACTCTCGAAGCAAGCCCCAGGTATAGCCTGTGCTCACTATATATAGCTACTGATATAGTCAGTCTACATAGGCGATGGGGAGTGTGGGACATTCCATTACAACAATATATAGTAGGGGTGGTCAAACTTGCTTAATATAAGAGCCACATTATGATAAAGTTCAGATGTTTGAGAGCCGCAAGACATGAACAAAATTTACACATGTTTTTGCTTATATATATATATATATATATATATATATATATATATATATACACACCAAATGTTTTCAAAATCTTGACTGATGATTGTTTTAACTATATTGAGTGTATTTAATACAGTAATGAACTATGGGAACTTCTAAGAACAATGTGCAAATTTGCATTTCAGTAAAATAAAATTATATATGTACATAACATGAATGCAGTCCACTTAATCCCGTTACCCCTGACCTTACTCTTCTGACAATCCCTCTGTAACCTTTGCTGATTGGAAATTTCTTTAAATCCCTCTGCTTCCCACCATTCCTTCCCTCAACAGTAATGAACAATGCCTCACTTAGATCTAGCATTAAAATTAGGATTTCAATTCTTAAATATTTTTGCTAAACATGAATATTAACCTTACATTCTAATCCAATGGGGTCTAAATTCATTCCCAGTAAATAATTATAAAGCTTAGAATTTTTCTTATTTACCTTATTTCATATTGTGATGAAAAAAGAATCTCAGCCAACATATGAGATATGAGCTACATATTAAAAGGTCAAAGAGCTGCCCGTGGTTCACGAACCACAGTTTGGCCACCCTTAATATAGGGTATTCATATGGTGTCTGAGAACTGTTAATACACTCCTTATTTTGAAAATAGTACTCATATTGATTTTTACATGTGATCATTTATGGTCATCCTCCTATATACCTGTATGTTTAATCTGAAGTAAATTTAAACACATTCAAAGGTGTTGCAATTTTATTTTCAACCAAGGATCCTAAGTGCAGAGGCTGATTCATGCTGATGAGGACAGCAAGTCAAACCAAAAAGGATTTCATAAAAAGACACACAGACACAAACTGAAGAAGTGTCATTGAAAAGCACTGTTTGTGGAGACCTACCTTCAGAAGTGATTAAATTTGGGTAGCTTTTGCAGGCTTTCTGTAGAGTGGACAAAGCATTGGTTAAATCACCAAGCTCAAGATAAGCCTATCAGAAGAAAATCATAAAGGGAAAAAAATAGTCATGAAAAACTTTAATTTGAAAATAAAGGTAAACAAAAGAAAAAAAAAAAGAAAAAAAAAAAAAGAGTGCTGAACTGCTATATAATAACAACTTTTCTAAATGACAGTGAATACTGGGTAATTTTCCCAAGAGGAGACTTGAGACAAGAGAGATGTGGTTCTGAAGAAGGATGCTGAGAGTATGGACTGATTATGTGATCAACAAGGAAATTTTAAGGAAAATGGGAACAAAAAGGACACTTATACTTAGAATCAGAAAGAAACAGTTATAATTTCTAGGACACATTATGAGGAAAGCGGGCTCGGAAAATGTAATACCCACAGGACATGTTGAAGTATACATTATGAGGAAAGAGGTTGGTTGGTTTATTTATTTTCTACAGCTTATCAACCCTTTGCAGGTTTTATTCAAAGCTAGAAAATATTTTTAGAGTGTAAGAATTTTTTTTGAGATAATGTTTTAGTGATAATAGTCTTACTAATTAACCAATAGCTGTGGGAGAAAAGGCGGATTCATAACTTTCCCAAGGGTATTTGCACCTAAGTGAATATAATGAACCCAATAGGAATTTGAACTCAGCTCTCCAATTTACAATTCCGAGCCATTATTCATTACACCACTGACACATCCAAGCTTACCTGGTATTTTCAAGTGGTCTTCCATCTAGGTACTGATCAGACTTGATGTTGCTTAACTTCAGTGATTGTACAGGAACCAGTGTTTCAATGTCATGAGGCCGTAAGCCCTTGAGGAAAGAGCGCTTGGAGAATTTAACACTGAGTAACCTACCTAACAAGTTTGTGTAAGTGGACGTCAGAAGAGGGACTGGGAGGGAAAGTAAAGCAACAAGCATTAGAGTTACAATGTATAGGAAGTTGTGGAGAGTCATGATCATTCATGTACTTAAGGGAGATGGCACAGTGAGATTAAATGACAGTGATGGTTTTAAGGATGAACAGCACAATTGTAAGAGACAATTACAAATAAAAATTGTTTGAATGAACACTGCAGTCAGTCAGTTATGTGCCATGCATGATACACGCTTTGGCAACCATGTATCATTTGATACATGACTGACAAGGCAGATTTTTTCCTGCAGTAGGTTGCCATTACTTTCTGCAGTAGACCAGTTGCCATTCAAGGCTATAGAACCTAGTCTGTCCTGCTATTTACCCATAGCTGGGGGGAGAAAAAGAGAATTCATAACTTTCCCAAGGGTATTAGCACATAAGTGAATGTAATGGATTCAACTGCAATTTGAACTCAGCTCTCCAATTCCTCACTCCGAGCCAATATGCATTACTCCACTGTGCCTCCTACACTGCAGTGAACACTGCAGTGCATTACCACATAAAGTTCTTAAAAATTACATAACTTATTATATCTTAGGAGTACAGTAGAATGCAAAAAAGGAATAAAGTAAAAAGAAATTACTTTCCTTAATCTTCAATTATTTTATAGGAAGTTTAAAGGGAATACCTTCTGTACTTTGAGGACATAAAAAAAATCATCATTGATTCCAGGATGTTGGCTGGTCAATAAAAATTTAATTGTTTCCCCCATTACCAATTTGACCTGTAATCAAGATGCCAGGCAAGAATTTGAAAAATGTATATTCACATCAAACATCCTGAGTAGACTTTAATGTTAATGAGTTTATCATGACGGTTTTATCTTAAATAATACTGGCTTCCTTTTACATGACTCACAAGCTGGACAATGTTCACAGCCCAGATGAGTTTGGTCAGTAATGTACTGGTAAACTCAAACTGGGTCTATCATTCTGACTATTGTGCAAACCACACCTGGGTTTACCTTTTTGATTATGTTACAAAATGGATCTGGGTCTACCTTTCTATTAATACAGGGATTTTTGTCAAAGTTAAATAACACAAGAGTAGATATGACAAATTTACCAACCTAACCAAAGATGATATCTACAAAATCATTCCCTTCTTTGTCTCTTCAAAGACCAAAAATAAACTGGTTTATATCAGTTATATGTCGTCTTCCTAATGGATTGGAGAATTGCCTAATCAGAATACAACCATATCAGATATATTTTTTTTATTTCCTGCTAATAATTCTAAGAGCAGACTTTCAGGAGAATCTCTATTCCCAAATATTATTACTTTGGTCTCGTAAAACAACTGCCATTATCCAATAAGAAATGACAAGACAAATCTCTACAGCTTTAAGCGATGAAAATGATGAATAAAAATTATGTATCATTGAAGAAGTATTTAATAAAAACAAAAAGGAAACGCCCTCTCTTACCCTTGATGTATCTCTGGCCAAACGCCAATAGTCTTCTGCATCTGCCCCAGAGACAGTCATCAGTTGTAAAATGCTTTGGTAACCTTCCAGTGCTTTGGTATGTTCACCAACTTGCTCATAGAGGTTACATCTGGCCCAAATGTAATCAGGATTTGAAGGGTCACATCGAATAGCTAATGAATAAATAAATACAAAGTAAAAAAATCAACTTTATTTTCCAGTATGAAAAATTATGGTTAGCAGTTTTATTAAGTGCATTATATATATATATATATATATATATATATATATATATATATAAAATTGTTTAAAATTTGCTGTAATTATAGTTGAAACAGGTTCAATATCAAGGATAGGGCATATGTAGAAATAAACAGTGTATCATCACAGTATGTATTGCTTCCTATGTTCACACTGTTTGTTCATATTACACACATACATACATACACACACATACACACACACACACAAATCACTTCAACCAATCCTTAAAACAAGTGAGTGGTGGTTGTTTTTGTTTAGTGGATTTTTTAATACCAAAAACTAAATATTTTATACATAATTTTATTTTGTTTGGAGATAATGTTTTAGTGGTACATTTTACAGGTTATTTAAAGCCAGAAAATATTTTTTTTAGATTGTAAGAATTTTGTCTTTTGGGATAATGATTTAGTGATATAATTCTTACTAATTAACCCATGGCTGGAGGAAGAAGCAATGTATTTATAACTTTCCCAAGGGTATTTGCACATAAGTGAATACAACAATCTCAACTGAAATTGGAACTCAGTTCTCCCATTAACAATTCCAAGCCATGATCTATTATACCACCTGCACATCCAAACTTACAGCATCTGGTATTTCCAAGTGATCAAGTGAGTGTAATGCTAATTTATATAATTATAGTGATATTTTGAATAAATATATTGGTTTCAGTCTTAGAGACTGACAAGGTGTGTGTAGCTATTTTGTTACCACTGCCTCAACTCAAAAGGTAATTCATGACAGGGTTGAGTGTACATGCTCTTCCACTTTTTCTTCTCTTGAGTATTGTGACCTGCCAGCGAAAAGACTATGGGACACAGGGAAAGTTAAGTCATGCCTTTCCCAAAACTATTACTATAAAAATTATAAAATTAGTTTTAATGGAACTCAATGTTACTGAATTTTGTTTTCAGAGTTGATAATTACACCATCTCACATTTTCTTACACTATAACCTATAGATATACAAAATGAAGTGTCAAAATATTAGCAGTACACTGGATGGTTTTTACCATCCCCTACCCATAGAAATAGACACCTAGAAGTCATATGTGACACAATAGATAAAAAGTTAGTGTAGCTGTAGTAAACTGAGCATCAACAGGTGATGCAAGAATAGAAACCTTATTAACTGATAAGGATGGCAACCAGTCATCAAAGAGGAACAGTGCAAAAAATCAAAGTTGTTGTGGAGTTATTTTGCAGTGGAGGCTTGTATTTGTACTAAATCAGTCCTAAATAGTTCGACGTACGAAACCATTAGGAACTTGATATAATAGGTATTACGCAGAGTAACCTTGTTGTCATTGCTGACTACTTTCGTATTCGACTAACTGTCGTCCGACATTGACTGACTCTCGTTTCTCTTACTACTACTTATATTAGGTGGAAGAGTCTATTAACTATAGAATAGGTGTGTTTCACCATAACGACATCCCAGTTCAACACTGGAGTGGCTCAACCATTCGGTTAACACACTTTACAACATACGCAGCATTGAGTGGAAAACTTGTGCAAGAGAAAAACTAAATAAAATGCAGAATAATTGATGAAATTTTGCAGTATACAAGGATCACTCTACGAGTAAAGCAGAGATAAAAATACACATTTCTTGAATTAGATGATTAAGTCTTTGGGAAATATGTTGAGAAGTTGTAGGCAAAGTTGTTAATTTCATTTGGATCCTTAAAGCTACGTAATCATTCATATCAGTTGTTTATTTTTCAATAGATTCAGAAGATGTTTTTTTATCATGAGATAACTAATTTCTCTGGCAAATTCAGTCAGTGAGACAGGTCCCTTCAGGTCACGTTAGTCCACAGCATCAACAAAGTAGAAATTGAACCAACTAGCCAGTAATACACAATCTTTTTATCTTGTTATCGATAGCAAATGATTAAGTCTGGCAAAATAGCATAAGCTGCATTTTTAAATGCATTTTCTTTAGAACTTTCTCATTAATTATAAAGTGCCTACTACAGACAACTTATGTCAATTATTTACTTACTTATATCAAAGACCAGCAGATAAGCAGTTATACATCCTGGGCATGATGATAAACTACATCCAGCAGCAAGGCCTCTGATCAGGAGGTTTTGAAGAGTGTGGAACCACCTCTTAATTGCTGTTGTTCCCATATCCATCTTGACCCAGGGTGTTAGCACTTGTTAGGGTCTCAACTAAGGGGAAATTGTTAACCCCCTCAAACTGGGGTCAAATGATCGCGAAAGTATAAAAATACATTTCATAGTAAAAAAAAAAATTACCAGCAATTCATTTTTGTAAATGAAATTACTAATGCATCCAAGAAAATTAAATTTCGGTATTAAATGACCCACAAGGAGTTGATATGCCACTGAACAAACAATAGTAATAACAATAGTAAAAAGCAGTTACCTTTGCTGTAGCAGGCAATTGCCTGGCGTGGGTTGTTAAGTTCTTTGGACATGTGAGCCAAACGAGCCCACTCTTCAGGATCATTAGGCCATAAATGAGCTGCAATCAAGTATAACTGGAAAACAAAAGTGCACAATTATTTCTGTCAATGTAAACTATGAAGTAAGAAGGGAACCTTCAAAAAATAGTCAACAAAATTTCTTGTTAATCATTAAAAATTTAAAAAGTAACAAACTGCCAGTATTCATTTTTTTAACACTTCTGCTACTATTGACGTACTTATATGCCATTACGAATCTAACCATGTAAGCTGTTGATGTATATATGTAAACATACAACCCAACCATCACCCAAGCTTTTCATCAACTGGCTAATGATTACCCTATGTTGCATTTTCAATTCTCGATCGCATTGTTATGAACCAAAAAGTTGGGAAATAGCATGCTGCATTCTTTACAAGGTAATATGATGAAAGACAAATGCCCCATTTAGAAATAAGAATGCAACTCGTTTCACCTGCTTGTCTAGGTAGGTGTTACTTGGGAGAACTTCTGCTGTGCTCATCTAACAGCTCAGCTCTTACTCCGACCAACACCTTTGCCCATCTACTCATCCTGTTGTGGTGGCTGGCAATAAAAATGGATGGCACAGGAACCACGTGATGGACAAGCCAGCCTCCTGCCAAGGGAGGACCAGAATTCTTCTCAATCCCAAGCATAACTGTTAATATAGACCCACACTCGGATATACTCTATTTCCAGTTTTGTTGCCACTTGTTCTCTATAAATTCAGCATCCACTACTTTGAAAAAAAAGTAATTAAAACCAGAACAATATTCTGTAAACATACAATGCAACCCTCACTCAAGTTTTCCACTGACCAACCAATGGTAACCCCATATTGCATCCCAATTCTCAATCTTGTCAGTATACACCAAAAACTGCGAAAGAGTGTGCTGCATGCTCCTAAGTTTATACGATGAAGATAAATGCCATGCCAAGAAATAAGAACATGAACCCTGTTCATCTGGGTGGGTAGGTATGTGATACTTGGAACAACTTCTATGTCAGCTCTTCCCATCTACTTATCCCAAAGTGGTAGCTGGTATGGAGGCTTCAGAACTGCACAACAGATAATGTCCATATCCTACCAAGGGCAGACCAGGACTTTCCCAATCCCAAGCATGACTGTTAATATAGACCAGTATGCAGATATGTCCTGTATCCGGTTTTGTTGCCACTTGATCTCCAAAAAAAACATTTACTATCCCTTTACTACTGTTACCCTTTGGTCAAAGTAGATGCAGCTTACAAGAGTGACCTTCAAAAGGAGCCAGTCCATGAAACAGAAACACTCGAGATTTAGATGAAACCACTTTCCCTTTCTACATGAGTGCCGACAATATCACATATATACATTTTCAAGACACAGTGAAATTTCCATTCCTAACACTTAGTACTATTTCCAAAACAACATAACCACATTGTAGCATACAATACGGCCTATTTTGTGATACATTTTTATTATATCATTGTGTCACTGAGCATACTCTTTACTGCAGATTATCTAATCTTAAGCAAAATGGCAGAGCATTTCTGATGAAGTTAAATAACTACTAAAATACGTTAAATTTATGACCATTTTCTTACTTGTTTTTAGTCAATCATTTTGTCAGCCATTTTCTAAAATTTCTGATGAAGTTAAATAACCAATAAAACATGTTAAATTTATAAACATTTTCCTAATTGTTTCTTATTTAAACATGCACACATACATACATATATACATTTCACACACACACATTATAGCTAAAACGTTTGGGGTTCATTCTTGATTTAATAATAAGTAAGTGTCATGCCTTCTTTCATTTAATTGACTCATATTAAGCTAGGATACTGAAACTATTTAACCCATTAGTGCATCGCATCCAATTTTTACTAAAATTTAAAATATGCCAACTCCAATATTACCATTAGCCAGCAATATAAATCAGGCAAAAAGAGATAACATTTTCAGGAAAATGCAGTAGTGTGTTAATTTCCATGTCATTATTATTAATGAACATATGGTAAAACCCTTCAAGAAGAGAAAATCCCTCTGGCCCAAAGCAAGCAAGTAAATTACTTTTAGAAAAAGGTAGATAACCTTCAGTTTTTAAGGCAATTCTTTGAAATGCAGAGGGTAGAGTTACCCTAGAGTATGTACACACAGTAGTTATGTATTTCCCAACAGTATTAATGATGAAGTCAAGTTAAAAATCAGAACTTCAGATTTTGATTTGGGATGCAATGAAATATATTCTTACCACATTATTCTACCCATATCTGACACTAAGATTAATGTGTACACTCAGAAACACACACCTTCACATAAGAGTGTACAATAATAAACACAGGCGATAGAGAGAAAAAAGAGGAGAGATAGAAAAAGAAAATGCAGAAAGAATTTAACTCACTTGTAAAGACTTTTCCAGGTCACCCATTTCTTCATACAGCATGCCCAAAGTTTGGAAAGGTATAATTGCTTGTGGTGCTGAAAGGAGAATTTAGAGAAAAAAAATTGTTGTATCCTTAAAGAGGTTACAAACAGACAAAGGTGGTACTCGAGTGAAAGGAACAGCAACACAGGCGTAGGTGAAAGAAAGTGAGGTATATTGTAAAAGAGAATACACTACTGAAAGACAGGGAATCGGTTAGCAGGTTAGTAACTCCTAAAGCAGGTCCCGGGTATATCCTTTGCACACTATATATAACTACTGATATAGTCAGTTCACAATAGGCAAAAGGGAGAGTGAAACATTTCATTACAACAAAAATATTTCAAGTATTTATCCTCTAAAAGAACAAAAGCAATGTTATGAAACAAATAAAAGAAAAATATCACGGAAATATTCAAAAAAAAAAAAAAAAAAAAAAAAAAAAAAAGTTAATTTTTCAGCCTTGTCAAGCATTTGCAGGGATTCAAACTCATGTGGTACCAATCAAAATTCATTCTTGATCTGTCCACTCAAGTTTCTTCAGCAACTTACAAGACAATGTGGGCATCAATAATGGCAAAATGCTTAGATGGACATACCAAGACGTATAACTTCCAGACACATGTTGATGGCTTCCTGGTGATCTCCACGAGCAAATTTCAAATTAGCTTCTCCCATCAAACCTTGTAAGTGTTTTGGCAATTCTGTTTTCTTTCGACGCTGAAAGAAATAAAAAAGAAAAAATATTTCAGGCATTTTCATCACTTGGCCTAATAGAAAGTAAGGGGACTTTTTTGTGTGGAAATTTTCCACTAACGTACAACAATGTTCAACACCAAAGTCAGTGAATTGACAAGGATAAATCTCCACAGCTAACTCAAACAGCTGAGCTCCAAAAAGCATTGCAATTAATCTTTCATGTATCTGTCTATATTTTTACCAGAGCTCATATTGCAATTTTTGTTATCACTTTTCTCTGGCACTCCTTATTACTGGTTCCCATGTTGTATTCATTTCTATTAGGTTGGTGCAAAAATAATCATCATAATAAACATCAAAAAACATCAAAAAACGACATTATTACGTCATTATTTTTGCACCAACCTAATATATTTGCAATATGAGCTCTGGTAAAAACATGAAATTATAACAGCAAAAATTGCAATATGAGCACTGGTAAAAATGGTACTGAAGACATTAGGTTTATAATGCCCAGAAATTCATACACTCAAGGACACATGGCACAGTGGATAAAGGTGTTAGATCCAGTGACAGGGCCCAAAGAGTGTGAGTTCAATACCTGTGGAGTGGAGAACTTTCAGAGAGAAATTAACAGGAGACAACTGATAACTGACATCCATTAAACATGGCATGTGGAACTAGAACAGTCTACTCTAGTGAGCAAAATAAAGGGTTCAGTTCAACATTCCAACCACCGGAAGAAGGCTTGAGCGTACAACAGCCGAAACGTAATAAATATGGTGACAAAGATGAGGACAATAGTCCAAATAATGTAAGTAATGTAATATTTCATGGTTTAAAATCAGTACTTGTCCCATTTATAGTTAAATACATTAAAATAATTTCTAAAGTGATCGATTTTTATTTATTAATCCGACAGATTTTATTACTCAAATGTTATTTTCAGTGGATACCCATATTTAAGTAGACACAGTCATTTATTAAACAGTATATTTATTTATTTTCATCTACCAGCCTGAACTTTTCAAGAAATATAGGGTGTTCCAGAATTCTTGGTCACATTTCAAGTCCTCATATCTGCTGAACTATGAATGGTAGTAAAATGAAGTTCGTACCATTTTAAAGCTAAATTCATTAAGTTTTTTGTAATGCTAATGATTTTTTCATATTTTTTTCAGATCCAGTAATGGCGTTCACTTTTGTGTCCTTGAATTTGCAAAAACTGAATCATTGACACTTGTTCAATGTGCAATTGGCACAAAATTCCAAAAAGAGGCACCAGAAAGGAAGTCCATATTAAGATGGCATGGTAAATTCATGAAGGATGGGTATTTGTGCCCAGCTAAGAGAACAGGATGCCCCTTAACTTCAGATGATACGGTTGAGCGAGTTCAAACTGCCTTCAAGCAGAGCCCCTGTAAATCAATCAGAAGAGCCAGTAAGGAACTTCAAATTCCTACAACTGTTTGGCGTGTCTTAAAAAGACGACTGCACATGACACCTGACAAGCTGCTGTTAACGCAACAGTTGCAGGACACTGATAAACCAGCTCAACATGACTTTTGCATTGCAATGCAAGAGAAGTTGGAAGATGACGGATTTGATGACTGTTTTTTTTTTTAGTGATGAGGCGACCTTCCACGTAAATGGTGAAGTTAACAAGCATAACACTTGCATATGGAGTACTGAGAACCCACATGAAATTCTTGAGCATCAGCAAGATTCCCCAAAGGTGACCGTGTTTTGTGCTATGTCCAAGAAAGCTGTCTACAGACCATTCTTCTTTGAAGGAGCAACAGTCAATGGTGACATATACCTCGACATGCTGGAAAACTTGTTAATGGATAGGTTGAGTGAGGAAGAGTCTGATGACTTCATTTTCCAACAGGATGGGGCACCACCACACTGGAGCTGCAGAGTTAGACAGTTTCTGAACCCCAGACAGACAGACAGATTGGACGGTCTGGGCGAGATGACTGTTTTCTCATGCCCTGGCCTCCCAGGTCTCCAGATCTCACACCCTGCAATTTCTTTTTGTGGGGGTTTGTGAAAGGACTGGTCTATGTGCCTCCCCTTTCAAAAGACATGGATTAACTGAAGGCCTGAATAACGGAGGTTGTTGCAACCATAGACAACACAATGCTGGAACACATTTGGCATGAATTGGACTATCGGCTTGATATGTGCCGTGTGACCAACAGTGCTCACATTGAACATCTCTGAACATTCTGTGTAAAACTCGAGATTAAATTCTTTCAGAATATGTCAAGCACATTTTTATATCCTTAATAGTTTTTGAGATATTCAATGTCAAAATGTTCCCAAGACTTTTGGAACACCCTGTATTATTAAAGAAAAATTTGACAAAAAGGGTCTAAAGCACATTGGATCTAACAATGGTGTCTGCCAAGTGAGCATATATTTTTCTTTAATAAGATTTGTCATATATTCAGGTTGGTAGATGCAAATGAATATACTGTTTAATAAATAAATGGAGTGTCTACTAAAATATGGGTCTCTACTAAAATAACGTTTAAGTAATAAAATACAGCAAAATGTAGCAATTGTTAAGGAATAACATTTTTTATAAATCAACAAAATTTCTATAAAAGTTACTCACCTTTTTCATATGTTTTCGTTTTCTTTTACCTGGTAAAAGAAATCAAAGATTAAAGGAAAAATTTTCTATATATGTGTGTATGTGAAATGCACAAAGTAACTCCTAAAGGATTATGCTCAAAAGGCACAGCAGAGAAAAAGAGCTCTATGCCATATAAATTTCTTAACTTCAATGAAGAGTGACCAATCACAACTAAAAGTTTCATGCACTTTGACACAATTATCAAGTAGTCAGTAACCCATCAAGGAGGGAGGAAAAACACAAGATTGAAATGCTGAAGGATCACCATTACTAAGGAAACACCCCCAAAACACACACACTATATATATATATTATATATATATATATATATATATATATATATTATATATTAGGTTGGTGCAAAAATAATGACGTAATAATGTCGTTTTTTGACGTTAAATAATACGTCAAAAAACGACATTATTATGTCATTATTTTTGCACCAACCTAATATATTAGGGTTATGACTTTTTTGTAGCCTTATGTTCTTGTGTCATAAATCAATGAACTTTTCTTCAAAAGTAATGAAAAAGGCAATGTTTTAGCTCTTGAAAAATGTCACCCCCCCCCACCAAACTGAAAATTCATTTTTAACATATACATAAAATGGAAAAATAAATAAATATTAGGCTGGTGCAAAAATAATGTCGTTTTCTCACATAGTAACATATGTGAGAAAACGACATTATTTTTGCACCAACCTATTTCAGAAGCTTTATTTTTCATTTTGCTAATGATATAATTGGATAGAACTTATGTATTTTTAATGCACTTAACAGTTTATAGCTATAGCATAACATACACACTTAAAAATGAGCAAAAACAAGTTCTGGAAGGTTCTATAATGTTCTCGAAGGCTCCAGGAAGTTCTAGAAGATTCCAGAAAGTCAAGTACTACTAAACATGTATATGATTTTAGAAATTTCATGTTGGCAGGGGTGACATTTTTAAAAAATAAACTGAATTAAACCCTTCTTCATTATTTTGTTTTTCATTAAATTATGATACAGGAAATCAATTATTTTACAAAAAAACAAAAAGGCAATGACCCTTACATATATATATACATATATATATATACATATATATATATATATATATATATATAATAAAAAGGCTTAAACACTAATATTCCATGGTCATAATTTATTCCACTGGAATCGTAAATATGATCCAATTCATCAGACCTACAAATTCAAAATTTTATATATTACTTCAAACATTATTTTTAATGGATACCCAGGTTTAAATAGATACCCCATTTTTTTTCTTAACTGTGTAGATTACATCTATCAGTGAGCACACTCAAGAAAACTTACTAAAGAAAATATACTCTCCAGCAAGGTGATGGTCTCTGTGGCCAAGCAATCTAAAGCATTCTGGATCACATGATGGTTTCTCTTACAAAGGAGGGTACAGGTTCAAACCTTGCCAGAGAGTTTTACAATTAGAGAACATCTATTTAAATACAGGTATCCACTAAAAATAATGTTTGAAATAATAAAAATGTTGGATTAACAGTAAATAAATAAATGTAGTAATTCTTTACAAATATATGTACGAGCTGAAGATCAAATGTAGATCAGATATGGATAGGAATCTGACAAGATGATAAAATAAAATAAAGAAAAAAAGTAGAAAACCAATCTCGATCTAATATGTTTCCCTTTATTAAGGCTTCATCAAAGATTGAGAATAGAAATGAAAAAGCAAAGAGACAGAATATTGGAATGTTATCATTTTTGATGTTTCTCATTGGTCAGACATACATCACATGTATAAACACAATGGATAATATATAAACATGTGTGAGGAATATTTAGGATGTTAAAGTATGTGATAGTATAAATAAAAGAAACACTTGCGTGTGTAGGTGTATGTAGGATAGTAACATTAATTCATGTAAATGTATGTGTGTGTGTGTGGGTGTGTGTATGTATATATACATATATATATATATATTAAAAATTAACTGATTTAAAAATATGGTTCCTTCGCTACACAGGAATTACCATGTTTCAAAAACAGAAGCTAAAAACTTCAAATTTAAATTATATAATCCAATCATTTAGACAGGGGCAGTAACGTGTTCATTTTTATTAACTATTATTGTATCAATTATGAGTTACAGACGAAAAAGAGGTTAAGTCTAGGTAGGTTAGTGGTGCATGTTTCAACAAATTATGACATCCATATATATATATATGTACACACATACATAAATACATATATATATACATACATAAATACATATATATATACATACATAAATACATATATATATACATACATAAATATACATAAATACATATATATATATACATAAATACACATAAATACATATACATAAATACATATATATATATACATAAATACATATATATATATATATATATACATAAATACATATATATATATATATACATAAATACATATATATATATATATATACATAAATACATATATATATATATATATACATAAATACATATATATATATATATATATACATAAATACATATATATATATATATATACATAAATACATATATATATATATATATACATAAATACATATATATATATATATATACATAAATACATATATATATATATATATACATAAATACATATATATATATATATATACATAAATACATATATATATATATATACATAAATACATATATATATATATATATAAATACATATATATATATATATATAAATACATATATATATATATATAAATACATATACACACACACACACACACATATATATATATATATATATATACACACACCACAACAGAGATTATGTTTCACAGAAATGACCAACCAGAGTATTTCTGAAAGGCAAGCAGTCCATGTAATTAGAGTGCTCTAATATCAAGAAACAAAATATTAATGGTAATAAATTAAGTATAAATTTGTCTCTATGAGTTTTGCAGAGATTACATGCATTCTCCAAGAGACTTTATTGTAAAATAAATTTGCCTGTAGAGTGAACATTTAAGATAAAGGGAAATTACAAATTAATTCACTCACTATAAGGCAAAAAGACAGCATAG
Source organism: Acanthosepion lycidas (assembly GCA_963932145.1). Taxonomy (NCBI): domain Eukaryota; kingdom Metazoa; phylum Mollusca; class Cephalopoda; order Sepiida; family Sepiidae; genus Acanthosepion; species Acanthosepion lycidas. The sequence goes on along the minus strand of OZ010580.1, from coordinate 75,602,713 downwards.
CATAAACCTGGCCATCATTTACCTATGGACTAGAGTATTAAGCCCAAACAATGTTTAACTAAAAAGCTCAACAGTAAATAACCCAACAAGAAGTGATATGTCAAAATCCACCAGCCAAACTCAACCCAATCTTAATCATATTTTCTTAGGGGGGTCACCATTTATGGTATTTTTCCAAAAAGTTGATGCTACAATTTTATTTTGTTTAGTTTTGATTGATTATTCTCTGCAAGAATTAAATTCCAGATTGTGCTTAACTGTTCTTACGTGGGGCAGGACTCCACTCTTCATCCTTACTGTCGACTTCCATTGCATTTTCACCAGCTTCTTCTTCCTCCTCTTCTTCCTCCTGTTCTGTGGCCCCAGGTTCCAGATCTTCGCCATCAGTCTCCATGCCTGCTTCTCTGGTTGTTTCCACCTGATGCAGATTGTCCATCTCAGCACTGAATTCATTGAATGAGATTTGCCCTTTTTAAAAAAGAAAAAAAAGAAAGATCTCATTAAAAATCTACTCAAATATAGAACACAATCAGATCAAAACTTATTTAACTCTTTGGTTATACATAACACATATCATTTCAGGAGTTGTATATTTATGTTTTATCCTTACAAGAGTCAGATTAGACCAGTGGTAGGCAAATGCTGATCATATTCAGCCCACGGCATGTTTGAGTGCAGTTCACAAAGGCATTTAAAAAAAAATATATATTTGCCCATTATTCAATTGTAATTAATGTCAAATGGGAATAATTGACAAGGTATTTATTTCTTTGAATCTTCCTGAAAAATTACCAATTTTGTAAAGACAACTAGGTTACAAGGTCATTTTGTACTAGCTAATATAAATTGAGTCAATGTATTCAGTTTACCACATGACACAGAGATGTGATTTTACTAGTTACTATGAATTATTAATAATGAACATACAAGAGGGTTTCTAGTATGTACATTTTTTTTTTTTTTTTTGTACATTGTATTTTTGATACCTGTGGCACATCATGAAGCCATAAAAGAACACATGACTCTCTGGAAAAAAAAATCTGTTCAGCTCTGAATTAAAACAAAATGGAGTACTCCTGCCATATAGAAGCTGAAGCTGCTCAGTCCTCACTTTCCAGTCAATAATAGAGTTCAAAACTACACAGCCTTGATGCTGTTCAAAACTGTTTACACTGCCTTGTATGGGAAGACTTATTTTCCAGTCTAGAGCCACCTTCCCATTGTTGCATAATCATTGCTACTCTATTGTTACTTACATGGTGTTACGCAGTGCAGAGAAGAAAGCTAGAATAGAATTGTTATGTAGTAAAGAGAAGAAAGCAAGGATAGAATAACCTTTTCTTAAGGCTTTACTGAACTTAATTCACAGCAGTCAGTAATCAACAAAGGAAAGAATTCAGAATGAAAAGGAAGAAGAACGCAGCTTTTAAAGAGGAAAGGGAACATGTTAAAAGTCACGTGGACAAGAAAGCTAGTTTCCTTTTTTTTTTTTTTTTTTTATGAAAATATAACATTCTCCCCAACATGCAAAAGAGATTGTAATTGAAAAAGTTTTATAAATCCAGTCGTTGGATTGGTCTACGAATCCTGCTAGACCAGCATGGAGGTAGTTCACCACTGGAAGAGCCAGACCTCTGAAAAGGCTGACTTTCAGGATTCTGGCTATTATTCACAGATTCATTTTCTGTATAAGGTGAAGAAATATTAACGGGACCTGCATCAGGCAAAAGGATTGAATCTGCATGGTTCACATCGGGTTGAGTATTTTCAGGTCCATTTTGAGGTCCATCCAGGCGTGGAAAATGTGCCAACCGTCTCAGCGCCACCGAATCTTCCCGGCCATCATTGTGATGTATTTTGGCATGCGTAGGGTTGGCCTCAAGGAGTTCCACCACCTCAACGATAGGGTCATATTTACCTCTGCCAAATCATTTTAATAATACCTCCCCAGGCTCACAGAGCCAAACAGGCAACGCAGTACCGGTGGAGGACTGCCTTTCAAAATTGAACATTCGTTCGTGGGGGGGTTGCATTCATAGTGGTGCATAGCAGGGAGCGGATAGCATTTAACACATCATGTAGAACATCCTGCTAAGCACTAATTGGTAACTGTTTCGATTCCAGGGCCAATAATATGGTATTCCAAATTATGCCGTTGTAACGTTCGCATTGGCTATTGCCTCTAAGGTTATAAGCAGTATTATTACTGCATCCAATTCCAAGTCGTGTTAGAAATTGTTTAAATTCTCCCGACATAAACAAAGTTCCTCGATCGGAGTGAATGAACGAGGGAAGCCCGAAAATGGAGAAAATACTTGTCAGGCACTGAATAGCAGTTTGCGAAGAGCAATCGCGGCAAGGAAAGGCAAAGGGGAATCGACTATATTCGTCGATAACAGTAAATATATATCGGTAACCTGTCGGAGATACCGGGACATGCCCTTTGTAGCCTATGGAAAGACGTGGAAATGGCACAGTAGAACGGATCAGTACATAGCAGAATTGAAGAATTGGGGTTTTATTTTGGCACAGGTCGTACATTCAGAAGTCACACGTTGGACTTCATCAAGCGAATACGGCATATTCTGAGACCTTACAAAATGCCAAAAGCGCTGTACCCCAGGATGTATTAAGGAATCGTGTATCGATTTAAGTTCCTTCAAGGAAGAAGCAGCAGCAGCACATACTCTGGATAAGGTATCCGCAACTGTGTTTTCATTTCCAGGACGGTGTTTTATGTCATATGAAAAGGGAAGAAGTTCCATTTTCCACCATATAATTTTATCGTTTTTAATTTTTCTGCGATTAGCAGGTTTAAACATAAAAGATACGGCTTGTTGATCAGTAATAATAGTAAAATGTTTTCCCAGCAAGGAGATCTCTCCATTTACGAACGCATTCAACTATGGCATATGTTTCTTTTTCGACTACATGAAGTCGTATTTCAGAGGGGTTTAGCGACCGAGAAAAGAATGCTACAGGTCGCTCAGCTTGTAAAAGAGTGCCTCCAATAGCCTTTTCTGAGGCATCGGTTTCAATAGTAAATGGCAATTCATCATCAATAACTTTTACAGATGACTCGGCAATGTCTTTCTTAAGTTTTTCGAAAGAATTTATAACTATAGGAGGCATAGCGAATTGTTTATTTTCGACCAGTGGACGAATTTTGTGTGAATATTTAGGTATCCATTTCACATAGTAAGCAAACATACCAAGACACCTTTTTAACGAATTTGAGTCGGAAGGAGGAGGCATTTGCAAAAGTGGCTTCAAACACTCAGGATCGGGTTGGATACTTCTGTTACAAATTTGATATCCAAGCACATTAATAGAACGAAGTGAAAACTCTGATTTTTCCTGGTTTATTTCGAAGTTGTATGTCGAGGCAGCCTTTAAGAAACATTCTAAAATGACGTTGTGCCCCTCCTGGGTTTTACCGCAAACAGTTATATCATCTATATATGAAAAGGTTCCAGATAATTTGTTATCAGAAATGAAAGAATTCATAAATTGCTGAAAGGCAGAAACCCCGTTAGTAACACCCATGGGTATTCGTTTAAATTGGTACAGACGATTTCCAGCTTGAAAGGCCGTATAGGGGCGATTTTCGGGGCAAATTTCAATCTGATAGTACACTTTGGACAAGTCAATTATACTATAGATACAATACTGGGTTATTTGGTTTACGAGATCTTCAATTCGAGGCAAGGGGTAGGCATCAAGTAAGGTGAACCGATTAATAGTCTGGGAGAAATCGACTACCAATCGTTTCTTTTTATTAGGTGATGAAATTACAACAATTTGAGCACGCCACGGAGAGTAACTTGTTTCAATTATATCATCCTCAAGCAGTTGTAGAATTTCTTTTTCAATGAACCGAGCATCCTCCGCACTGTAATTTCGGGATTTAGTAGCAATAGGTTTGCAATCAGGGGTCAAGTTTCAGAACAACTTAACAGGAGCACAACTGATCTTGGTCAAAGCGCAGATTTTTAGAATATCCTGAGATCCACCAAAAGAAATAGTGATACTCTGGTGTAGTTTTAAGAAGGGCACTCCGAGTATAATATCCATACAGGAATCAGGAAGTACTGTAAAGTCAATTTGTTTATATTCATAACCATTGAAGATAATATCCTCAGTACAATATTCAGATAGTTTGAGGGAAATGGCAGATGAAGCCATGGAAATTACGGAATTCCGTTTAGAAGTAGACAGTTTCATTGTTTTAACAATACGGGCACTGATAAAGTTATCAGAACTACCGGTGTCTATGAGGGCAGTTAATCTCTTTCCTTTTAATTCTAAAGTTTTAGTAACTGGAGGAGACCTATCATCGTCTTTAGCATGGGCTACTATAATAGCTGAGGTAGAACGTGAAGGTGCCGGCATGGTAGAACGGCAAACTTTAGAAAAATGACTGAGTTTGCCACAGTTTCGACATCTCTTATCACGGGCAGGACAATAGCGACGATTATCCTTAAAGTGACGTTTCCCTCCACAGTTGTAGCACTTGCCACGAGCAAGGGCAGCAGACAATTGTACAGAGTCACACTCCGTACGAGAATCAGTTAAGTCAGAAAGCATATTTTTAGTAATAGTAGTGGAAGTGGCCTCCTCGGCAGAATCAGTAAACACATTTTTAGTCCTAGTGGTAGTAGCAGCAGCTGATCCAATCTGAGAAGCGTATAATTCAGCACGAAAGTGAGCCTGTTCTAAGGCTCTAGCACATTGAGTAGCCTCCTTGAGACTTAGCATATCATTTTCAAGCAGTCTGGCACGTATTACGGACAGATTCATCCCTGTAAGTAGTAGCAGTAACATCTTGGAAGCAACAGTCAGCAGCAAGTCGATTCAAGGCCTGAAGGTATTGGTCTACAGACTCATTTTCCTGCTGCAGATGTGTAGACAACAAATGTCTAGCATGAATAACACTTTTCAGCAATTCAACAGCATGTTCAAATCCAGAACAACTCTCGATAACATCAGCAACAGTAGCACCGATGTTTAAATAAAGGACTTCGAGTTTGTCTGGGTTTAAAGAAGCAATAGTTGATAAGTAATAATTAAAATTACGGTACCATAGTCTCCAGAGCTTGCTAGCCTGAGGGTCTGCAGAAGATATATCAAACTTGTCCAGACGAATAATCTTGTTCATGAGGAATTAAGTTCAGTAAATTGTTACATAGTACAGAGAAGAAAGCTAGAATAGAATTGTTACATAGTAAAGAGAAGAAAGCAAGGATAGAGTAACCTTTTCTTAAGGCTTTACTGAACTTAATTCACAGCAGTCAGTAATCAACAAAGGAAAGAATTCAGAATGAAAAGGAAGAAGAACGCAGCTTTTAAAGAAGAAAGGGAACATGTGAAAAGTTACGTGGACAAGAAAGCTAGTTTCCTTTTTACATTCTTTTTTTTTTTTAACGAAAATATAACACATGGCAAATGTTCAGATAAGCTCCACCTTTTCAAACTCTGACACACCATGTTACTTCCACAGAGTCAGTAGATGTTAATTCACCTTTTATTTAAAGCAACTGGTATGGCTTACTCAAACACATGTATCCACTAAAATAATGTTTATAGTAATAAATGTCCCTTCTTATATTGGTATCTATGATAAAGTTTAATTCATAAATTAGGTAAACTCTCAGTTTTCCTTGAAAGAAAACAGTTGACAGCTTCTAATTGACATTGTAAAATTGCCAGCATATTGCACATTGAGTCAAGTAAAACACAAACTGTTGACCATAGCTAACTGAAACCAGAGAGCAAAATCACAGATTATTTTTTGCTATTGTTTTCATCAATCCATTTCTATAATGTTATCAGATATTTATTCTCTTGGGTTCACAAGCCATACATATTTGTTTAAGCTAAAAGTTGGTTTTCCAGATAAAAGGTTCAAACTTTGCTGAAATGTACACTGATTTTCAATGATAGATCTTAATTTCATTTTTTTTAAACAACAAAGATGGCTACTCAAAAGCATGTCTCAACTAAAATGTCTATAGTAATCATCATCTCTCCTCGGTCTTTTGAATGGGGGTAGATGTTTATTCCTAGTTTCCTGTTTAGGATTGGTTCTACTGTGAACAGAAATCAATCACAACTAAGTTTTGTGAATTTTGACACAATCATCAGGTAGTCAATAACTAAACTCATCAACGCAGAGAGAAAAACCCATATGGCCAAAATGGAAATGCTGAAGTATCACCATATTATATATATATATATATATATATATATATATATATATATATATATTATTTTTATTATAAGAGATTATAATAAAACATGCTGAAATGACTACACAAAAGCTTTCATGTTTCAGTACTATTATTGAACTTCTTCAGGCAATAGTAAGTAACTGGAGATTAAATGATTTTTTTAAGGAAATTTAAAAACAAATTACTACTTCTTTCCCAAAATTTAAAGGGGTGGGGACATAAGGTCAGAATTAAAAATAGACTTGTGGGTATGTCTTGATTAACCAATTAAATGTTAGATCTATGCTAAATAGAAAAACAAGCTCAGAGGGTGGAGGTGGGCTAGTTATTTTATGTCACAATAAACCAGAACATAGACAGGCCATCACTGACAATTGCAGAAAAATATGTCAGCGACAAATGTATCATAATTGTAGACAAATATGATATGTTCAGTTTATTTAAAGCGCATTGAAGGTAGGTTAATCAGACATTAAGTTAACAGAAAAAATTAAAAAAAACTTTTTTATATTCAAGAAGCTTCTTAAAGGGGCCTGTAGATAAAATTAAAAATGTAGAATATCTATATAAGATATTAATAATACTAACTGAGCAGCAATACATAGCAATATTTAAGCTGAATAAACAAAATAAGGTAATTACCTGTAGAAAGTGGACCATTATATACTAATAAATTATGGCTATAAGAAATGGTAATACATAATTTTTTTTTTAAGAATTTAACTATATTTTAAGGTAACAGATAAATTGTGTCAGCAATTTACAGTTAATTCACTCAGTTAATAGAGATTTTTTTGTCAGCAAATTTGATGATTTGTAATTTTTTCATGTAAGCATAAGAAGAAAAAAGAAATTTCAGGTGTCCTTATCAAACCTTGGGAGACTAGGGTAAAAGCTTAGTTCTTTATTTAATAACGTGAATGTGTCAAGCGAAAATTTACTGTTACTTAACTTGTACATATGGATCATGTTTCTATTTGCAAGTATGACAAAGTTCCTTTGTAAAAGCTCAAAAGCTTGCATCATGTCCCCTATTAGGGATGCTATACACCTATCCAAGTGTCCTGGTTGGGGGCTTATCACATTTTTTTGAAAGTATAAATAAATATATATATATATATATATATATATATATATATATATATATATATATATATATATATATTCTATAATAAAAATATAATAATATATTGCTGTACTTTGTACTGAGCACTTTTTTTTAAAAGTAAGTGCTATTTTGTATATATATATATATATATATATATAGATAGATAGATATAGATATCTGATAATAAGAAGATGGGGACTTTAATTATCCATTTCGTTTATAATTTTTATTTTGAGAACACTGAGATATTCAACTCATCAGAATGAAGCCTGCTCTGCAAATAGAGAAAGTACACATTAGATTGGTAGCAGGGAGTGAAGGCGAGAAGGTAGTGGTAGCTAGTCACCTATTGTATCTGACAATATTATTGTGATATCTAATTATTTTTGTACTAGGGACTACTTCATAACACCTACTGCCAATCAACCCACTGTAAAAACCTATTTACACAGTTCCAAAAATTAAGAAATATCTAGGCAGGTCAGGCTGCTAAAGCTACCACAACTCCGCCTTTTCCTTCTCTCTTCTTTCCCAAAACCCCCATCCACCCCACCTTCACTCCCTCTATATCTCGCTCTTGTGTTCCCCTCAACTCAATGTCTACTTTGGCCCCAAAAACAAATGTTTAAGTATTACTATATTAATACTGACCTCTATTTAGATTAAGATCCCTTTAATTAATCTGAATCAACCTGATTTATCCTGCCTAAAAACAGCAAACAGTATTGGCCAATGTAACATACAACACAATATTAAGATCTCAAAAGTATAGAGTAAGTTCTTGGCTGAGGAAACTGACTACTACTAACCACTAATCTCTTAGCCCTATCTTTACCCATACCTTCTCTATCACCTTCCCTTCCCACTACCAATCTAATGTGTCTGTCCAGTGTACTTTCTCCATTTGTGGAGGAGGTTTCATTCTGATGAACTGAACATCTTGGTGTTCACAAAATAAAAATTATAAAGGAAATGGAAAATTAAAGTCTCTATCTTATTATTATTATTATAATGCTCTGTAGTCTACATTGAGCTCTCCCTGGACTTATATCCTCCTTTGAATTATCCCTTCCAGTCACAAACTGGTAAAACGTATAATTACATACATATATATATACATATATATATATATATATATATATATATATATATATCATTTCATGTGTAGATGTGGCAACATCAACAAAGCACAGTCCAATGAAATTGTAACAGATGAAACACATCACAAACACTTTTTCCCAATTTGTCATGCTAAATAAATTTGTCCTAAATACTGTTTATTGATATATAAAATTATATATATATATATATATATATATATATATATATATATATATAATGTTTATATGTTCTTTTTATAGATAGAAATATTTAAGTAAATGCTCTGTTTATAATAAACAGTATTAACGACCTTTACTGGCCTGAATGTCTGAGAAATTTTCATAGAAAATATGCATTCTCCAGCAGGAATCAAACCTGTATCCTATACAGAACCGTCATATAGCCTGACATGCTTTTACCGATTGAGCCATAGAGGAGCGTTTCGGTTAGCAAGGTCGATTTTACTGTTTTTAAACTACAATTCTCCATGATTTTCTCTCGTACATTCATATCTGCTCGATGCGTATCCAAATGTAAACAAATGACGTCACACATTATGAAATGGACAAAGTCCAACAATTATTTTAAGACATTTTTTATGTTAATACGTTCTTTTTATTTTTTTTTTTTTTTGCCTATCATATTTTTCTTGTTAATTCATCCACTGAACTTACCATTCAGAAATTTTAGAGTTAAGTCAGTATTGAAACCAGAAAGCTTCACTCCCATTGTTTCAATAGAACCTTCTGGTGTTTTTGTAGCTGAGGCAGGTTCTTCAGGGGCTTTTGGTGGTGCAGTTATTTCAGATGGCTTTGAGGTTCCACTTGTTGAAGGCAAGCAAGTAGACATTTCTTCTTCTTCTTCATCTGAGCTGACCAACAGGTCCCCAGCCTGAAATAATAAAGTTAAGTAAATATTTCACATTCAAATTCTGTTCTGTTCCTTTATGGCTTCAGCTTTAATTAAATGGTCAAACATTTGCCAGAGTAAAAATAACAGGAATAATGTTTAGTTGCTACACTTCTTATGCCTATATATAAATTCAGACCAGCAAATTTTTGAATCTTTGATTATAGCTGTTGAGTATTAACAATGGCTGTTCCTGTAAAAATCACATGAGTGTGCTTGAAAGACAATATATAAAGAAATCTACAGAGATACAATGGAGTTGTTAGAGGATTCTTGATAGTTCCCATGCAGTTCTCAAAGAGTGACAATTCTTGTGAGAGTCAGTTACCGATTGTAACCTACAACTGATACCCAGAATCAACATGGCTTACCCTGAAGAAACCTCTTTCCCCCAAAATATATCACAAGTCTATAGCGATTCCCCCCAAATGCTACAATCTTATTTCAATCTTTATTTTACTTTTTTCCCCCGACAAGAACTGGAACAGATGCCCACATAGGTCCTCCCTTGAACACTTTAATCTTGACTTCTTCAAGGGTCAATTATCATTTTTCATCCTTATCCTCATAATCTTCATTTCCTACTATACATTCATATTACATACCTCATTCAATAGTAACCCTCTACCTTGAGTGGCTCTTTATAATGGGTGAACTTTAGTAAAAAAAAAAAATAATAATAATAAAAATCTATAGAAAATGTTCAAATAAGCTCCATTCTTTAGCATCAGTAGTTCAGGCATTTACAGCTAGAACTCAACTCACCACTTCCACTGAGTTGACTCACACTTATTTTCTCTATGTTCCAAATGTAAGAAAAAAGAAGTTTTACTTAGGCAGCTTTCTTCCAAGAACTGCAACAGACACCCACATAGGTGCTTTCTTGAACACTTCAATCTTGACCTCTTCAAGGGTCAATCATCATTTTTCTTCCTTATCCTCACAATCTTCATTACCTACACCTCTTCCATTTATAACACACCTCATTCAATATAAACATTTTGTTGACTGCAATCCTCTACTTTGAGTGGCTTTTGAGCCTTTTTGTATTAGGTGAACTTTAGTATAAAAAAGAAAACCAAAAATATGAAGTGATATACAATAGGAACCTCAGATATTCAACAAGAGTAAAGGCCTTACAGACAACAGTGTAATACAATAGTAGCAGACAGCATCTCTTACAACTATCAATTACAAATTCTGTCCCTAATTACATGACCATGGTTACAAACATCAACCAACTAAAATTAAGCACTTAATATATACTCGAATTAATGTCTTATTAATGTCAAATTAAATGTCTTATTAATATAGGTATTTTTTAAATATCTTATTATATCTATTAATGTAGTAGCACAGGTATTTTTTAAAATTTTATTCTTTTCAGAGTTAACATATTTAAAAAAAAAATAACTTAATTCTGAACTGAACCAAAAATTATTTTTACTATTTACATTTGAACCAATGGCCTCATTTTGTTATTATTATGATGTTAGATGAAGACATTAGTCTGAATGTAAACAGTATAAATAATCTTTGGTTACCTAGCTCCTGGAGAATGCTAGAGAGCACAACAAATGAAATGATAATATCAACAAAGATGGAGATATTAATCCAAACATGCTTGATATGAATAATGACAACTCCTCAATTCAGAAAGAAATAAAGTGAAAATATTTGAGCATCTTGTTACACTTCAGAGCAAGAATGAGTCTATCGTGAACATCTTACACCTGACAGCATCGATTTCGTAAAATTGTAGCCAGCAACCAGTTCCAATTTTAGTTATCCTTAAACTAAATGTGGAGCTTGTATAGGTACTATAAAGTGAAAAAAAATTATTTTCTAATTACTAATGAGGATTCTAGCTACATAAACTTTCTATATATACCCATTTTATATAAATAAACATAAATTTGATTTTTTTTTATTTATATAACTTTAGTGAACTTTTTTTATTTTTATAAAAAACTAAAAAGGTATGATAAATATGCATTTGTTATAGTTAAGGCAGGTCCTTCAGGGGCTTTTCAAGGTACAGTGATTATATATATATATATATATATATATATATATATATACACACACACGTTTCATTAAAGACAACTAACAATGTACTGAAATTATTAAGCTTTTTATTCAATTACATTCAAACAAGTATTTTCTTTTCTGGACATAAAGTGGGCAAAAAAACAAAACCTGTTACTAACACACTCTATGTCCAGAAAAAAATGTATTTGTAAGAATGCAAGAAAAATTGAATAAAAAGCTTAATGGCATCCTATCAGTTATCATTAATGAAACTTGTATAAAAGAGGGATTGCTACCCAAATACACACACAAACACCATCTCATGACAAAACCTAGCAATTATCTCCCTGTATTTTTTAAGGTTAAAATAAAAATATTTCTTGTTCGTATTCAAATAATTTTTTTCACTTATTGCTAATTATTAATGCTGTCAAATTTTTTAATACGATTATTTTTTTTTTTAGAAGGTTAGCAACTAACGACTAGAAAATTGAAACAAGAAAAAAAGTTTAATTTTAATTTCTTTGAGCTAGCCATTTCAGGAAAATGCTTTGTTTACTTTTTTTTTTTACAATGTTGAGTTGAGTATTTTTGTCTATCATCGATCAGTGGAAAAAACGTTAAGAAGTAAAAGGAAAAGTGTTTAGACTGAAACTTTTCACTTTATGAAATTTAAAAAATATGTATTTATTTTATTTACATTTGAAAATAAGTTATTCTAATAACCTAGTTAGGTAAATTAAACTGAAGGAATTCAGTATTTTGGTCTACCAAAATGTTTATAGTGCTAAAAAAGACACCAATAATAAATATTCATCATTACTGAAATAGAGAAAAAAAGGGATAAAAAAATTAAGCAGGCCGTTTTAATTTTCAAAACAATTTAACTTTTTTCTCGCCCTTAAAATGTAGTATTTTAACTTCCTTTACTTATACAAGCGGTAACGGTTTTTTATTTGTTTCTAAAACATTGATCGGATTTTGCTCAAGTTAAAGACAGGAAATGTAACTCTCTTTAATTACACACACACAAACGTAGCTACAGACAACAACAAATTGATACACACGATCGTATGAAATCGTTACCGGTAAACAGAATTATTCATTCTACTAACAGTTAACTAGAGTTAATTCAATGTGGTTATCATCATCTTTTATTAGAATTTAAAGAATAAACAGTTCTTCATTATAAATTTCTTATTAAACACTTAAAAGGTAAATAAGGGAAGACACTGAAATTAATGAAATTGAAACGAAATTAGATTACAAACTACAACTGCAAGCAAAGTGAAAATATGCAACAGTTTCGAGGCGGAAGAGTTGGCTCGAATCCAAATTACAGTTTAATACGTGATACCTGTTTTTTCATCTGTTTCCACCTCATCCATTGTTCGGCAGAAATCTCATTTTCCAAAATTCTAAAAATTTGGTTATCCAAATTCCCGACATCACCAGCCATGTTAATTTCAGCACTCAAAATAATTGTTTTCTAACTCTTATGAAGAAGAGTTCCATCCCTTAGACGGGAACTTGGAATTTGTATTATTTTAAATTTTAGTTAAGTACTTGTCCTCTATCCTTAAATTAAATTTAACTAATTGCTTAACCAAGTTATGTAAATTTTGCACATGAATGATTATGATGTATAAATTGAATTAAGCTTACTACTCACTACCAAATTAGGGTAGCAAACTCTCTAAAATAAAATTAAAAATGTGGGACGAGGGGTTGGTGTTTTTTACAGACTAGAAGGCCAAAAACCCTGTGAATGGGTTCCAAAGCAGGATGAATTAGTTTGATATTTTTGAGTGGCAAGAATAGTAAAGATGAAAGAGGGGGGAAAATGAGATGGGGGGAGGGGACAGGAAAGGTTCTACATGTAATCCAGCCGTTTGTGTTTATATCTTATCTTTAAAAAAAAAAAAAATTATATGCATTAAAAACTTTTAAAAAAAAGAATCGTCAGTTTCTCAACAAAATGCTGGACAAAAATGTGTCCTGCATCAGTTAATGCAGAATATGTCCTTCAACATCAAAAATCAAAATACAAGACAATCCCATATTTTGTCGGATTATTCAATTGGCAACCCTAAAAAACTAATAAAGTGACCTTTTTAAAAGATCAGCCTCCTTAAACGTGAAACAAGATTATTTTTTTTTTTTTTTTTTACAGTAAGGTTCACCCTGTACAAGGCCCGGGGGCCACTCGAGGTAGAGGGTTAAAGGGTAGTTTATGTTTTAGTGTTCTACTTCAATTTAAAATTTCGTGTGTGTTACAAGTCAGTGAAAACTTCTGTGAGGATTTTCTTTGAAGGAGCTTTGTTAGTATATTCTCACATAAATTTAGCACCATCTGCAGTTAAACACTTTAAACATTTATTGAAAGGCAGATTACATATCAAATTTTCATGTATTTTTCTATAAAATCCATACTAAATTCTATATACTAAAATTCTTACCAAATTCTATATACTAAAATTCATACAAAAATTCTATATACTAAAATCCTATACTTAAATTCATACTAAATTGTATATACTAAAATTCTATACTAAAATTCTTACTAAATTCTATATACTAAAAATAAAATTCACCCACTACAAAGCTCAGTTGCTTCAGGTCAACAAATATGTGTAATATATGACTAACCCCTGATTTTGTACTCAGTGCCATACCAGGTTCATCTAGCATTTTTGATTATCTGGTGACTGAGAATTGACCTCCAAGCCAAGTGCAGATCTGCACTATACTCAATGTAAACATGTGATTGACCCAGCTGCACCTAGGATATACATACTTGGGGAAAACAATATAACTAAATATATATTTATATATTTAGACAGAATTTTAGTGGTACAGAACTTGAGTATTGCTTTAAAAGTATTAACTTGAACATTACAAGGTATAATGCAGGATAAAAACAATAAAAGAAGTGAAAAACAACTGGTTTCACTAAAAATGGAGAACCAATCTACACTAAATTTCATAGTACATTTTCTGTAATTTATCAGGTATTTGCAAATTGAGGAACAATAAGTATTGCAGATGAGTTCATTTTGTTGTCATGAATGGTCCCTGATTTTCAATGGAACATGCTGTTTAATTCTAGTATCAAGCTGCAGAGTAGTTCCTCCTATGTAACTGACCCTGCAGCTACAATCATACTTATAAACTACAGAATTTATTTGATGAAGGGGGAGAACGTCCTTACAACTAGAATATAGAATCGATCTAGTCCCAAATACAATACGCATCTCAACAGAAAAATAACAATTCTGCATATTTGAAGAAATTTCCTAGTTAGGTTTTCTCCATTTACTCCAATCCATGGAAGTCTTAAATACACAGGACATTTTGCCACGATAACACGCTTAATCTTTCTGAAGTCAGCGATCTTGTCACAAATAACAGAATTGACAACAGTGGGTGGATACCCATTATCGCATAAATTCTTTGTTATAAAACTAATCACACTATCAAGAAACTCTTCAGAACAGATCATCAATGCCCTATGCGTTAAAGATTTTATAAGGTTTATTTTGTGCTTCTTAGGACAAAAAAGAATCCCAACGCGTGTATAAATCCAAAAAAGTAGACTTTCTATAAACTGAGGTACAAAATGATGTAGGTGTACGATGCACCGATACATCCAAGTGTCGGAGTTAGCTCCTCCTTTAGTTCTTTAACCTTTCACCAGGGGTCTCTCTCCCCTGGCTATAAATACTGGGTGACCTTTTCCCTCAATCTCTTTTTTCCTCAGGCCTTGGGCCTTATACCACCTCGCATATGTGAACTCTCACCAATACAGTTTTTCCCAAATTCTGAGAATACACTAAGAACAATACACGTACGTACGAACACTCACCACAATATACACACATAATATTCACCACACGCACTCAATGTAACTGTCCATGTGCTTGTAACTTGTACTTGTTGTTAATACATATATTTGTTTGTATATAATTACCAGTCTTGTTTGTTTTCTTTGTCTTTCTTGAACTTAATTAAAGTCCAACATTCTCATGAGAAGGATGAAAATTATTAAGCAAGGAGAGAAATTGATCAACCTCAGTATATATAAAAGGAAGAAGTGATGGTTTGATACATCTGTAAAGTGTTGATTAGTACGTCGGGTTGATCAATTATAGAATGTACTGCTTCTCGAGTGTTGTGGTCACCAATGTTGAATGGGTCAAATAGATAATACGGCTGCGTGTTGAGAAGGTAATCAACATTCATACATAATACTTAAAACATCAAGGAAAAAGAGCAATGAGAACCAATTTTGTTTAACAAAGAAATATGTATATTAAATTCAACAATAATACAAAGTAGTTGCAATATGAGTGAAAAAGGAAGAAAAAAGTAGCTTCCCCTTGACTGTAAGGAAATGTCTTAAAGAAGATTTGTCTGAGTAAATGTTCAGAGTTCAATGTTGAAAATAGAATATTTCTTTCAAAAAATTGTTCAGTAGTTGCAACTTACAAAGTTGATTTAACTTGGTGTGTCCACTGAGAACTAGTGGTGTGTCACATAAAGTTCTGTAGTGTGTATGTACGTGCGGAGTGTGTAGGATGAAATACACAAGCGAGTAAATGAGAACTATTGTCTCTGGGTACCTTGACTGTGGTTCTGAAATTACTACTACTGGTTTTTTGGAATGCATCCAATATTTATACTATCTGGAGTGGCTCCAAAAAGAGACGCTTTAGTACATTTTTGAATATACATGAAAAATATCCTATTGGACGGAAAATGGACCAATCAGCGATTTTGTAGCAAAGCTTGTTTTGAACAAAGTGTAGAAACAAATTTACTATGGTGGAATGTGATACATAAATTGTCCTGTTATTTCTAAGTATGTATTTATTGACCAATTAGAATTCGAGAAAATGTAGGCGTGGCACTACACATCTTTGAGTGAAGGCACCAAAGCTAGACAATACATTGTTAATACATATATTTGTATGTATATAATTATCGGTCTTGTTTGTTTTCTTTGTCTTCTTTGGCCTTAATTAAAGTCCAACATTCTCATATAGCTGGGCAGGCTAGCAGGAAATTTTAACCCACGTGTGTTCTTTACATCTTCACTGCTACGGTCCACTATACAAGAAAGCAAGTTTAGAGTTAACCTCTTTCACAATGGTAAACCTCAGAGAAGTGGATGAAAATTATTAAGGGAGGAGAGAAATTGATCAGCCTTAGTATACATACCCACTTGAAAGGAAGAAGTGACGTTTTGATACATCTTTGAGAGAAGGCACCAAATCCAGACATTCACTGGCCAATAGTGATTGAGAAAGTCCAGAGTAAAATAAACAATAATGTTACATATCAACAAAAAATGAATAGCCGGCTTTGATTCATGCCTGAATATGCTCCAACCATAGATCACCATAACCATCTCTATTACAAGAAATAGTATAGTAGGAACCATGCTGCTTTCAGAACTGCCTGCAATCATTGTGGGAGAGTTCTAGAAAATGCAAAGAGTAGTTATGCACAGTCAATCCAAGCCAAGGTTGAAAACCAAGGAAAATATCAAACAAAATTCTTAACAGTGTCAAAGCATCAATGTCTACTATCAGAAATGCCCCTGAAGTTAATGTCTACTATCATAAATACCCCTGAAGTTATTTCATCCTTGGCAGGTAAGGCAAGGCTGTTTGCAACTAACCTTGTCTCTAACTGTAAAGTTGGATGTGTTATATTATCGTACTAATTACAAGTGAGGCACTGATAACTTAATGAGCCTTTATTAACAATAAGGTATATACAATAACAAGACAGTGAGCTTATGTGTTAGGCCCAATACTGTTGAGCAGGTGAGTCCAAGTGTTTTTATAGTATCCCTATGCCATTGTGTTACACTGGTTACGCGTAGGAAAATAGTTCCATGATACTGCTACACTACCTCCACTTAAGATGACAAGGGTCATCCTCTACTTTTCTCTTCTCATGGAGCACAAACTTTGTAATATCTCTCTCACAGTAAGGGTAGTTTCCAGACTGATTAAAACCTTAATTCTAAAAAGGTTACCAGCCCAGATAGTATCCTGGTGGTTGCTTTTTAGAACATTAGCCCAGAGTTATCTTTGAAAAATTGTTTAACCACTGCCTGAAAGAGAAATTCTTCCCAAGTCTGTAAAACGAATCAACTGTATGCCCTGAAGAATATAGGTGAGTGCTTATCTCTGTAGCAATATTAACATGTCAGCCTACGTAATGTCAACAGCAAACACTTTGAGTCCATGATCAACAAGAAGGTGTGGGTTATCCCACTTGACTCTGTCAAAAAACCATCACTAGGGGGCGCTCCTTAAGCCTATAAAAAGGTGTGCAATTTTTTCCCTAGTCTCTCTTTTACAGTTTGCAATTCTGGTCGTAAGATGTAGTCATATGTGGGTAAGGCGTGTTCATGATTTTCTCTCTTGACTTTTGTAATTTCTCATACATGCTTGTTACACACATGCATATACAAACACACAAAAACACAAGCACATTCTTATTAAAGATAGTTTTATGTTTTTTTTTCCTTTCGTCACATGTAAATCCTTTTGTAAATATATGCATTGTCATTTGTTTTATATTTATTGTTTTGTGCCTCATTTTTTACCTGGACTCACATTGAGTCTGCCCATATTGTTTGTGGGATAAATTTTCCAGGAGCTTGTAAATATTTGCTCTCCAGTGTTGATTCCCGCAACATAATGGTGACTAAATATTTACCTAATCAATACTAGCAATGCTGCAACAAAGGTTATTGATTATCTCAACCGGAATAACCACCTGAGTAACAAACAGTATAGATTTTGCTCATACAGGTCCACCACTGATATCCTGTCATTACGCACAGAATCAGTGAGGTACTACACAACAAATTAATCATGAGGAAAATGATCTCTCCTCTAACCAAGCTCTAATAACTCAATGAAGTAAAAAACTAACTTGTAACATTCACCAAAACCATCATCACCAAGCTGACTGAATTTCTGCCTATCATGAATGGTTGTTTTCTGAAAGAGGTTCCTTGCTTTGAATGCCAATTAAGGCTCAATTTCATTCTTGATCTCAAGTAGAACTCATATATATGATCCCTTACTAAAAAATAGTTGATTCCTTGTATTGCACTAGTAAGTACTTAAAAGAGCCAGATCAGAACAAAAATAGAGTACTGCTGCCATATTTGGGTTGGAGCTGCCCAATCCTCACTTGCCTGACTCAAGTGAGACCAAAAGTGTCTACATGGCCTTGTGGGTGAGGAATTATTTTCCACTTTACAACCTCTTTTTGCAAGCATCTCACTACTCTCTTGCTACTCCCATGGCACATGTTCCGATGAATTGCATTCTTTAGTTCCACCTGTTCTGAATGCTTCTTTCTGATTCACTCAACATGTCAGCCAGATGTGGATATTAAGAAAGCACCCCCCCCCACACACACACAAAAAGTTGTCTTCTGTGCAGGGGCTCCAAGCATTGCATCCAACCCACAAAAAAACCCTCTAAAAATATAAAATAACAACATCATGAATGTTGACACCAGAAAAAAAATGAACAAAAGATGAGCTTAGGAGCCTCTACAATTTGCTTTTAGCAAAGCCACTCATAAAAGAACGGAACAGAAACAAGGAGAACGGGCCAGCTGTTGAGACCCAGCAGGCTCTCAATGTCACTATTGACCCAACACGCACATCCATTCAAGGCCCACCTTCCTCCAAACACCCACACCATGCTCTCATAAACATTCCACTCACATGTATCAGCAAGTTCAGATTTGTAGCAAACAGCAAGTTTCACTAATCCACTTGATGTCACAACTATAACCTCAGTCAACCAACCCAACAAACATGTCAACTCTTTACCAACTCTACTCTTCCTTCAAAAGCCACCTCTCTTGCCTACGTGTTGTAACCCAGAGAAGGTTACTGAATAGAATAATCAAACAAAGGTTGGTAATGAACGATAATACTTGGGACAAGAAAAACACATATAAGATTTGCCAGTGATGCGTAGAAGAAGTAGTCAGCTGCTGGATGTGAGTCAATTGAATTCCACAATGAATCTCCAATTGCAGACCAACATACAATATTTACTACTGTATTTATATGAATCGAGACATACCCATTATCGTCTGTAGGTATGATACAACACTACATTAGAGACATTTTGCACCCATTTGCTATATATTGTCAATGCAAAAGAATTTTAGATTTACAATTCTTTTCCTTTTATCCTCACCAGTAGTACTGTTATTTCATTTGTTCTTCTGTGCTGCCATAGAGATGTTTATAACGAGACCTTCACAGTTAAGAACAGCCATGTCACATACACTGAGATGAATAATCATTCCTTCTGTATTTCATTAGTAAAAAAGAAGTTCCATTCAGATAGCATCATCCCAAGAAACACTACTTTGTAGAACAGACTCCCTAGAGGATGCTTCTCCAATAACTACAATCTTAATCTCTTCAAGTCTAAGATCAACCATTAACTTTCCCATATATCCTATTAAATATGGAATTTTTACTTCCTTCTCTTACATTTATACAGCCTTATTCAATAACCTTCTACCTTGAGTGCATCTTTGACCTTGTATTGGGGAACAATTGATAATATTAGCCGTTTCCTTATAAGGAAACATTCAGCATCCAGCACTACATTCTGTTGAAATTTATAAAATCTTTCTCTTAAAACAATTTTTCAGAAAAACAAATTTTTCAAGTCCAGTAACTGTTATTGCTCTTTCCTGTATTGATGGGAGCTTCCTTCTTAACCTTATATTTGATGTAGTGTGGAACGTCAATATCCTGATTATGTCATTATTTTCTTTTCAAGTTATGTGTGATAACCATTTTAGCTGCTGCTGCTGCTACTAATAATAACAACAACAATAATAATAATAATAATAATAATAATAATGCTTCATATAAAAAGCAGTCATAAGATGTATCAAAACTATTGACAAACTTGGATCTTCATGCCTTCAAAACAATGGTGCGAAAAAGGGAGAGTTTTGTTCCTTGACACAACTATTAGGTTGGTGCAAAAATAATTTCGTTTTCTCACATAGTAACATATGTTAGAAAACGAAATGATTTTTGCACCAACCTAATATTATGTTAACTACCTTCACTCTTTAGCAATGTTTAATGTTTTAAAAAGCAATGATAAGAATTGTAATAAAATGTAAATTTTTGAAAGAAAATTTATACATTTTCTTTGTTCTTGAGAAATGACAACAATAATAAACACTGTTTATTTATTAGATTGTTTATTTACACTATTTATTATATTGTTTATTGGAATGGTTGGCAAAATGAATTTAGGAAAATTTGGTAGCAGAAGATTCTGTAATTTTGACAGGGTAGCTATGAAGTCGATTGAAAATTGATTTTAGGGCCATTCTGGAGTAGGGATTTGAGGCTAAAGTCTTCCTACCTTGTCAAAATTACCAAATTTTCTGTTACCATATATTCCATTACCAAATTATCCAGACAAAACATCAACTAATTGCCAATTGATTCAAACTTTATAAAATGGTAAATAATAAAGATTTCCTTACAGTTGGTTCACATATTTTAATATTTTATTTTAACTACCTTCCCTCCTTGGTAATGATTAGAATTGTAATAAAACCTAAATATATTAATGTGAATTTATACATTTTATTTGTACTTGAGAATTGACAACAAAAATAATAAACACTGTTTATTTATTAGATTGTTTATTTACACTATTTATTAAATTGTTTATTGGAATGGTTGTCAGAATATCGGTTAATTACCAATATAGTAAATAATAAGGATTTCCTTATAATTGGTTCACATATTTTAATAATTTAGTAAATGTTTATAAATTCATGAATAAATTTGTTTTCAAATTTATTTCTTTATAATTGGTAAATATTTACTACTGTATTTATATGTCAATAATTATTGCATTGCATTAGTTTTAAATGTATTAGTTTTTAGAATGTTGTAAATATAAAATTATATTTGTAAAATACTGAATACAGAGAACTGTTGCACATAGGCTGCCCCAAGGTTTCCAAACAACCCTTGTTTTGTTTTCCTTCGCCTATAATGGTTGCTATAAGGCCCACTTTGTCCTGCTATGTAACCATAGCATAGGTAGAGAAAAGAGATGGAATCTGCACATAAATGAATGTAAAATACTATAACTCAGCTATTGGATTATTCAATCAGGACTCTATCCATTCCCCACCATGCATTCAATATATATATATATATATATATATGAGAGAGAGAAAGTTAGTTACAAGGTGTATGTATCTATGTGTGCGTATAGATATATATACAAGTATATATATATGCATATTTATGTGTATACATATATTTACACATGCACACACACACACATATATATGAGAGAGAGATAGTTACATGGTGTAGGTATCTATGTATGTGTATAGAGATATATATAAATATCTCTCTCTCTCTCTCTCTCTATATATATATATATATATATATATATATAGATAGATAGATAGATAGATAGATAGATAGATAGATAGATAGATATAGATATATATGTATGTGTGTGTGTGTGTATACATATATCTACTCACGCACACGCATGCATATATATATAATTATATATATATATATAATTAATTTTTTTGTATATTTTTTATATATTTTTATATATATTATATATTTTTTATATATTTTTTAAATGTATATTATATATTTTATATATATATATATATATATATATATATATATATACATATAAATATATATATATAGATACATATATATACATAATATATATACATACATATATATATATATATATATATATATATATATATATAATTAATTTTTTTGTATATTTTTTATATATTTTTATATATATTATATATTTTTTATATATTTTTTAAATGTATATTATATATTTTATATATATATATATATATATATATATAAATATATATATATAGATACATAAATATACATACATATATATATATATATATATGTATATATATATATATATATATATATATATATATATATATATATATATATATATATATATAATTTTTTTTTTGTTTTTTTCCCTTGTTCATCTTGAAATGCCCTGCATTTTCTAGTAATATTTATGTCTTTAATTTGTTTTTATGGTATATGCTGAGGAGATAATTCTTTTTTTTTATTTTCCAACATCAAAGACCAAACTGCTTGTTTAATTTTACCTGAGATTTTTCGTTCATTTTCTAAACTTTTTTTCTGTTTTTTTATTTTGTTTATTCTTATCAATTTGTCTTCTTAATGGTATTTCTTTTCTTTATATTCATTTTTATATTGCAGAAGGTGCCAAGTCACCTCTATGAATCAAAGCCCTATTTTTTTCCTTTCTTTTTTTGTTGATGACATTCATCTTCTGCTTGACTTTTTCCTAAGCACAATTTCCAATCAATAATCTTCATCAGATGTCAGGAAGGGCTCTTGTGCTCGTAAAAGGAGTGAATGAAGAAATACTTGGCGTGAGGAGATAAGAAGATCTCTTGATTTGCATAGAAATAACAGCATGGATTCAATCTATGCACATTTTCATATGGAAAAAGATATTCATATTTCTATTTTCACATTACCATTGTGTCTATAATTGCGTTTATATTGCTTTACTTTCTCCCACTCTCTCTCTCTCAATATATATATATATATATATATATATATATATATATATATATATATTGTCATCCACAGACAGACTGTTTCGCTGTATCACAGCTCATCAGTGTGCCTAGATATCTGGTTGCCTCTAGCCAGGATTGAAACCCGGCTGAATTGTCAGAGACTCCACCTCCAAGCTGCTGGCACATGGTAGGGATAAAGGTGAATTTAAGTGTATTTATTTTTAGATAAACACACAGTGACTGAGAGAAATCTGTTTGCTTTACTGAAGAGTCTTGCATTATTAGCCGTAATAGTCACTGTTTACAAACTCACACTTCCTCTCCAGAGAGCTCAACCACAATAAATTTTTCATGGGTATATATATTGTCATCCACAGACAGACTGTTTCACTGTATCACAGCTCATCAGTGTGACTAAACATCTGGTTGCCTCTAGCCAGGATTGAAACCCAGCTGAATTATATATAATTAATACAAGTAAAATATTTGTTACTTAGCTGATTGATGTTACCTTCAGCATCCCAACTTCAAAGTTTCGTAGACTGATCTATCCATCCACTCACCAGAGGATATCAGCAATTGATTACTTATACTTATTGACTTTTCTTTTTATATGCACATATCATTGGTGCTATTATCACTTTTTCATTGTGTATGTGTGTATGTGTGCATAACGCATGCGCACACATATGCCTGCCTGTGTGGATGGGCGTAAGTGTAGAATGTTGTGATTATTTGTCCTTTTTTTTATTTTTTTTTTTACACTTTACACTGCCTCCTTAACCATATCTCTCTTTTTTCTTTTTTCTTTTTCCTCTTTTCTTTCAGTTGTTACTATTAGGTTGGTGCAAAAATAATGACGTAATAATGTTGTTTTTTGACGTTAAAAAATATGTCAAAAAACGACATTATTTTTGCACCAACCTAATATTTAACTTCCAGTTTTTCTAGACAGGCTGTATTTCATTTTTTTTACATAAATAATTCATTTTAATGCTTAAATAATAAAGTTGATATTTATATATGTCTTCATCATCATCGTCCCCTTGACTTTTGTAATCATAGGATGGATCTGAAAGCAGAAGCCACACTAACTCTTTTCACCAATTGTCTATCAACAGCAGCCGTCAGCAATTCTGGAACAGTCATACCTGTCCATTGTTTGACATTGTCCAATTAGTTTTTACATTGACGTTCTCTCCTACATCCACTTTCAATGGTGCCTTGCATGATGGTCTTGCACAGGCTGTTGTGCCTTGTAATGCATCCAAACCACACCATTTTTCTCTGTTTGACAGTGGCAAGAAGAGGTTTCTAGTGTCCCACAAAACTTTCAACCCTTATCCACACAAACTCATTGTTTTTTAATTCCCAATAGAAAATGCCAAACTTACATCTTCACTTGGCCATTATTTTGTTTTCAAATATGATTTGGTAGTAACTTAAATTCAAGCCTCTATCCATATATATATTGGATGTACCATATATATATATATATATATATATATATATATATATATTAGTAGGAGTAATAATCTTATAAGTATAAGAAATTATACTAATCTGGAAAAACTTCGGTGTCTTGATTTGCGAATAATCAAACCAATACCAAAGGGAAAAAAAGGTATAAAAAAAGAAAGGACCAAGAATATATACATCAACCGAAAATAAACGTCTAGTATGCAAGTCCAAAGTCCAAAGAAAAAAACCGCGATACAAGTAAGCAAGTAACTAAATAAATAAATAACTATATATTTATATATATATATATATATATATATATGTATGTATATTCAATATTCAAACATATATTGTTAAATATAACCAATAACGAATGTCTATTATGTTTGATCATGAGCTGTTCTAAGCTTAGTATAGTTACTTTAATTTGGGGAGAAAATAAAGACAAAAACTGTACAACATTTGGATATTTTTTTATTATGTTGTTTCTTGATCTAAGCTGTAGAAATGAATAATGGCTATTCTACAAAGTATTATATGAAGATTATATATTCTTTTTTGTACACTATTTACATTATTCAGACTGTTGTAGCAGTACCCTACAATGTAACATCTACCCTGGGTACATGGCAGCAGCCCCAATGAACTGGGATAGGCAAGTACAAGAGGAGGACAACAACACTCAGAAAACAGTCTGCCTGCCTTATGTGAAGGGATTATCAGAGAAAATACAAAGGATCTGCAGTCCATATAACATCAGGACAATCTTCAAAATCTGGACGACACTTCACAGATATCTCTCCTGAGTAAGACACCTCACCCCCTAGAGAAGAACAGGACTAAAGACTGTGTGTATGCCATCCCGTGCAGCTGTGGAAAGAAATATAAAGAGGAGAGAGGCCACCACTTTAAGGTAAGGCTTCAAGAACACCAGAAAGCTGTAACATGAGGGGAAGTGGAAAAATCATGTGTGGCTGACGATTTATGGAGAGAAAAGGGAGATCACTGCCCTCTGTGGGATCAGGTTGAAATCATAATGAATATCATTGGAAAATTCATAAAATTAAGGAATCAGCACATATGCTAAGCCACAAAAATCTCCTGAGCCAACCAAACATAGAAATGAATACAATATGGTAACCAGTAATAAGGAGTGCCAGAGAAAAGCAATAATAACAATGAAAATTGCAATATGAGCTCTGGTAAAAAAACATGCAATTATAACAGCAAAAATTGCAATATGAGCACTGCTAAAAAATAGTTGCTAAAGATGTTGGGTTTATAATACACAGAAATTCATACACATACTCAGGGACACATGGCACAGTGGATAAAGGTGTTAGATCCAGTGACAGGACCCAAAGAGTGTGAGTTCAATACCTGGTTAAGGTTCTGGAGAACTTGGAGAGGGAAATTAACAGGTGATAACTGATAACTGACATCCATTAGACATGGAACTAGAACAGTCTATAAGTGAATATAACAAACTCAACTGGAACTTGAACATGGTTCACCAATTTCTCATTTTGTGCTACTACCAATGACACCACCCACACAATGGATATGTAGATAGTGTCATGATAATGCAATGTATTTATAAGGTAAAAGTAATATGTATATATAAGCTGTGTGGACATAGAGATCAACACTGAATGGTAACAGTTTGTTTGAATGCAACCTTCAGGCCATGTCATGGAATCACAACCATATTTCTCTCGCACAGCTTATAATTTCTACTACTTCCACACAATATAACTTAGAATGCAAACACAGGAAAACATATTAATAATAAATCCCTTGAAAATGGCTAATGATTTGGCCAAAAGTGTTCAGGAAAATAATCATTATGGATTTCTACACTTTCTTGGCTTTCCTACAAGGAAAACTGTAAGAATGTTAGAAAAAATTAATAAAAACCTTATAAACTTTTTCTTGTCTGTCACATTCAATGAAACCCAGTGTACATAAAGATATATATATATATATATATATATATATATATATATATATATATATATATATATATATATATATATATATACAAACATATATATATATAGATAGATAGATAAAGTAAGATATATATCAGAAAAGGCTATATAAATAAAAGCAACAAGAAAAGTTTTACTTTTGTCTTTATATATATATATGAAGATTTAAAATTTAAGAAACAGCAGATATTTTTTATACAGTGCTCAATATTAAAAATATTAAAATAATATTATAAAATATAGCGTTAATATTATATGAAAAGATTACTTAACTTTTGAATATCAATTTTAACCCCAAAACTTCAAAGTGAGTGTAAGATTTAAAAGTAATCTTTTTTTATATCGTGGTTTTGTTATATCTTATTATAAGATAATAATAATAATAATAATAATAATAATAATAATAATAATAATAATAATAAAACAACAAATATATACATACATACATACATATATATATATATATATATATATATATATATATATATATATATATATATATATATATATAATGATATATAGTTTTATATAGTTTTATACATCAACAAACAGTATTTAGAAAAATAGTATGACAAATTGGAAAAAAGGTTTTGTGATGTTTCGTCCATTAGGGTTTTGTTGATGTTGCCATGTCTACATATGTGCATGAAATGAGAGATGCTGGTAGTTTTGAAATTTTTGAAAGAATATTTTTTCAATCTAGCCAAATTCATTTGTATTCTTTTTCCTTTTTCTCCTCATCTACCAAGAATGGTGATATATTTTAAGAGCCTCGATGCAAATATTACCATGGCAGAACTAGTGATTGAGGCACTTGACAGATATTTTTGTCTTAGTGAATTATTTTCTCTTTTAATCAAAGTAGCATTTCCTATGTCAAAATTGTGGTCAGTTGATGAATGGGCCAAACATGAAGGTTCATCTACAAAACTCTGTAGTAGAGGTGCTGAATATAAAATCAACCAGCTAATTGACAAATTATACACTCTTGGTCAAAATCTTAAGACCAGATACAAAATGGTTAAAAAAATTTAAAATACTTTAATCAAAATATATTTGTGGAACATTTACATTTAATTAGAAAATTTAGTTTATCAACAAACAAGTGGACATTTTATGCTTTTAATTGATTAATTTAAACAAACATTGAAAAAAGGATTTTTTGGGTTGGTCATAAAGATAAGACTATATAAATAAAGATAGCAAATACAGAACAAATAAGTCACAACAACAAGATAATTTTCAGTATATCCTACATTTTTGCAAATTACTTCTAAAATTCGCTTTGGCATACTCATTATTAACTTTTGCATGAGGGTTCTTGGGATGCTCACCCAGGATGCATAAACTGCAGCACAAAGAGCATCCACAGTTTCAAATTGTGATCCATGTTTATAAACATCATTTGCCATCCATCCCAAAACATTCTCGATTGTGTTTCAATCTGGAGAGCGTTGTGGATTGCAGCATTATCCTGCTGGAAAATCCAGTTTTCTCCAGATAGATAAGGGTCATCAGTAATTAGCAATGCCTTTCTTAATGTGACAATGTAACTAGCAGCTGTTTGATAACCTTTTACCTCCTGTAACTCAAGAGTTCCATTGTATGAAAATGAATCCCAGACCATAATTGATCC
>OZ010580.1:75489576-75569576 GCA_963932145.1 Acanthosepion lycidas | reverse complement strand
AACCCACTGGCCATGAGAGTTTTTTTGGACTTATAAAACTAATGTCTCAGTAGCCATTTTTTTTTTACCAGAGCTCATATGGAATTAGAACATTCTACCCCATGGACTAAATATAGGGTTCATTTCGAAATTCCAATGTATATCACCTGAAGGTCAGAGCATGCAACGGTCAAAATATTGTGAATATAACAATAAGGATTGGGATAACAGTCTGAATGATGTAAATAGTGTAAATAGTTACAATACTTCATTTCAGAAATATAGACAGATATTTTTTTTATCTTTCAAATTGTCATTTATGGGGATTGTAAAAAAAATTTTTTTCCTGTTGAATTCATTCTCTTTTTTTAATGAATGTGTCTATTTTTATACAAAACTGAAGCATTGGAAGAACTGATAAAAATGCTATATGATGTTTTCAATGTGCCTCAACACAACAACTCATGAAAACTATAAGGACAAGTTCCAGAAAAAGAAAGCATATTGAAGAACTTGGAGCAGATCCAGAATTGCTACAAAGTCAAGTGTACGTTGGTATTATATAGTGTACTTATGAACACTAATGAGTATGTCCCAATCCTCATAAATACATTGGACACTATTGTAAGTGGGGGTAATATGCTGTCTCAGTAGTCTACCACTAGCAGTGGTTTACCTACTTCATGCTGCTGTTGAGTATTTTATTTCATTGATGTTATAAAGATTAACATTTCATTTCCAACCTCCATTTTGGTTATTCAGTAACCCTTTCTAGGTTACAACAGTTGGCAAAATCTCCAGAAAGAGGAGGGGGAGATACTGATACTAGCAAAAAATAAAATATTAATAAAAAGTATTAATCTCAAAAGTGGGGATGTTGTGGAGTAAATAGTACATACCTAGTGACTATATGAACTAGTCCATAACTATTAAGGGCTCTAGGTCAGAAGTAAGGAGAAATAAGTCATTTGTCGTCTGCCTTTAGACTGATTAATTCAAGCATCATGGCAAATATAGAGTCCATCTTGAAATTCCACTGTATATCACCTGAAGAAGGTCGGAGTGTACAATGGCCAAACTGTTGTAAATATAACAATAAGGATTGGGATAAGAGCCCGAATGATGTAAATAGTGTAAATAGCCACAATACTTCATCTCAGATATATAGACAGATATTTTCATTTTATTAATATACTTTTTATCTTTCAAATTGTCATTTATGAGGATTGCAAAAAAAAAATTTTTTTTCTTGTTACATTCCATCTCTTTTTATTTTTTCTTTTTAAATGTGTTTATTTTTATAGCATAAATTATTATTTTATTCTTGTTCTACATGTTAGTATGAGCTCCTTGTTGTTCAACGATAATCAATCTTTTCTGCATTAAATTTGTTAACTTTTCTACTGTTTTCAGCTTAATATCATTTGCAGCTGCTCTTGTTGCTACTCAGAGATCTATCTTGCTGGAATATTGTTTTCCATTCTCAGGTATATCTATTTTAATGATAGGTCACATGTTTTCTATTTGGATTAATATCTACATAGTTTGGGAATCATTTCATTATTTTGGAGTTTATAGGGCATGAAGTGTAGGAGTTAAAGTGGACAGTTGATTTATCTATACCAAGAAGATTAATGAAGGATGACAAGGAAACATACAGTAATTTTAACAAAACAAGATTTATTTATGAATTTACATACTTGAAGCAGTATCAGTAGCTCATTTCAGGAACATAAATCAGAATTCTTAAAGTCTGTAGTTTTAACATATTGTCATAAAGAGGAAATGTTTATACAACAGATTAAATGATCTATCACAAAAATTATCTATATATAAAATTATATAACTTCTGTTAGTCCATCTGTCTGTCTGTTACACCCTCTAAAATAGCCATATATTGACCAATCAAAACCCAATTTTGGGGAGAACTGCAAACAAGTAAGGTGGGTACAAAGTACAGTTGGTTTTACTAGAGTATGTAAAAAGTGTGAAGTAGGGTTTTTGTCAAAGTATTTTTCCAAACAAATCAACTTATTCAAATTTCAATGATTGGTTTGTGAAATTGAACAAAACATAGAGTTTGTACATCTCAACAAAAAATGTTACTGATAAAGTGTTCTTTAGATCATGTAAGTATGGCAAAGAAACATGGGAAGATGCCATAATACCAACAAGAATTGGGAAGTTGATTTACATGGTAAAATGGAAAAAATTTGAACATAAAAGGCACCATAATCAGCTGAAAAAAGGTTAATTCATGAAAGACCTGAAGCAGTGGAAGAACTGATAAAAATGCTATATGATGTTTTCAATGTGCCAGCACAATAACAAGTTGTGGAACCTACAAGGACAAGTTCCAGAAAAAGAAAGCATACTGAAGAACTTGGAGCAGATCCAGAATTGCTACAAAGTCAAGTATGTTGGCAAACTCTCCAGATAGAAGATGGGGAGATACTAATACTAACAAAAAATAAAATATTTATAAAAAGTATTAATCTCAAAATAGGGATGATGTGGAGTAAATAGTACACCCCCAGTGACTATATGAACTAGTCCTTAACTGTAAAGAGCTCTAGGTCAGAGGTAGGGAGAGAGAAGTCATTTGGGGTCACCCTTCAGACTAATTAATACAAGCATCATGGCAAGTAGCCAAAGCATTACTTACATTATAAGTGCTACAAAGTGCATTATAACAGAAGCACTAAACATTGCACTACTTGCACATCTTGAAATACAAACTTGGTGCCATTGAGTTTACATGGGTTTGGTTTGGTTTATTTTGTTTAACAGCATATCAACACCTCAAAGGGTTATTTAATGCTGACAAAATGAGTTTACATAGAACTGAATTAGGTAAATTACTCACTGTTTCTCTCTTGATATATCCTGTGAGTGTCAAATTTTCTTATCCCATCTTTCTCATTATATGTTAAACATTTCAGCTATTTCTGTATAATTTTCTTTTTGTTTCCATTTTCCTTGAGACTTTTTTGTTGCTCACACATTCAGTCTATAGAATTCTCAGCATCCTTCTGTAGAAGCACATTTCTGTTGCCTCCAGTTTTTTTTTGCATCTGTGAGGAGATTGTCCAGCATTCACTGCCATACAAGAGGATTGATATTACATAGCACTTGTGCACTCTTTTCTTTGTTTCTAATAAAATTTTCCTGCTTAGTACTTTGCTTAGCTTTTGCAAGGCATCTTTCTTTCACTCATCCAATGCAAGTTCAGACTTTGGTGTCACATTTTCCATCCTCTGTTAAAACACTTCCCAGAAACATGTTTAAATTTTAATCTAACATGTAGTTTGACACCTAAATTTTTGCTTTAATATTTTGTCTTAAAAATTCGACTTATACACAAGTGTTTACAATAATTACATCTGGCCACTCAGCAAAATGTCCCAGGCATGTAATTTATATTCACCTGCCACCTAACTTACTATAACGACATCCCACTCAAATTGTCTGGTTGTTGCGATTAGCTATAATGTTTCTTTTGTTGTCTGTAGCCATTATTTGTAGATGTGGTTGCTGCTAAGTCAGGCTTGAATATTTGGATAGACTTGACCAGTCAGCTGAAACCAGAGTCTAAAGATGTCAATAGAAGATTAGTTGAGGAGATCCTTAAATGTGAGGCCTTACTTAGATGAAAAGTTCCAATAAAAAAATCCTAATCATTTGTCACAGATGTAAGATTTAAGGACCTTATGGTTTTTCTTCATTCTCACAACAGCTATTAATCAGACTGGATATAACTCTTTATTAAATTCATTTTGGTATTGATCCACTATATAATAACAGCCTTTTCTCTGTTTTTCTTTGTTTGGCTGTGGAAAATTTAGTCAGCATTGATTGGTCAATTTTTAAGCTTAATTAAACTGTATAGATTTGAGGCCATATCAATGATGATTATTATTTCTATATGGAAAGCTGTTATAACCTTGATCAGTTATGATTTGTGTCATAAGAAGATGTTTTTGTTTTAAATCTACTATTTCAACTATTTAGCTATATATTTCTTTATAAATTCTGTATCTCCAATATCCTCACAGATGGAGAAATAACTTGAGGTGACAGAGATGTAGTTCTACAGAAGGATGCTGAGAATATCATGGACTGAATATATGATCAACGACAAAGTTTTGGAGAAAATGGAAACAAAAAGGTTACATATACATCAGAAAGAGACTGTTGAAATTTCTAAGACACATCATGAAGAAAGTGGGCTTGGAAAATTTGACCCTCACAGGATATATTGAAGGCAAGAGGGACAGAGGAAAAAAGCTCATAACTTACCTAACAAGCTTGTGTAAATGAATAGCAGAACAAGATTTAGGAGAGAGAGTAAAAAGACAAAATTTACTGAGGGCTACAAAGGACAGGAAAATGTGGAGAGCCATGATTGCTAATGTCCTGAACGATAGAAGAATGTTTTAGCAGCATTTTTTCTTGTAAACAACTCGTATTAAAAAGGATATTTTATACCTATTAAATTAAATTTTTTTCCAAAATGCAAATAACCTTTCATAAATGTTGGCTGTTACAGGTGTATAAAGCCTTTGATGAAAAATAAATCACAATTCAATAGATATGTAAAAAATGTCTAGTTTACACTAGATTCAAAAAGGTAGATATAAGCCCACACTCAAAAAGGTAGATATAAACCCAGATTCAAAAAGGTAGATATAAGCCTACACTGAAAAAGGTAGATATAAGCCCAGATTCAAAAAGGTAGATATAAGCCCAGACTCAAAAAGGTAGATATAAGCCCAGACTCAAAAAGGTAGATATAAGCTCACACTCAAAAAGGTAGATATAAGCCCAGTTTGCATTAGAGTAAAAAACATAGTTACAGTTTACACTAGAGTCAAAAAGATAGAGAGAGGTCCAGCTTATGCCAGTCAAAAAAGGTAGACAAGGGTCAGTTTACACTAAAGTTCAAAAGGCAGATGTGTGTTCTGTTTACATCAAATTCAAAAAGGTTGATATAGGTCCAGTTTACACTATTCTCAGAAAGGTAGATTTTGGCCTAGTTTATATTAAAGTCAAAAATATAGACGTATGTCTGGTTTAAACTAGTCAAAAATGTAAACATTGCCCCAATTTGCATTAGAATCAAAAAGGTAGACATATGTCTGGTTTACATTAGAGTAAAAAAAAAGGAGACATAAATTCAAAAAGGTAAACACCGATTCAATTTGCACTTGAGTTGAAAAAGTAGATGTTGGTCAGGTTTTTATCTGTGTTTGCAAGTATCCACCTGGAAGGTGTCCCATTTGGAGAGAGGTTTTGCACTTCCACAGAGGATGCAGTCTGCATATTAAATAACAAGGCAAAAGTTAATCAATATATCAAAGCCAATAGTAATGACTGCCATAGCACAACAGCTAGCAAGCTTATGTTAGCTTCCACCCTAATGTCAATGGAGATGCCTGTTTTAGGGTGATAGTTGGTAAGTCTCAAATGTATATACAATTTTATAACAATTTTTTATCATTGTTCATCTAATAAAAGGCCAAAGATCGACTCAAGGTACAGGGTTACTTAATGAGGTTGTTGTATGAATAAAAGAGGAGGAGGAGGTAAGAAGCACATATTATGAAGATGTGTAGAAAAGAAAGCAATTGACCCTAGACTTGTTAAGATCATAACAATCAGGGAGGCATCCTCCCAGGAGTCATTTCTGCAAAGTAGTGGTTCATGAAGCAACCTCCCAGGAGTCATTTCTGCAAAGTAGTGGTTCATGAAGCATCCTGCCAGGAGTCATTCCAGCAAAGTAGTGGTTCATGAAGCATCCTGCCAGGAGTCATTTACGCAAAGTAGTGGTTCATGAAGCATCCTCCCAGCAGTCATTTCAGCAAAGTAGTGGTTCATGAAGCATCCTCCCAGGAGTCATTTCCGCAAAGTTGTGGTTCATGAAGCATCCTGCCAGGAGTCATTTCCGCAAAGTAGTGGTTCATGAAGCATCTACGCAGTAGTCATTTCCGCAAAGTAGTGGTTCACGAAGCATCCTCCCAGGAGTCATTTCCGCAAAGTTGTGGTTCATGAAGTATCCTGCCAGGAGTCATTTCTGCAAAGTAGTGGTTCATGAAGCATCCTCCCAGGAGTCATTTCCGCAAAGTAGTGGTTCATGAAGCATCCTCCCAGGAGTCATTTCCGCAAAGTAGTGGTTCACGAAGCATCCTCCCAGGAGTCATTTCTGCAAAGTAGTGGTTCACGAAGCATCCTCCCAGGAGTCATTTCCGCAAAGTAGTGGTTCACGAAGCATCCTCCCAGGAGTAATTTCCGCAAAGTAGTGGTTCATGAAGCATCCTCCCAGGAGTCATTTCCGCAAAGTAGTGGTTCACGAAGCATCCTCCCAGGAGTCATTTCCGCAAAGTAGTGGTTCATGAAGCATCCTCCCAGGAGTCATTTCCGCAAAGTAGTGGTTCACGAAGCATCCTCCCAGGAGTCATTTCCGCAAAGTAGTGGTTCATGAAGCTGTCTGAACGGAAATTCCCTCTTATCAATAGAATAGAAAGAGAATGAGGATGATTTATCACAGTTTATGTTGCATCTTTGCTGTGAAGGTTTGAACTGGAGGAACTAAGGAACGTAGTGTGCCCAAACATTTGCCATGTAAATAGTGATAGAGTAGCAAGAGCCTTGTGAGGTTTCAACTGTGGGAAAAGAGCTTGTAGAATCATCATCTTCCCCTTCTTACAACCTCCTCTTTCATGTATATCACACAACTCATTCATTATTATTATATTAACAGTAATCCTCTACTTTAAGTGGCTCTCAGGCTCTGTATTAGTTGAATTCTCATGTAAAAAAGAGACACAAGGATGTACAGTTAGATAGCCAGCCAGTAGAAAGAGAAATTAATTCATTTGTAATATCCTCAGCGGCTTAGCCAAAGAAAATTGAATGATATCATTATATGACATTGGAATGCTATGTCAACTGTGTGACGTGATTTGATCAAATGATAGTTGCTGATATATTTGCATATCAGTCTGTGAATGTGAGTTGTACCCCTTATTAACAGCTTGTTTGGAGTTTATTTAGGTAGGTGGTGTTGGCATTTAATTTACATTCCAATTGTAATGATGAATGGTTAGCCCTGATTGGCCAACTTCCTTGCTATATAATTTGACTAATTTATGTGGAAAAGAAGTAGTGTTAGAGCACCATGCTGAAATTATAAAGGAGATAGAATTGTATTAAATTAAGTCAAATGAGCCGTGGGAGGAGTATAGTAATGAGAGAGCAATAGAAGAAAAACAGTAGGAAAACTGTATTATTAGCTGACACATTTTGTTCAATGAGGACTTTTTCAAGGCAAAAACGAAATGAATTTATTGAAAACAAAGTAACTATTAACAACAAAAAATGTCCTTAGCAACTGGAAGAATTTAGAAAATGCTATTGTATTCATATTATCAACTAAAAATTACCTTAAGTACTGTCACATGTGGAAATATTGTTTTTATTGTTGTGTTGATGGCTTCAACCATTTTCTTTTGATTTCTGATACAGTTGTGTCTGCTTGCTTGGGAGAGTAGTAATTCTGTTAAGAAAGGTGAAATAGGGAAAAAGCCTGGGTGTAGATTAATATTTGGATAATATTCAATGGTGGCACTCTCGAGGATTTT
Organism: Acanthosepion lycidas; assembly: GCA_963932145.1. Lineage (NCBI taxonomy): Eukaryota > Metazoa > Mollusca > Cephalopoda > Sepiida > Sepiidae > Acanthosepion > Acanthosepion lycidas. The sequence continues at coordinate 75,561,957 of OZ010580.1, read as the reverse complement.
CCTTCTGAGTGAGTTATTTTCTTTTTTATGATTGTAGCATTTTTAAAATCAAAATTATGGCTGAATTTATTTCTGTGTATGACTAATGTATTAGTTGTTTTTTGTGAGGTCTCTTTTGTGCTCATAGATGCATTTTTTTAAATTTCTGCTTGTTTCTCCAATATATTGGGAGGAACATTATATTAATAAATTCATTTCATTTTTGCCTTGAGAAAGTTCACATTGGATGAAACGTGTCGGCTAATAATACAGTTTTTCAATTGTCTTTTATCTTTATAAATATTGTCTTTTTCTACAGATTAACTATGAGAAATTTTTCATATATATATATATATATATATATAATTAAGTTATAAGGAACTTGGTAAACCGAATTGGTAAATCCAAAGACGATGAAATCCTGAGAGCTCAATGTTAGGACAGAGCTAATATGTAATGAAAAACAAATCACTTTAATGTACCATTACGATAATTTATTTCACCTAAATCCTTTTTTAAGGATTCAGGATCATCAGGTAAATCTTCCAACAACGAAATGAGAAAGTTGTTGGAAGTTTTACCTGATGATCCTGAATCCTTAAAAAAGGATTTAGGTGAAATAAATTATCGTAATGGTACATTAAAGTGATTTGTTTTTCATTACATATATATATATATATATATATATATATATCATAAAAATATAGTTTTAAGGCGTGCTATATTTATGGGTGAAAGTGCTTAATACTAGGGATAGAGCCTATGTAAATATAAAATTGGAGATTGAAGTCAACACTGAAGATTGCATTCAAATATGAAACAGACTGTCACTGCCTGGTGTTAATCTCAGTGTTCAGTTTATATATATATATATATATATATATATATATATATATATATATAAAATTAATTGGTGAATTATAGAAGAAAGTTTTATTCTCCCAGTTGTATTTCTCTATTATTGACATTACTATATAGATATAATAACACCTTATTTCCCATAGGGAACAGAATTGATCGAAGGAAAAGAATGACAAATATGCTTTTTTCTCTGAGAGAATATGGTGGTCATTCACATCATGGCAGCAGAAATAACCTCATGTTCACAGGAAAGAAAAACATATGTCACAGAAAATAAAACATATAGAGATAACAGTGAAAGCACGGTAAATTGTACATTCATATCATACAATTTATTTATTTTTTGTGTAATGGTGTGTGAAATTTTAGTCACAAATGTTTCATGATTACATGTGATAAAAGGGAGAAGTCACTTTGTATTATTAGATGCCATGTCACAAAGAGAGAAGTTAGGCTTGTGTTGACTGTCCCAAAGTTGTTTTCGAAAAGCTTAAATTCAACATCTTTTGGTGGGATGTCCATATTTCCAGCTGGAACTGTTTTTGTAGCATGCCTGGGAGAATTTTTACTTAATTTATTTCAAACAATGTTTTAATGTTGCTTTATTTTATTTATAATATTCATTATAATTATTAATTATTATTTCATATTTTTATTTATTTAAAATAATAATATCCCTACAAAAGTTTTATACACACAAAATTATATATATATATATATGTGTGTGTGTGTGTGTTCCACAAAGAGAAACTATAACATGTATGCAACAAGTAGAGTGAAAAGATGAAAAAAAAAAGAAAGTCTTGCATATAATAATTCTCAATTTGAACTGTGGCTGCCAGAGTCTCCTGTGTTTCTGGAGTAGCTATATTTAGGATTCCAGATTCGAGCAGGTTGGATTCATCTACTAGGTTATTAGACGGGCATATTCTGCAAATAGGAAGTTGTGAGACTTGAGGACTGTGAGGAAAGTGAGGACATATGCTTGTTAGCTGTACCATGTGGTTGTGGGAGGCAGATTTAGCCACAGCCCAAGTCAAGGAGTCTGGGCTAAAAAAGCAGCTGTTCACTTTTACTACTGGAAGCTGAGTGACTTTTGGATTCTTACGTTTTCATTACAGTGATTGTTTTTGGCGATTTTTATGTGATTTTTTGCAACAATTTTTTTTGTATGTTAACAATTTTTATAATTTGGAAACAAATTTGGGAATAATCAAAATTAATTGTGAAATCCAGTGAAAATCACCATGAAATAAAAATAATTGTTTGTACAGAAAGTGAGAACCTATACACATCAAATTGTCTTTAAATTAAGTGGTGGCAGAAGAATTATTATTGAACTTTTAAAAGGTAAGCGAGCTTAAATATTAATGCAATACATAAATGCAGGGATCAATTTTGAGTTCTTCTGTAGTTTATTGTTGTATATTGCATCCAATCAAGAGCCTTCTGCAGATAGGGTAGCTTTTAAGCTAGTATATATATATATATATATATATATATATATATATATATATATATATATATATGTGTGTGTGTGTGTGTGTGTGTGTGTGTACATAAATCATTAACATTTCTCTGTTAATGATTTATGTAGACACACACACACATATACTAGCTTAAAAGCCACCCTATCTGCAGAAGGCTCTTGATTGGACCTTCATCACAATAGGTTGGGTGGAGTAGAATAATTTATATATATATATATATATATACACATATATATATATATATATATATATATATATATATAAATCATTAACACTGCTTCCTCTCTCTCTCTCTCTCTCTATATATATATATATATATATTTAATGAAAAACAGACTACTTTAAGGTACCATTACAATAATTTATTTCACCAAAATCCTTTTAAAGGACTCCGGATCATCAGGTAACACTTCCAACAACGAAATGAAAGGAAAAATGATATTGAAAAATTGATGGGTAGTGTAATTTTTGTAATTTAACAGGGGGGGATGAGGGGGGTAGTTAAAGAGACAAGGTAGAGTATAGGGAGGGGTTAATTTCATATCTCTCTTAAGCGTGCTTTACATTGGGGTAGGAGGAGTAACCAGACCGTGACATATTTAGATGGTTAACTTAACGGAAATGATATATAGAAATGGGAGGGGAGTAGGGAAAAAAAGAAAAGGAAAAATGGAAAAGAGAGAGGAGACAGAAGACAGTAATACAGATATATACAAATGAGTGTTACGGCAAGGAGAGAGGGGGAGAGGGAAGTAAATCGAAAGAGGTTGTAATTGTGTTTTAACAAATTTAAGTAAAGGATAGATTTCAATGCTTGATAGAAATTTAGATGTCTAAAAAAAAAAAAAAAGTTGATGATTGTTATCAGTTTAAATATTTAATTTTTTAAGTAAATAGTTTAGGGACTTAATATAAGTTAACTACTAATTTTTATTAGCACATTCATAGAGAACATATTAAAGAAATATTTCAAATTAGTTTATTTACCCGACCAATTGTACTTCCTTAATATTGTAAAAAAATTATTCGGTAACATCTTTATTAGTTTTACTTTTAATCTACACTGGACTCTACCAATGTAGGAGGGTACAACACCTCAGTTTTTAGAACCAAACAGTCAGACTACTTCAAACAAGCATTTAGGAGGGAAACTCCCATCAGTACAAGAAAGAGCTATAACAGCTAGTGAACTTCAGAAACCTATTTTATAAATTTCAGCTGACTGCAATACTAAATGTTCAGTCAGTGAATGCCAAATGTTTCAGTATAAGGAAATGGTTAATCTCACCATTACCATTCTCATCACTCACTTTTTTGGCCTTGTACCAGACAAAGTTAATCTTGGTAAATATCTACAATAAGTCTATGATTAATAGGATGGCATATGAATAAGTGAAACTGTTTCTCTGTGGAATAAAAGCATTTATATTCTTCTTGTTTATTCCTTTTACTCTTTGTCATTAGAAGGTGCAGCTTGTGAACAAAATGTTAATAGGTGGGTGTATTGAAGGTTTAGCCTTTTCTTGCTTCAGCAGAAGCCATGAGCCTCCAGCCACGGATTGGTTACCAAGGTTATGTTGATCAAAAGGAGCATGCAACGTAATGCATATTAGTGACATCAGATAGAAGACAAGAAGCAAATCACTTTCTGGAAAATGGTCAAGGATAAAATTCAAGACATGCACCTGTATGATATTTTGATCTTTCCAAGGTGACACACACTGCAGGTCACTCCATATGTTTTACAATATTAAATAACAAAGTATTACATTATTATAAAAATAAAAATAAAAAAATGAATCAATGATAATTATCTGTGCTTCCATGATGCCTCATCTAATTAAGAACAAAAGACCATTATTTGGCTTGCAGATTTTACAGATAAACAGAAATGGTCTGATGTAATGGAATAACCTGTCACTCCCATGTATGACTACACTATAGGTAGTAACTACCTATAAGTAGCAGTAAGTCAACGGCCTACAGAATCTAGCTGGGATCTGTTGAATAGGACTCAAACTTATGTGAGAACTACCAACCTTCTAATAGCAGTACTCACTACTGGATTGACTTGCAACGAACTTGTGCATAACTGTTACCTTATTCCTTACTGTACTGGTTTTACAATAAAACTTTACTTATTTTATCCACCGTGTTTGTCAAGCATATATTCCTATTAGCACAGAATATAACATGGCCATAACCCTTATTTCACCAGTGAAAAGTAAGTTCCACTCAAACAGCTTCTTTTCATGAACCACTGCACTGTGGAACCAAATTCCAAAGAGATGTTTCCATGATCACGACAATCTTAACCTGTTCAAGTCTAGTATTAACTGTTATCTTCCTTACCTATTTGTACAAACTGCCTCTTGATGTAACCCTCTACCTTGAGTGGTCCCTGGATCCTGTACAAGGTGAAACTCTCTGTTATAAGGATTTCATTTCTCTTTCTGGATGTTTTTGATTATTAGTTCGACACAGTAAAAAACAACACATTCTATCAAGAGATTTGTGAGAGCAATATGCTGAACATTTTCTAACTTGAAAAAGAAAGTAATTTCTATTCAAATTTGCAATGTAATAATAATAGCATGGTGACTTCATTCATGCTCACCCCTGTAATAATGATCCAATTTCCATGTGTTTTTTATAAAATCTGAAAAGAAAATCATATTAACATACAAAGAGAAAAAAAAATGAAAAGCTTATATATGACTGTATAAAATAATGATAGCTTTATTCTTTATTATATATTTTTAAATATAGAAATAATTTGGAGGGGGTGCAAAATAAATACATTTTTTCACAGGTGTCATTTTTTTTTAAAGAATTGCTGTATTCCTTCATGATATAGGTGATTATGGCTCTCCACAGAGTTCTTCTCTTTTTTCTTTATCTGGGAATTGCCATGACTTCTTTGGAGAGATAGTAGAGTGGTTTCCTGTTGCTTTCACCATTGTTTGGAATTCGGAAGTTTTCATCTCTTAGACTTGTTCATACCAAGGCTAGAGAGCCCTGTCTACTCTGCTATTGAACCCAGTGAAAATTTATGATTTGTAACTTTCTCCTGCAAAAGGGGATACAGGTTTGAATCCTTCCAGAGGGCACATTTTCTTTAATAAGTTTTCTCAAGCATGCAGGCCAGTAGATAAAATGAAATACTATTTAAAATTAAACAGAGCATCTACTCAAATACAGGTATCCTCTAAAAATAACTTCTACATTAATAAATGTGTCATATTCTCCAATTAAGCTAAGTTTAATAAATAAAAAGAGATCATGTGACTCATCATCATCATCATCATCATCATCAGACATTACAAGTTTACTGTTGAACAAATGCTTTTTTTCAACTTGTTCCATGACACCTATGACTGTGCTATTTTCTGCCATGTCTTACTAGCAAACCTCTTATAGAAAGCCGAGTTCACAAAATCATTTAAACTATTTACATTGTTAGTACTGTTGTCCTCATCTTCATTGTCATATTCACAACGTTTCAGCCATTGTATGCTCCAGCCTTTATTTCATTCACCAGGGTAGATTGTTCTAGTTCCACATGTCCTGCCTTTTCTGGATATCTCAGTTCAGTTATTTTCCTTTAGTAACTCAAATCTTCAAGCTTTTTTTCACCTCTGCTGTGGCCAGGTATTGAACTCACAAGTCTTTGGGTTAATTCACTGAATTACTTCAACAAACACTTTTATTCACTGGGCCATGTGTTCAAAATACAGTGTTCGGTTTGAAATTCCAGTGTATATCACCTGAAGAAAGCCAGAGTGTACAATGACCGAAACGTCGTGAATATGTCAATAAAGATGAGGACAACAGTCCGATCAATGTAAATAATGTAAATAGTTACAATATTTCATTTCAAAAATATAGAAAAATTCACAAAATCAGTCGCTCATGAAACCAGTAGATTCTAGGTTCAGTAGGTCCCAAAACCAGGCAGTCCCAAAATCAGTAGATTGCAATATGTGTAGGTTGAACTTGCACAGACTAAGTGTTGACTGTTGCCAGCAACATTTTATTGTTGATCTCAATGTCGAGCAGTTGTAATTAACAAATTTGCATTAATGAAAGCAAAAAAGACACAGTTTTAGACTTAACTGGAACCATTTTAGTTCCTTGCTTCCACTTGTCTCTTCTCAAACTATTAGTGCAACAACTTTCATATATTGTCTTGGGTATGACGATAAACTACATCCATGTCTTGGGTATGATGATAAACTACATCCAACAGCAAGGCCTCTGATCAGAAGGTTTTGGGGAGCATGGAACTACCTCTTAATTGCTGTTGTTCCCAGGCCCACTCTGACCTGGGGTGGTAACACCTGTTAGGGTCCTAGCTATGGGCAAATAGTTAGCCTCAAAACTGGGATCAAAACTCTATGAAAATGTAAAAATAGGTTTTAATAACAGAAATACTTTGTAAAAGAAATTATTACCAGCAATACATTTTTGGAAAAAAAAATATTACCAACAATAAAAATTGTTGGCATTAAATGACCCATTGAGGATGATATGCCGTAAAACAAAACAAAACAAACAACTTCCATATAATAAATGTCAATATCAGTGTGTCACACTTTTTCAATAATAGGGACAAAACTCTCATTAGCTCATCTCCTTCTTCTATATAATAAATGCCAATGACAGTGTGTCACACTTTTTCAATTAAAGGGACACAACAGTCAATAGTTCATCTCTTTCTTCTATATAACAAATACTAATGTCAGTGTGCAACTGTGTCACACTCTTTCCACTTTACTCCTGGAGGATGTAGCCCAACATACCATACCATTTTGAAATCAGGCTAATTCCGTGAGCAAATTAAAAACATTCTAGGCTGTATCTGCGATTGTTTTTTTAAATGTTTTTTTTTTGCAACAATGTTTTTTGTATGGCAACAATTTTTATAATTTAGAAACAAATTTGGGAATAATCAAAATTAATTGTGAAATCCAGCAAAAGTCACTCAGGAAATAAAAATAATTGTTTGTATGGAAAGTAAGGACTTATGTACATCAAATTGTCTTTAAATTAAGTGGTAGATGAAGAATTATCATTGAACTTTTAAAGTAAATTTCAGTATTAAATAACCCATAAGGAGTTGATATGCCATTAAATAAACAAACTATTATATTGTTTATTGGAACGGTTAGCAAAACATTGGCTATTGATTTGAATTTTATAAAATGGTTAATAATCAGGATTTCCTTATAATTGGTTCACATATTTTAATAATTTCGTAAATGTTTATAAATTTATGAATTGTTTTCAAATTTATTTCTTTATTAATTGGTTAATGATAAATATTGCATTGCATTAATTTTAATTGCATTAGTTTTTAGAATATTGTCAATATAAAATTATTCTTGTAAATAAACAATCTAATAAATAAATAGTGTTTAATATTTTTGTTGTAAATTCTTAAGAAAAAAATATATATAAATTCATTTTTATCAGATGTTTAAACTTTATTACAATTCTAAACATTGCTTTTTAATAGAATAAAAATTTCCAAGGAGTGGAGGTAATTAAAAATAATAGCAGTGTCAATGGAAAAACCATCCTTTTGACTATACATTTTTATGTGGGCATGAACGTTTGCTAAAGTTTACATTTGTTTTACAGCAGTGGTTTAGAAAGGTATGTGTATTTAATGTCATAAGTTTAGTTAATAGAATGTTGTGTGACAGAATTTCGTACATAATTGTACAAATAAATTCTTCAGTCGTTTTGAAGAAATGTTCTAACGTCTGTTTAAGGAAAGTATTGTCATTGAATTATGGAGTTCTTCATTAATTGGTGTGAGACAGCTTGAATCTACTTAGTTGAAACAGAGCAACAAGAATTGAGGAATGTCCCTTTCTATCTGGCGTAGGCTGATTAGAAGTCTTATATACAGAAGATGCATTTAAGTTCTTTTCTCATATTCTTCTCATCTTTCTCTTGTCTTCTTTCCTCTTCTCCCATCATTGTAGAAATTTGAACTTCCAGCTACATATCCAGCAAAGTCCCACAATAATAATTGGTTTATGGGCTTGTTAAATAAAAAAAAAAAAATTTTCATCAAAAACAGAAAGTGTAATTCAAGAAATTACTTGCATATGTTATCTTTAATAGAAGCAAGCATATTTTCCCACAGATGAAACGTTGTAAACCTGATGAACTCCATTCTTTAGTTCCACCAGTCCAATATTTATATTTTGGATATGAGGTATTATGTACACTATTTACATTATTTGGACTATTGTTCTCATCTTTGTTGCCATATTTATCATGTTTCGGCCGTTGTACACTCCGGCCTTCTTCAGGTGGTTGGAATGTCAAACGGAAACCTTTATTTCACTTGCTGGGGTAAACTGTTCTAGTTCTATGTACCATGTCTAATGGATGTCAGTTATCAGTTATCTCCTGTTAATTCCCCTCTCCAAGTTGAACTCACAACTCTTTGGGTCATGTCACTGGATCTAACCAACACTTTTATCTACTGTGCCATGTGTCCAGTTCAAACTTTTACATCTAAGACCCACTATGCTATGTCCATGGCATTAAACCATCTTCATTTCTTCTGTATTCCAGTTGTACAGTGGAAGTTACCCCCAACCCGCCCCAAAGAACTGCTGCATTGTTGAACAGATTCCCATGTGGATGCTTCCTTTAATGCTACAATCTTTAACCTCTTCAAGTCACGAAACAATTGTTACCTTTCCTCCATATCCTCGTATCCACTTCCTACTCTTATATCACACAAACCTGCTACATTGAGTGGCTCTTGAACATTCTATTGGGTAGGCATTAGTAAAAACAAAACAATAAAAGAGATATACACACATTGATTTGAGGGAAATATGATTTCCAAGAGTTAAGTTTATGTGGTGTGTAGGAAGGAGGAAGGAGAAGAAAAGGAAAATAAAGAAGTAGAAGAAATAAACTCTGGTTGTTTATTGGTTATGTCCATGAAGGTGTGGCAGAGTAATGGATTAAGGAATCGGAGAGCTAAGTTCAAATTCCATTTGAATCCGTTGTATTCACATATGTGCTAATACCCTTGGGAAAGGTATGAAGCTTCTTCTCCCCCCCCCGCTATGGGTAAAATAGCAGAACAGACTGGGTTCTATAGCCTTGGATGGCAACTGGTGTACCGCAGAAAGAAATGGCAACCTACGGCAGGAAAAAATCTGCCTCATCAGTCATGTCTCGAAAGATACATGATTGCCTAAGCATGAATCATGTATGGCACATAACTCACTAACTGACTATCTCCATGAAGAAGGGAGAAGGGTGGAAGTGGAAGCAAGGAACTAGAAGAGTACAAGTGGCATTGTATTAGGAAACAGGTAAATTTCATTGGAAACAAAGAAAAGAGTATTGAACTGTTATGTAATATCAATCATCTTATATGGCAGTGAATGTTGGACAATCTTACCACAGATCGAAGAGAGACTTGAGACAACAGAAATATAGTTCTACAGAAAGATGCTGAAAATACCATCGACTAAACACATTAGCAATGACAAGGTTTTAGAGAAAATGGAAACGAAAAAGACACATATGTAGCATCAGAAAGAGGCAGCTGAAATTTCTAGGTCACATAATGAGGAAAGAGGGCATAGAAAATCTGACACTCAGAGGTTATATTTTTCCACACATTTAGGGCTTGTCTTTTGAGAAAATGGAAACAAAAAAGACATATATATAGCATCAGAAAGAGGCAGTTGAAATTTCTAGGTCACATAATGAGGAAAGAGGGCTTGGAAAATTTCCCACTCACAGGACATACTAGAGGGTAAGAGGGAGAGAAGAAAGCATAACATATAATCTAATGAGGTTGTATAAATGGTTGGCAGAACAGGGATTAGGAGATATCGCAGAAAAATATTACTAAGAGATACAAAGGACAGGAAGTTGTGGAGAGTTGTGATCGCCTAGGTCTTGAAAGGACATGGCATGTAGAAAAAGAATGCAAATGACTTTGTACACTTTTTATTTTCTTAATAAATAAATAATCAGAAGCACAGTGGAGTAATGGATAGTGGCTGGGATTGAGGAATTCCAGTCGAATCCATTACATTGGGAAGGGCATGAATCCTCCTCTTCTCCCCCCAGCTATGGGTAAATAGCAGGACAGACCGGGTTCTATAGCCTTGGATGGCAGGTGGTCTACTGCTGAAAGAAATGGCAACCTACAGTAGGAAAGAATCGGCCCCATCAGTCATGTATCAAAAGATAAATGATTGCCTAAGCGTGTATCACGCATGGCACATGTGACATAACTGACTGAAAAATATTCAATGTTTGAGAAATTTTTTCCTGGCAGTAAGGCAATTCCTGGTAATCTCCATGACTAATTAATGCTTAATAGTTTTCTTTATCAACCACCGTATTTTTTACGTAACTATCTTGTACATTTTTAGTGCAAGCATATTCTTGCAATTTTACTCAGCACGACCAGAATTGGTCAACCGCTCGCCGGAGTCGTAACCGCTAAGTTAAAACGTCTTTTTACTTTTAAGTTGTGTTATGCGTCAATTTGGATTATTGATGACGCATTTTAAAGAAAAAGTGCCTAGGAATAACTCTAAAAATATCGAACAAATTTAACGAAAAGTGCAATATTAGATCCATTTGTTTTAGTTATAAATAGCACGTGTTGGCGTATTCCTCAATTGGCAATGATCACTCCCCGGTGTCCCTATTTATAGTTTGATATTGCAATTAACAAGCGCTCCCCGAGAGTCAAAACAAACATGGCCGAGGACTACTTGCTGCATGCGAGTGTCTTTAACAACGATGTGTCTCGTGTCGCCCAGCTCTTACGAACACATGATGTCAGTCAGAAGGACATGCACGGTAAGCAGGAAAACCTTCTCGGACAATTTCCAAATGGATAGGTTTACCATGGATATTTATTTATTTACTTATTATGTCTTTTTGTCCCATTCTTTCGAGCCTGGAGAAAGAGTGGAAGCTCCTCCTACCACGACGACTGTCTTTACTCTTACTACTGCCACTATCACTTTTCTACTGAGAATCAATGTTCCTGTTTTTAAAAATGTTTATTCAAAGCCAACAACATCCTCTTTTTCGCTACGATTTTGCCAGATCCACTTGTTAAAAGATGTTTGTTTTCTTTCATTTGCAGCATTTTCTATTTTCTCCCCCCAAGACTCTATATGACACCATATATATCTTCGCTTTATTAAATTCTTTTTTAAATGTTTATTTTCTATAAAAATACCTATATTTATTATCGCTATTTTTTTTTTTTTGGGGGTCGACTCCCTGCCCTTAAAATATGGTAGTAAGGCGGTTACTGAATCCTGGAATCATCCCCTTAAAATCAACCCCCTTAAAATCACCTTTTTAAGAAAGATAAAAAAAATATATATTTGTTTACTTTTACTTTGGGATTAAGTTCTCTAAATTGTTCCTCAACATTTTTTAAACATCTCAATGAGTTTATTTATATTCTTAATTTCATTAGCGCATGTTTTTGGTTAAACTTAATTTGTATATAATGACACAATGTTTAAAATCTAATTTACAGCAAACTAACTGTGGTTTAAATTCTAGTGTTTTTTATTCACTTTAAAACTAAAGCTTTCAAAATCGCTTTGTAAAATCTTCAATGACTTTTTTTGTCAAGAAGTTTAACGGTTACGGGTTAATTAAATCTTGACTTTTAAAATTTAAAAACGTCAACTCAAGTAGGAAAAGAAACACGTTTATTTTCTGTTTAATTACACGTCTTAACTAACTACTATTTTAACTAAAAATAGTTATAAAATCTTAACTAAAATTTATTGTCCTTAGTAAAGGTTTGAATTTAAAAACAATTTCTTTTGTAGTCATATTTAAAAAAAAAATTATATTAATTCGCAAATCATTATTTTTGTGAATAATGACTTTTTAGTTTTTAATGTGCAATATGCACTTAGAAATTTAATAATCATGTGATTGAGGTTGGGGAATCTAAATTTTATTTAAATAATTTCTGTCGATTGTTGCTTTTATCACAAAAACGAAACAGCTAACTCACCTCACCTGATGATCAAAAAAAAAAAAAAAAAAAAATATATAAATAAATAAAAGTAAAACCCCCAAGTTTTTACCGGTAAAGCTATTTTTAAAAATCAGGTTTTGTTTTCTTTTTTAACTACTACTAAATTGGATATTTTTAGAAAACGAATAAAATAAAAATGCATTTTTTTTAAAGTTTTATTTTTATTTTGTTTACTTTACACTGCTTTTTAAAATCATATTCTAGTTCTTGTATAATCACGCGGCAAATAAACTAATTTAAAACAAAAGTAGAATTATTACGCACCTTGTGTTTCAAACCAATGATGATCATACACACCTGGCGCAAAGTGTCCTTTATTTTTATTTTTTACCCTTAAATTGGAAAAGTTTACTTTACTGTTTGTAATTTTTGGTGTATGTATTTTTTTCCAAAGCACTGGGTTGAGGAAGAAGTCTGTTTCGGTTATTGAAAAGAAAAAATAGATAACAACTCCTGTCTGAATTGTTTTTCTGGTTTAACGAATTCAAACTAATATTTAGAATTCAATATAATATAGTTCGGATAAATAACGATCTTATTTTATTATTTTGAAAATAGTCTTTCAACAACCTCAAGTGGTTCTCTAACTGAATGAATGCTAATTAAATTGTGGATGTTGTTGGTGATTAACTTTTAAGGGCACTTAGCCTTTTTTTCTATTTCCGAATTTGATTAAAAAAAACAACAAAAAACAATACATTTTATTTTTGTTTAATACTGTTTTTTCATAAATTGACTATATTTTAAGCGAATTTATGATCTGTTCGAAGTCTAATATCGTTAAATTGTATTTTCACATCTGCACATTGACCATCTTTTTCTACTGTCCTAAATGTAGATTGTAGTGTTTAAATTTTTTTTTTTTTTAAACTAGAAACGAATCTTATTGATTTTTGTTGTGCTGTACACAGCTGTTGTGGCATATATATATATATATATATATTTTTGTTTCACTGAAGAAATCTTAAATGACTATCCTTGCATGACGATTTGCCAGAACTGTTCTGGGTTTTTCTGTGAATTTTAGCAAATTTTTCTTTAATTCTTAAATTACAATATAAGCCAAATACCTAAAATAAAGAATCTTAAGTTTTAACTGTCTGGACACAAAACGAATTTATTCTCTCCTTTCTCATTAACATTTTCAGTTGATTTGAAAATTTACTTTTCTCTCTAAAACTTAAAAAAACTAAAAGAAATCCTGTTTTACACAGGAAGGCCATTCTTTTGGGACTTGATTCATACATTTTGGTTGGAACTCCTTTTTTTAAAACGTCTTTCACTTTGATTTTCAAGTCAATCGACTTTTTTGATTTTTCATTAAACAAAATAATTTTAATTACCTTTTTAAAATTAACTTCAAATACATCCCTTTTCTTTTGTCCTTTTACTTTACCTGGTGCCGTAATTAACTAGATTTTTTTTTTTTTTTTTTTTTTTTGCGCTTGTCTCAAGTTGTTAAGTTCGTAATAAAAAAAAAAAAAAAATTTATGTAGGGATAATCTGAATTCTGAAAATTACTTCATTTTTTTTCATTATTTTTTTTTTTTTCTTTAAGCGAATAATTTTTATTTTGTTGATGATATTGATACATTATTTTTCATGGTAATTGTTCTGATGAGCTTCCGTTTCGGTTTCTGGTACCTCAACTTAAATTTTAAGCGCAGTGCTAGATTGGCAGCTAGGTCTCATTACAACTGTAATTGCTATATGTCATCTTCCTTTCACACTTTCTTCTGGAGACAACACTCTCTTCTGGCTTCTCGCTTTCCAGTTTTTTTTTTTTTGTCGTAATTCTATAATCTAGTTCTTAATTTTCTTCTCTCAATGTTATTTTTTCTTTTTTGATTCTTTTATACTCAGTAACCCCTTGCGACTTAGTTGTTTTATTGCCTTGCTTGGGGTGAAATGAGTAAGAAAATATTCTATTTTCATTTTAAAATCGTGACGAATAAAAAAATGATTTCATTCTAGAATCTAAAGTAAAACTTTGATTTGGTTATTATTAATTTATTGAACTTTTTATTAAACCTTTGGCGCAAATTTCAAACCGTTTTGTTTTGTCTGAGATTTTTAACATTTAATAATGAAATCGCGAAAAATATTTTGATACGATTTGTGATTTTTCTCTTTCGCAGTTCCTTCGACCATTTTTCTTTTTGTTTCTTTCTGAAGCAAGCACTTCCTCCCTTTATGTTGGAATGTCATTGCCGCGAATTCCCCCTCCTCCATTTTTTATTTTATTTTTTTTAATTTTTATTTTTTTTTATGCTGGTTTAAAACGTGTTTGTGTTACACAGCTGATGAATGTCTTGATTATCTCACTTTCTCAAATACCGGTTCAATTCATTTCCCAGTTACCTCTAGAATACCGGCAACATGATACATTAATGATGGGAAGAGGAAAGTGTCTTGTTTTAAAAAGCTGTTTAGATGCTACACCGTGTAAAAAGTTTCTCATCATTGTCTAAAAGCCGACTCACCTGTGTGTATAATTTCTTTGTTACTGTCGTCTTTGTGTCAAAAGACCTGGAGGTAAAATTTTTAGCCGTTTTAGTTTTTCTAATTTTAGCCTTAAAGATGTATTTTTTTTTACTTGTAACTTGTGGAATTTGAAGATAAAGTAATTTAATTAGATATTGGAGAAAATTTCTTATTTCTTACATTTTTTTTTTTTTTTTTTTTTTTTTTTTAAATGTATACAAGAAGAAACTAAATGAAATTGGCTAGGTCATATACCGAAACACATCTAAAAAGAAAAAAAATAAACGTCCTCGCCCCTTCGTGTGAATGTTGTGTAGCTACACATCAATGGAAACGTTTTCTGATGAAATTGAATTGTGCTGCAGAAAAAAAATTGCATTTTGTCATTAATTTTCCTAATATTTAAATATTCTAAATTTTAATTCATTTTTAATGACATTATTTCAGTGTAATGGCTCAGGCAAATATTAAAACCGGTGTGAATCTTTATTCTTTTTTTTCTTATGATAGATAAACCAAATCCCAAACATCAAATTTTGTAATTGATGGTATTGATTGATTAATATACCTTTTTGTAATTTTTTTTTTGTTTCTCTATTTTGTCATTTGATTACCCACTGTTACTCTATATAGTCTATATAGAAACGTGTGTGATATATATAATTTCCTCACCATTTGGTAAAACTGAGTTTCATGTATGTAGCAATTGTCAATTTTCAGTCTGCACCTGATGATTGACACATGCATCGGTTGATTCGTTTTCTTTGGCTTATCAACCCTTTGCAGGTTATTTAAAGCCAGAAAACATTTCTAGAATGTATTCTTTTTTTATCTTTTTTATTTTGTTTTTTATTAATGATTTTGTGAGTCCTCTAATTAACCCATAGCTAGGGGGAAGAGGTGGATTCATACCTTTCCCAAGTGTATTTGCATGTAAGTGAATATAATGAGCCAAAATGGAATTGGAACTTGGTTCTTTGATTACCAATTCTAAGTCCTTATCCGTTAAACTATCCGTACATCCAACCTTACAGCACTTGGTATTCACAAGTGGGCACCCATCTAAGTACTGACCAGGTTTGATATTGCATAATTTTGCTGATCATATGGTAAACCAAACAGTGAGGAACAAAATGTATATTTATTAGTATGTATAATTTTTACTTCTGTTATTATGCATAAGAGCTCTATTGTATTAACACCAGCACTCACTGTGCCCTATTTTGTTTTTATGTATATTTAGTCTGTTAAAGATCCAAAAGAACGAGGGTGGAGAAAAAGTCAAATCTAGTTTCACAAATCCAAAAGGCAGTAAAGACTAGTATAGAAATCACAAGTCCAACCAAGAGGCAAAATAGTGTTGGGTTTTTTTTTTTTTTTTTTTTTTTTTTTTTTTTTTAAAAAAGAAAGAAAAATCCAACTTGCAGATCCTAACACAGTGAATCTACTCTCACCCATGAACCAAAAAAAAAAATAAATAAAATAAATAAAAAAAAAAAAGAGGAAGTAAATGTTTTGATTGGCTGTGATCGTCAGGGAGGATAAAAAAAAATAATATACCATATGTGAACCAGTAATTATCTAGGATTTATTCTGATTTATTTATTTTTTTTTTTTCTCGGCAAGCTGGACACCGGTCACAAATCCTTTTTTGGTGTAGGTGATTTTCCTGTTTGCCACACACACACACACACACACACACACACACACACACACACACTTCTTTTATTTGATATTGTTTGCTTCTGCTTCAAATGTTATTTGTGGATATCCATGTTTGAATAGACATCCTGCTGGAGAGATTATTTTCTTAAGTTTTTGAAAATGCAGGCCAGTAAGCACAACTCACAATATTTAAAAAAAAAAAAAAAAAAAAAAAAAAAAATACAAAAATATTTTACAAAAAAATACAGAGGTATCCACAAAATGTTTGCATAGTAGGAAATATGCATTGATATTAATACTGCCCAAAATTCAGGTTCTAAATACCATGGAATTTTGCTTGACAATCCCAGATGTACACTTTAATTAGGTGGCATATATTTGTTAATAAATATTTTTTAGCGTGTGTACACCCAGTCAAGATTTCAGATTTTTTTTTTTTATTTGAAAATTTTTTGTTCACTTTATTATAACCAGTTTCTCCTCTTGGCACAACCTATAAAATTTCATTCCCCCACTTTAGTTTTTTATTGCTTTTTTTTTTTTTTTTTTTTTTTTACAACATTCCCTTCAATAGTCAGGTCTAAACTTTTCTTTTACATCCCAAATATACTTAGACTGGGCTTTGCTGCTACTATCTTTGCTCAAGTTTAACGTCTTATGGTTATAATATTGTTATTTGTCTTGATCTTCAGTTGAATCGATATGTTTTATTTGGGAGGCCTTTAAATAACATTTGTCAGATATTTCAACTGTTTAGTTTTCAAAAAGAGTACCAAGAACTTTTATAGTCCTCTGATAATCACTTGTGAATAGCAGTATAGTCAATGGGTATTAAGATAAATCAGAAACTTCACTTAATGTACTAAACTCAAATACGGTTGGTGCTAAAATGCAATATTGATTGTTTCATTTTGATCCACCATCACTTCATCACTCTATATGTAATTATTAGTGTTTCTTATTACTATAAATGTTATTTTTAGTGGGTACACATGTTTGAGTTGCTATTTCTTTATTTTATTAAATGGTGAAATTAAGAACAACCAGCCTAAATTGAAATTGTGCCCATGACAGGAGTCAAAACTGTATCCCTTTTTTACCTCGGGGCAACCACTTCAGAAGCCAAAGTATGCCTCTACTAGTTCAGCTGCAGAGCCAGACAGACAGGACAGAGTTAGAATTGCCTGTTAAGGGAACATGTTTTTCTTTGAACATCTACAAATCTATATCTAACTTCAGTTTTGTGCCTAAAATGTAAACAACTAATTTTTTGAAAGGATTTTTTTTTTTTTTTATAATCTCCCATTATTTTTAATTACACATGCTTGAATTGCTATCCTTGATTTTTCTATTTTATTAAATAATGAAATTAATATTCATCCTGTCCTCTTAATTTAGGTTGGTTGTTATTAATTTCACTGTTTAATAAAATAAAAAAAAAATAAAAAAAGTGATAGCAACTTGAACACATGTACCCACTAAAAATAACATTTATTGTAATAAGAAATGTCAGAAAAGAAATCCTTTCGAAAACAAATTATTAGTGTGTATAAAAGTTTTAACTTGTTCATGACTTGCATAAATGCCTAATTTATAAATAAGATTTTTGAAATATCAAATAAAGCACTGAGAAGACTCTAGATAGTGTCCAGTTCTTTGTAATGATATGCAGACAATGAAATAGATTGATGCCAAATGCAACATACATTGTTTTAATACTTATAAAAAAAAAACATGACAGTATTAAAGAAAAAAAGTGGCAATTGTTTATTTTATTTTTTCAGTGCATCATTTCATGAATAGAACAGTAAATAATTTATATAATTTGATAAAGTGTTGGTTGATTGCATAATCTTAGAGATTGATGATATGCCTTGTTGGGATCCTTTAGGGCATCTGAAGAGCAAGAGAGGAGTACTTTGGTTATATCTGTAGTAGGAAATAATCCCTGATCTGTCTGCACTCTTCTCAGCTAACCTTTGTAGCATGCCACTAGAACTAAAAGATATATCTAGCAATAAAGTAGTTTACAGTGAAAGGTGGATGTAACATTGTGTGTGAAAACAATAAGCTAGATTATGGAGAAAAAAAGATCTAAACAAAAAAAAACAAAAAACACCCATACAGGCTGTTGGAAATGTATTTCTGAATACGATATATTTGATAGGGTCAGTTGAGGCTCATAACTGCTACAAAAAAAAAAATGTGTGATAGTGCCTTTTCATTGGCCCATAAATTGATGAATTGGTAACTAGTGAGATTTCTTAGTTAAAAAAAATTTCTTGCTCCAAAATTCTTTGAGAATTTTTGCCTCTTATATTAGTCTGAAACTGCTATGATTGAGTTTCTCTCACTCATTACAACTTTCCATCATTGACAAGTATTTGGCAGAATTTCCCTATTTGATATGCTAAAAGTTGCCAATACTGACCATCTGCATTGTGCTATTTAATACTATAAAAACCCTTTTCTCCTGGTGAAAAGACTGCTGGCTTGTCTTTCAGTATAAAACAGTGTGACTTTGGTGCATTGGCTTGAAGACAGGCATGGGACTAACACAGCAATGCAACCTATATGGTCCACTATGGAACAACTTTTGTAGTTGTGACATGCCAGTTTGGACCATGTACTTTACTACATTTGATGTTACAACTGCTATATAGACATATGCTTTTGGCAGAGCATTTGAGAAAACTGAACCTGCGCAATCTCAATAAGAATTTGAATCTGATTTATCATCTTCATTTGCCATTATACCATCTCACACATTTGATATCTCATATTAAATGATAACTTATTATGCACTTGTAATTTAGATGAAATAGTATTTGTTTGTGAAAGACTACACTTTGTGAAAAATATTCCTCCTTATTTATTTTTCTCTGCTTGAATTACTTGGACTGTTTTAATTTTCAATGTCTTGGAGAGTGGTTTCCACAAATACAAAGTCACTCCTGGTTAAATACTATCTATATTTCTGAGATGAGGTATTATGTACACAATTTACATTATTTGGAATATTGTCCTCTTCTTTGTTGCCATATTTATCACAGCATTTCAGTCGAGTGAAATAGAGGGTTCAGTTTGACATTCCAATCACCTGAAGAAGGCTGGAGTGTACAACGGCCAAAACATTGTGATAAATATGGCCTCAAAGATGAGGACAATAGTCCGAATAATGTAAATAGTAGCTAAATACTGTTTGTAACATGTATTCTAATTGTGGTGAAATTATATTTGAGTAGGTGGGAGAGGCTTTTATTACCATTAAATATCACATAGATTTGCCCTCTTTAATAAAATCATTAAAGAATCTGTTAGGGAAATTATAGTAGTAAAATATGTGTGTGTATATTTATTTATTTTTTTTGTCTGTGTTGATGGCATTATATATGCTGTAGGTTAGTTGCTATATTACTTTTGTTTTACTGATTATAAAAATATTGCTGCTTTAATTATATTTCAAGGGAAATTTTTATTTTGTTACTAAAAATCCTAATTTAAATAAGTGGTTCTGATAAAATTAAATTTCTTTATAGATGACTTGCATTAGTCTGAATGTCCTTAACTTTATCAGTGTTTTGTCTCTTTTGGCCTTCCTGAAAGTTTGTTTCCAGAAGCTGAGGTCCAGACAGTTGTGTATATAATGAAGAAGAATAAATTGGTGATGAGGAAAAGAAAAAAAAAATCTGAATAATAAACGGCCATACATGTTATTGTAAATATATCCTATTTCTGAAATCCGGTGTTTGATAGGGTTTAGTTGATGGTCACAAATCTTGAGTTGAGGATAGGCATTAACCTTCACAAAAAAAAAAAAGTGGAAGGTTGTGGCAGGCTTGACTACCTTTTCATTTGCCTGTTAATTAATGAATTGACAATTAGTGATAATTTAACTAATAAAAAAAGTTTTTCCATCCAAAATTTTTCAGTGGGAATTTATGCTGCTTAGTGAACATGCACAATCCAAAATTGCTAGATGGTAAACAAAAAAACTGGAATTCTCTCTCTCACTTACTTCCACTTTCTCTCTCCCCTTCACTGATAAGTAATCAGTAAAGTTTCCTTGCTTGCTAAGGACAATAAAAGCAACCAGTACAGTACAGACTGTGCGTTGTGCTATTTAACATGATGAGAAAAAAAAATTTTTTCCTGGTGAAAAGATGTTCAATTTGATTTTCAATAAAAGGTCTGACTTGGTTATATTGGTCACAAGGAAACTAATATAACAATGTAACTGACTTTGCCCACTATGGAACAACAATGGTGGTCACCAAATACCTTTTTGAGCAACTATATATGATGTGACATTGGTACAAGAGGTAGAGAATATAACTTGTTGAATTATAAAGAAGCATTTTCATTCAAAACTTTGCTTAAAATTCTCAAGGACTGTCGAAATTATCTTTCATATGACCGGCTTTAAATATATTCTCTTAGAAATGCACATTGATTGAAATGTGACTGCCACTGGAAAATTTGCATGATATGATCTTTCTTAATGGATCCTCCACTTCTTACTATTGTATTTAGCATCAAAATAAATTTGCATAAGAATTTGACGAATCTTCTGCAGGTTACTTTCTCATAAGTGCATTAATGTAGTAGCTCTATTTTTTTTTATTATCTCTAATGTGAAAGTGTTCTGTCACAAAATAGGTTTTGTATTATATATTTGTTTTTAAATAACATTCATGCTTATAAGTTCTGTCTGCTTAACTCTGATCCACCTGACATCAGTTTAAACTGATGTTTTCTTAACGGGGGGGGGGCATATATGTAAACTATGATAAACAATAATTTAGGAAAGTGAAAATGTCACTGAAATATGTTGGAAATTTTCATCTGAAATCAAGAAATTACAAACTTTAAGCAAAATGCTCACAGTATATTGGCGGGAGAAGTGGGGTCAGTTTAAGCCATGCCATCCTAGCATCACTTTTTTTTTTTTTTTTCTTTATATATTGTGGATACAAATACTCCTTCTTGGACAAGGAGGAAATTATGTCAGAAATTGTCCGAATTTCAATTCGGAAGAAAAATACAGAAACTATGGTCTAAACGGCCATACAAGCATACAGGCATATTTAGATATGAACAGCCAACAACTGTAATACATGCAAGAAGCTTGTCTTTAAAAGAAAATGAGGAAAGAGGGCTTGCCGAGTTTGACTTGCACAGAAAGCAAAGTAATCTACCTAACAAGCTTGTGTAGATGGATGGCAGAACTGGGATGGATAATAAGGGGACAAATATTGCTTAGAGCCACAAAGGATAGGAAGTTGGGGAGAGCTATGATTTCAATTGTACTGAAGGGGCACAGTCCATAAAAGTCACTTTGATCATCACAGAGTATCCTATTATAACCTTTTATTAAATAAAGTTTAAGATATAGATTAAAAACTATAAGTTTTGGAATAGATCAAATATTTTGTTGCATAGATGATGTACAATTAAAAACATTTGCTTTATTCTTTCTGAGATCAACAAGCAAAAGCTATTTTCCTTTGTTCACTTTATCCTCCTCTTCATTATTTTTAAAAATTTTATTCATCCATTAAAGTGCCCAAGGTAGAGGGTTACAGAATGTGATTGTTGAAAGTGGATAATGGTCAACTCAAGTCTTGAGGAGGTTAAGATTATAGTCATTGGGGAAGCACTTACTCGGAAGTGTGTTACACAAAGTAGTGGTTCTTGGGAAGAAACTGTTTGATAGGAACTTCCTCTTTACCAATGGAATATGAATTAAATGAGGATTTGACCTTGTATACATGGCATGGCAAGTCTTAGCTGTAAAACCGAATAAGTGAATTTTGGTGAAGTTAAGAGGAATTTACAAATATATTTAAAAAAGGAACAAAAAAAAAAATTCTACCAATTTTGTAATTGAATTTATGGGTAAGAAAAGTTATCTTTTAAACTTGGAACTTTGTCTTTATTTTGTTGTTAACAAGATGTAATCACCTTCAAACAGATACATTTTTTGTTTACTTTTTATCTTAATTGCATATTTTTAGAAATGCTTGTTTTTGTATTGACTTTAAAAGTCAAACCAAGTGCAGTGTTTCTTCCGTCAATTGTTTGGTAATGCACCACTTTTGTTGTTGTGATGCTGACTTGGTTACTGCATTGTTCTGTATTAAAATCAAACTATTGACCTCTTGGAATAACAATATAAACGCTCTTCAATGAAATGCCATGGAAGTCAACATGTAAGTGAAATCTTAGAAATTAATCTGGACCAATGATTAAGACACATTGGCTGAAATTTATCAGCCAAAGGCATTGGTTTTGTAGAAGGTTGAAAGTGTGATAATTTGTGTGTGTGTGTGTATATATATATATATATATATATATATATATATATGTGCACACAAAAGTAATAAGTTTGTCACTTAGCTGATTGATGTTACCTTTAGCATCCCAATTCTGGAGTTTTATAGATGGACCCTCTGGGGATTAGTCTACTCCTCAGTGGGTATCAGCAAAATTGTTTATACTTTTTGATTTTTCTTCTTTATATTCACTTTTTTTTTTTTTTTTTTTTTTTTTTTTTTGCATAATGTGTGCATGCATGTGCCTATCTATGTGTACATGTAGGGTCTCATGATTATTTGTCCTTTTCATTTTTTTTTTTTTTTTTTTTTTTTTTTTTTTTTTTTACTTATTCCTTGATCTTTTCTCTCTTTATCTGTTCCTCTTCTTTTTTTTTTTTCATTTGTTGCCATTTGAAACTCAGGTATTTTATAAATAAAATATTTTTATTTTAGCTTTTGTAAAACTGAAAATAGACTAGACACATTAAGATATATCTTAATAACCCCTTTTATTATGTGATTTAACTCTTACTCTATCAAGCAGGCTAACTACTTGAGATGTTGCATTTTCATTCATACCTGGTGGGTAGACCGAGCAGTAGACACATGAGTATTTGCAAATATTTAACAGAAAATATTGGACTCCAACTTGATAGTGTTACTTGAAAATTTATAAAGTTTCTAATAACATGTTTAAAATGTGAAACCTTGCAATGTAATAATTTGATGTTTTAAATGCTGTGTAAATTTTCTTTCTCCATAAATTATTAGTTAATTACACTTTAAGTTGGCATCCCACTCAGTAGGGATATATCTTAATAATTTTCGTTAAAAGGATGTCTTTATTTTTGAGGAAACTGATTAATAAAATTTATGCTAAAATTTGGATCTATTTACTTTTTTTACCAAATCTTAATTTATATGGAGGGTTTCTTCATAAACACTACAGTTTAATTGACAAATGGTCCAGAGGGAGGCTGTGACATTAATGTATATTTTATTTACTTCAATTTCTTATAAGAGTCATGAGGAAAGTGACAAACTGAGATGCCAGCTCAGGGCCAGTAACATTGCAGATTCTTCTTTAAACAAAAATATGTTGATTTTTTTTTTTTTTTTTTTTTTTTTTTTTTTTTTTTCCCCTATGCATCCAGACCCACCCAGCTGCTCAGGGTGATTATAGAAGTACGCAACTGGGGGTGCAAAAATATAATAGCGCTCTTCTTCCTTGTATGCATGCCTTTTATATACCTATATTTGTTTTCATTTCATCCTTGTATGTACCATATGTTCTGTTATATAATGTGCACCCATGTATGATACATAACCTAGCATTTAGTAAGGGATATTTAGGAAAAAAAAAAAATCAATTTTCTTTTCTTTTAGTTTGTAACCTTCTTCCAACCTCAACTCTCTTTTGGTAACAGCTTGTGAGATATGGGTAGCTTATTATTCAGATTAGAATAACACTATTTAGGCGAGGGAATAATCAGGTGAATAGTGTTTATGTTGTTTTTCCTTTAATCTATTATGTGGGCACTTTTGATGACTCTATTCACTTATATTGAGTGCTACTGGTGATTCTCTTAAGTTCAGGGATGTCTCTCTCTCTCTCTCATTTTGATCTGTCATACCCAGAAATCAACAGTCTGCAAAAAAGCAAAAACAAATTTTACATATTTAAAAAAAAAAAAAAAAAAAAAAAAAAATTAAGTGGGAAATCTACTTGTTTTTGTGGTTTCTTTGTGAGATAAGGATCTTACCATCTTTTGTTTATATTTCTGAGATGAAGTATTATAACTATTTACATCGTTTGGACTGTTATCCTCATCTTTGTCATATTCATGACATTTCAGCTGTTGTATGCTCGAGCCTTTTTCAGGTGATACATGTTGGAATTTTGAACTATAGCTCTAGTTTCACATGCCATGACCTTTTTGGATATTTCCGTTTCAGTTATTTCCCTTTAATAACTCCACCCTCCAGGTTTTTATTGTCCACCCCTGCTATGGCTAGGTATTGAACTTGTGACTCTTTGGGTCAAGTCACTGGATTATTTCAACCAATGCTTTTATGCACTGGGCACAGGATACATAAAGCTTTCTATGAATGCCAAGTAGCAAGCTAATTGGGGATGAGAAAAATGTTTAACATGTGTGACTATTTTATTACTAGTCTAGCATTTTTTTTTTTTTTTTTTTTTTTTTTAAATTTGAAGAAAATCCTAACATTAAAAATTAATTCCTGGAGCCTCTTAATTCTGTATAAAACAACTTATTCTTCACTAGAATGCTCTAAGCTATCCTTAACCTTCCATGATGCCAACCCCTGTCAAATAAGGAGCTCTATAGCAAAATCCTTCAAATCTCTGGAACCATATGGAAGCATAGATGAAGATTTTTAGTACAATGTTGGCACCTTAAGGAAAAGCTTATTGCTGTGGTAACTAACTCCTGACAAAATTAGAGATTGACCAGGAAAACTTTTTTTTTTTTTTCCAGACAATTACTAGAGAATACAGAGTGCAATATTTAAAAACGGCAGATCAGCAACAGAAAGGAGTGGAGAGCTTGTCTATGAATGCTGAACAGCAAGCTGATTTGGGGACAAGAAGAATGTTTGACATGCATAACTATTTTATTGCTAGCAATACTTAAAACTTGAAAAATGATTTGTCCATCAGAATAGATAAAATAATAGCATGATCTAAGACTTGAAATCAGGCCTTCCTCAGAGGATTAAAGTTGGCCTCTTCTCTGCTGCTGTTGTTGAATCCATTTTTGTCTATTGTTCAACAACTCTGTATCTGATATTATCAATAGATAGTGCTTACTCAAATGTTTCAGGCTGTCCTTAACATCTTGTGACATCAGCTCTTGTCAATCAAGTGTTGATGCCACAAAATGGCAAAAACCTTTCCATCTCTGAAATGACATGGAAGAATACATTAAGAATTGTAGTACATTGTTGGTGACTTAAAAAAAAACAAACTTGTTGCTGATGTATTTCTGTGGCAACCATCTCTAGGCAAAATTAATATAGGTCAATTAGCAAAAGCTTTTGTTAGACAATTACTAGAAGATACAGAATGCAACATTGAAGAACTGTATATTATCAGATGAGCAACAGAGAGGAGTGGAGCCCACCTCCGTGTCTATGAATGCTGAGCAAAATTGATGTTGGAGTAGTAGTCATTGTGAGCTTTTAAATTGTACATATCACGGGTTAGAATGCATGATAGACACTTACCTGGGGAAAGACAAAAAAATACAATTTTTCTGTTTGAATTTTTGGACTAAGGAGTTATCATTTACATTCTGGGTAACCTTTATGGGGCTTTAAACTGGACCCTTTATTAAATGTTGTTGTTGCCTTTTTTTTTTTTTTTTTTTTTTTTTTCTTTTAGTACTGCTCAGTTATTGCTTTTTCTGTTTCACCTGAGTCTGTATTATCTGGCCTGGGGATTGAACTCACAATTACTATGTCAAAGCATTGGCTCATGAATTTGATGGCATAGTAATTGTGAGTTCAATCACAAACTTACTCAGTCGAAACAGAACTGCAGTCTTCAAAACTTTAAATGCAACATCAGTAGCCATCTTCTATCTTCTTGAATTCTGTTTTTTTTATTGTCCTTAAAGTCTTCTCATTCTCTTCCACTCCCAGTAGCCCCCTTGCATCTTGTGGCATTATTGCCTTGCTTGTGGTGAAATGGTTATATATAACATATATATTATATCCCTAGTTATGTATCGTCTACCCTTGTTGATGAAATAAAGGGTTCAGTTTAAAATTCCCTGAGTGTTACCCAGATTGACACCTGTGGAAGGCACAATGGTTGAAATGTGATAATAACAAGGGTAAGGACACTAATCTGAATGTAAATAATACTATTTTGTTTGTGCAAAGTCCTTTCAGGATGTAGTCTACCATGGCTCTCCACAACTTCCTGTTTTTTTTCTTAATCTAAGTGAGTTTTTTTATTTTTTACCTTACCTCTTTGTTCCTGTTTTGCTATCCTTTCACATGAACTTGTTAATTAGGTAATTTGTTGTTTTCTCCTGCTTATTTTGCCTTCAGGATGTTAGTGTTAAGTTCTCTAGGCCTTCTTTCCTTGTTATATGCCCCAGAAAGTTCATCTGTCTCTGATTTTTAGGTATAATTTTCCTTGTAGTTCCCTTATTCTATTCATGGTATTCTTAACATTTGTTGATAGAACCACATCATTTCAAGTGTTTTCTTTATCTGTGAGGAGATTGTTCGGCATTTACTAATCAGTAGATTAAATATGGCATAGCAGTTCAGAACTCTTTACTTTGTATCTAATGTTATTTTCCTCTTTGCTTAATTTCTGGAAGAAATTAAAAAGAAAAAAAAAAGGAAAAAATGAATTTTTAGAGCTCTTAAAATGTTAGACAAAAACTAACTGAAAACAAAACAGTTTTAGGATAGGGATTCACATTTTGAGCTTGCAGCTTCTCATATCTCAGCTGTGAGTCTTGCATTATTTAGCAGTCGCTTCAATTCTCTCTTAAATGATGTACTGTTTATGATGGGATCCATTTATTATTACTTTGAAATGTATTGATAAAATTAGTGATGCTTGACTTGGTTTCAGTTCCAATCATGTAATTTGGGCACCCCTTACTAATAATCATTTAAAATATATAAACACTGGTTAGTATACTCCTATTTTGGAGGGGGAGAGTCTTATTACATTGTCCAAGTGGTGGTGGCGGCGGCGGCGGATTTTGTACTTTTAATGTGATTTAAAGGATTGTTTTCTGGTCATAGCAAACTGATGACTTTAAAATATAAAGTACATGTAATGATTATTGCATCTAGGGTTTTTTTGTTTTTTTTTTCTCTCTCTCTCTCTCCTCTCTCTCTCTCTCTCTCTCTCCTCTCTCTCCTCTTCATCTTCCTCCTCCTCTTCTTCCTCGTCGTTGTTGTTGAAGAAGAAGAAGAAGAAGAATCAGTTTGCGATGTTCAAGTGCAAAAATGATTTAGTGCTGTTTTATCTGTATTATTTTCATGTGGGCTGTTGTCACCCATCATCTGCTCCCCACAAGGTTTCAGCCATTCCCCTGGCCCTCAGACCTTCATCAGGTGATTGTCGATCCGAGTAACCTTCAGGGAATATCAAACTGAACTCTTTATTTATCTACAGGTGTAGATTGTTCTTGTTCTGCTCTTCTTTATTTAGTACTGTGCAGTTATTGCTTGTTCCATTTCGACCAAGACCAAGCACATCCTACACGTCCCAAAGATTGAACTTGCAATTTCTATGTTGCCAAATTCGTGAACCATTTCTTTAATCCACTCGGCTATTGCCTCAGCTGAAATGTTATCATCACAACAACAAAGATTTGGATAGTCCGTCTGTGAATAATGATAATTCCACTCCCCAACTTCTCGGAAATTCAGACAGAAATGATCTGCTGCTTTATATCATCTATATCTATAATTCTCAAGATGTTTGTGCATATGTATGATCTGATGTTGTTTATGCATTTTCAGTTTTCATCTGATTTTGATGAAATTTTTTTTTTTTTTTTTTTTTTTGTTTCATAGATAATTCTTTTGAGTCCAAATTGTTGGTGACAATGGCTCTCCACTACTTCCTGTCTATTATAACTCTCAGCAACATTTTATTATTTACTATCTGTTCTTGGATATTTATCTAGTAAAACTTTAATAAAAATAGTTAAAATTTTTTACAATAATATTATTTATTATTATACAGTTCCTTTTTTCAGCTGCCCCAATTTGGGGATGTGCCTCAGTTGCACCCAAATGTTGTTACTAATATTGATTTTCGGGTCGGCTGACTTTAAACTTAAACTGCTCCAATTGAATGCCAAAAATTCCCAGTAATGAAAGATTCGGTTGAAGATGGGTTATACTGCTAGTGTTAAAATATTTTAGACTGGACTGGTTTGATATTTAGAATGCAGACATTAACAGGTTTGTTTGTAATGTTTATTTTGCATATTTTTTTTTTTTTTTTTTTTTTTTGTTTCAATGTTCCTTGACTTAGGGAGTATTTTGGCTTTTTCAGATACTTGTAAAAGGTTAACTATAAAGAGAACAGTTTATCAATGGTATAGAACAGTTTTTGACACTGTTACATAAATGGAATAATTTGTTTCACTTATGTCTCTTATTTGTTATTACTTAAGATGGAACTGATGTATTTTTTTTTTTTTTTTTTTTTTTTGTAAACACTTTGAGGCTGAAAATATTGTATTTCAACACACATTATTAACACCAATACCATGATTAACTGGAGGTGCTGGAAATTTACAACTTTTTAGAAATCTATGGCTCAAATTTGTTTGCTACAAATCTTACTAATTATAATTAACCCATAGCTAGAGGGAGAAGAGATGGATTCATACTTTTCTCTAGAATATTTGTGTGTAAGGGTATATAACAAATCCAACTGGAATTTGAACTCTGCTCTCTGATTAACAATTTTGAGCCATTATCCATTACACCACCCATACATCCAAGGTTACAGCACCTGGTATTCCCAAGCTGTTACCCATCTAGATACTGACCAGGCTTTAAATTACTTTGGTGATTGTACAAAAACTGGTGTTTCATCATGAGGTGACCATAAGTCTAACTTCGATAAAGTAATGAAACTTTTGTCTTTTATCTGGCTTGACTATTTGCATTGGTGAGAAATGCCAAATTGTCTCACCTATCTTGAATCTCTCATACAAATTCATTTGGAATTAGTAAATCCTAACCACTTCAAATACTTTTGTTACAACTGATCTAGACACCAATTTAGTATATAAGGAAAATTGAATATAGAATAGGCTATGTTCAGGGTAGTTTTGCCCAACACTGCAGATTGCTACAAAACAGAAACATTAACCAAAAAACTGAAGTTGTGTTCTTATCATATCTGGACTTTCATATGGATGTCATGTATGGCACCAAACTCCTTCAGATATATTTAAACTGTCAGTTGTATACAGCCACTTTCTTGTATCAATGATTAAGCATGCCTTTGAGTAAATGAAGCCTGTAGGTCTTAGCAAGGACTATCGTTCTTCAAACCTTGTGAACTGGTGCTAGAGAATTTTGCGAAATAAAAGAAACCATGTCACTTGAGGACTTTCAACAACAGCAGCAACAACTAAAATGGATCTCCTATGTAACTTGGAGAAAATAATGACCTAACCAAGCTGTTGGTGGTGTTTCTCATTGCTTTAGACAAAAGGTTAGGAAGGAAGCCTCCATCTGTACTGGAAAGTGTATCAAGTTATTGGACTTGAGAAACTTATTTCCTGAAAAATATTATGTTGGTGCAAAAATAATGTCGGTTTTTGACATTATTTTTTAACGTCAAAAAACTGACATTATTTTTGCACTGACCTAATAGTTTTAATAGAAAGATTTTATAAATTTCAACCATAAGTAGCATTGGTTGCTCAGTAAATGAATGCTGACTCATGTATCTGCTATTTTTCTCTCTCATATAGTGGGAAAAAAAATGTTTGTATACCATGAATTTTTTTATTTAACATAGTTCGATTTTATAAAAGAATTTTACAATCCATACAATATTTGTATACCATGGCATAATGCTGCAATATGAAAAAATAATTCAGAAACATTTATATTAATGAAATTATAAAATTAAAAAATTTGCAGGTGAAAAATTATTCATATAACATTACAATACCTATTTAATACTTTGTAGCATTTCCCTTACTCAATTCAACAGTAATCAGTCTCTTTCTGTAGCTTTTAATCAGTGATTTGTAAGTTTCCATTGGTATTTTACTTCATTCTTTGCATATTCTCTTTAGGTCCAGAATATTTTTCAGAGCTCTTTTATTAACTCAAATGTTTAATAATGCCCACACAAATTCTCTATTGGATTAAAGTCTGGAGACTGTGATGGCCATTCAAGTGTATTGTTTTCAATAAGCCATTTTTCATAGATTAAGCTGTATGTTTTGGGTAATTATCTTGTTACAAAACCTATTCATTTGGGAGTCTAAGCTTTACTACTGATCCAAACAAATTAGTTCAAAACATCTTGGCATATTTTTGAATTCATTCCACCATCTATTATCCCTAAATTACCCATACCATTAGCAGAAAAACATTTCCAAACCATGATCTTGCCACTACCAAATTTCACCGTTGGGATTGTGTTCTTTGGTACAAAAGTCGTGCTGTCTTTTCTTCAAACATGCGTCCTTGAATTACACCCAAATAGTTCAGTTTTTGCTTCATCTGCCCATAAAAACACTTTCCTAAAATGATTCAGGTTTATCCTTATGCTCACAAACAAATTTTAACTGGGCATCTGTATGTTTCTTCAATAGTAGTGGTGTTTTTCCTGATAGTAGTGGTGTTTTTCCTGGAGAACGTGGTCTTAGTTGATTTCTATGAAGTTCATTGCTTATTGTTTGTTTCATAACAATAATTCCTGATGCTTTTAATTCTTCCTGTATTTCTCCCTGAATAGTCATTGGATTTTTTTTGAATTTTGCGCTGAATTCTTCTCATTGATCTGGGAGAAATCTTACATGGTGCACCAGATCTCGATTTGTTCTCAACATATATCAGTAAAAGGACAATGTGAATAAAAACAAAAGGAAAACTTATCTTCGTCAACATATTTTGTCCTCCAATGGACTTTATCAAGATAAATGTAAGGATTTTATTTTGCAAGAAATATTTATAAACAAAAAGTAAAAATGTTAGTTTTCCAAAATGTTTGAATTTAAGAAAGTTCATAAATATACATCAGGCTAACTGAAAATGTCTAGGTAAATTATGGAGAATGCTAAATGATATTATTTAAAGTCTGATCTATTATGTGACATCTGTCACGGCAGTGAATGTTTGACGATTTCCTCAAAGATGAAGAAGACTCAAGGTGATGGAGATGTGGTTCTACAGAAGGATGCTAAGGATGTCTTGAACCAAGTGTGTGAGCAATGATGAGGTCTTAGAGAGGATGCAAACAAGGAGGAGGCTTATACTTAACATCAGGAAGAGGCAGCTGTTTCTGGGACACATAATGAGGAAGGAGGGCCTGGTGAATCTGATACTCATGGGTTGAATAGAGGGAAAGAGACAATGGAAAACAATGCATGACATAGTGGCCTTAAGCAAGTGGATGTCAGAACATGATCTGGAGGTGGGTGGCAGAGGGAAGGAACTTATTGAGAACTGCAAGGAATAGGAGGTGGAGAGCCATGATCGCGTATGTCCTGAAAGGACATGGCACATAAAAAGAAAGAATAAACAAAAGTTGGTAAATATTTATTGAATAATGTAATTATTTATATTTTAGTTTTTAATTTATGTTTTAAATAATAGAAAGTTACGAATTTAACTGGTTTCTTTAAATTTTTAAACATTTTTATAGTCATGTATGTTGACTTGGAAAGAAGTAATTCTTTCATGAATGGCAATATTTGAAAAAGATTTCTCTACTATTCAGGCTGGTAGGTGAAAGTAAATAAATATACTGTTTAATAAACTGTCTACTCAAATATGGGTATCCATTAAAAAAAAAAAAAAATATATATATATATTAAACTGACACAGTTATGATACGTGGGAAGATTGTTGCAACAAACTTCTAGATGGGAAATCTACATTTTAAATCTTGACTTTTTGCATTGGCTCAAAGAAGTGCCAGAAGAAAAACAAAAAACAAAAATAAAACCAAACAATTCTCTCAGCTATCAAGCAGACCATCACATTATATGAAAGCTGAGCCAAGGAAAAAACCCCACAAGACCTACCTGCCTTGTCAGCATTCTTCTGTGATACCCCAATACGATCCAAATATATCAGTTTGGCAGGTATCTTTTGCTATTTCGATGTGCCTTTGGATTTGTTATAATTTCCCTTGTCTGTTATAACATTTCCAACACTTGCTTGCTTCCGATATCTCCAACTTGGAGCTTGCATCTTGGGCTGTCTCTCTTGCTAATGATTATACTTTCTGTCTTAGAATTTCTTCCTGCTTTCACTTACTATCTTGTCTAGGAGTTTTTGAAAATTTTGGTGTTATGCTTTTTTTTTTTTTTTTTTTTGTAAGCTACTTTATTTACTTCACATTCTAAAAGTAAAAGATAGTTTGTATCATTTCGATAAATATCTTTTGTTTTGGTTAGGGTTGCACCAATTAATCGGCTAATTATTTGTAATTGGTCATATCAGTATTTATTGATTAACCTGTCATTGTTTTTTATTTTTTTTTTTTATTTATTTTGTTTTCATATTTGGTGTCATCCTAGTTTGACATTGCAGAAGTTTTGTCCCTGGCTTAAGAATCATTACTTAGCTTTTATTATTTTATAAATTTGTCTAAGGCCAAATTTTGTCTCTGTCCCTCTCCCACTTTACATCACTTGAAAAACACAGTATATGTGTACTGTTTATTAAAAGTTTATATACTGTTGGTGAGAAGTAAGAAATATTTTTTCTTTTAAGAAATTAATTGCCTTTAGAATAATTAGCTGATTTTAGTGTAAATATCATAGAATTTAAAAAAAAAAATAATAAATTCATCATCATAAACTCCTAAAAAAAAAATAAACAAGCAAACAAACCCCCTGTCTTCCCAAGCTAATCTTTTATTGTCACTAGGTTAATGGGGTGACATGAATTTCAAGCCCTAGTTTAAATACCAACCTACTGGTTCCCATAGAAAATGCACAACTGTCCTTGCCATTGCACAGGACATGTTGTTTTATGAATAAAACATTGTCAAAAAAAAAAAAAAAAAGGGACATGCTGTTCTCTTCATTTTCCTTTAATAATGGATGAACTGACATTGGGCAAGAACAATTTTCTTTTCATCTTTGTAAACAATGCAAAAAAACAAAAATGTGTAATTTGTATTTGTAACACCTCACTCCCCACCATTACATTCACTCCTTTGATATTTTCATAACTACCATTATTTAGGTCCTTCATTGTGGCTAATGGCTAGCCAAGCTAGTCATTGTCTGTTATACAAAATCAAGTAACTTAACGTAGCCACTGTTACTGAGTAGTGAGTTTGATCCACACTGGGTGCCCCATACAAAATTCAATATTAAATAATCCAGCAAGGTTTGGAATCAATCAACTTAACCTAACTCCATTCTTTCTGTTACCAGACCATATGATTCATTATCACTCATTTTATGTGAGTGTCTTCCAGATTTTGGAAACAATGTGAAGTAACTCCTTCCAAATATACTTGTAGGTAATCAGTATTTAATTTAAAGAAAAAAAAAATGATCTTATTCTTAATTCATTACTATTTCATTAATTAAATATTGATTATAAGAAATAATTTTGGAGGAATTACCTTCAGCATCAGACTCTACTGTATATGCTGGTGTACATGGCAACTGTGCATATAAGACAACTCCCAAATTTTCAAGTTAAGATATAGATTTTGGCCTATATTTTCCATACAAGATGACATTTCCCCCCCTCCCAATCATATTTTAAAATGTATTGAATTTATTAACTAACTTCAGTAAGCATATATTTTCATTTCATTCAAATTCTAATGAAAAAATGGTTGGGAGATATTGTCAGTTAACTACCACAATCTGCAATACCTCATGAGTGGGTGTTGTGCTTTTGGTAGGCTATTACGGTAGCCTGAATGACTTCACCCCCCCCCCTAAAAAAAAAAAAAAAAACAAAAACTATCCCTTTATTCCACTGTTTTCAAATGTGATCTTTAAACAGCTTGTTGAGACATGCATCCAGTGGTGTTTATATTCAACTATTCAAATATGTGTTGATAGTTATCAAGACCGGGTTAGCTTACCATAAAAAAATCTCTCATGCTAACAACTTACAATAAATCGTATTTTATACCTGGAGTATGAGATGACTTTTTTTTTTTTTGAGGGGGGATTTTTAAAGTTAAAAGGTTGCCTTGTACATCGACATATACAGTATTTTAAAAGAAGTTACTTTCAGATTCTACATGTAAACCTCTAATAGTGAAAAATAAATATTTGATGATTTAGGTAAAGTGATTTTTCTTTTCTTCTGGCTCTGTACAGATTCCTGTGTAATGCCATGATTTCTTAGCGAAGATAGTGAAGTCATTGCCTTTTCCATGATTTCCAATTCTAAACTGGCTACTACCCAAGACTAGTGTAATGGGTAGTGGCTCAGAATGTGAAATTGGAGAGCCGAGTTCAATTTCTAGTTAGATTCATTACATTCACCTATGTACGAATATACTTGGGAAAATATATGAATCTGTTTCTTCCTTCCAGCTATGTGTAAAAATTTTTTTGTTCTCAAAAGAAATTGTTAAAAAAAAAAAAATTCTTAAATCCAAAATAATTTTGGGCTTTAACCCACAGAGTTGATAAGCTGTTAAGAAAAAAATTAATTAAAACCAAGATTAGAGCTCTGTCTATTATTTAACCCATAACTGTGGAGAAGAGATAGATTCATGCCTTTCCAAAGGGCATCTATGTAAAGTTAAATGCAGTAGACTATGCCAGAATTTGAACTCTACTCACCAATTCCACTTTCGATACTAATAACCCTTACACTATGCACATATTTTTTTAGAGTTATAATTTTTTTTTTTTTTTTTCTTTAATATATATGTATATTTAAATTTCAAACAGACTGGCTAGGATGATTTAATTTTTTTCAAAATAGTCATTTTTGAAAAAAAAAAAAAAAAAGTTTACCCAAAAGTTATCCGAACCTTTTATTAAATATTCAGGAAATTTCTTTTCACTTCTTAATTTCAGATGTGAGCATGTATTTAAAATGTTAAAGTTATCAAAAGAAATACCAGTTGTATCTTTTATTCCATTCACTGCATCTATTTGAAACTAGTGTACTTCAACTCTTCTTGAAATGCCTAAAATTACTGCACCAAAAGAACTGCATCAAAACCACGCAACTGTCTTTCTGACAGTGAGCCATATTATCAGCAAAGAAAAATAGATAAATAAATACACAAAAGATTTTGTCACTTCTCCATCTCTCAACCTGCTATGCCCATCACAGAAGATTGGCTGTAATTTTGTTTATCAGGAGAGAAACACAGCTGGGGCCAGGCACAGTGATTCTAAAGAGGAGAAATGGAGGCAAGCAAGATAAGCAGGTTAATATACAGTAATCAGTGCACCACCCTTGTTGGCAGGATGCAATCAGAGATGCACAGTTTACTGGACAGACAGACCACCAACAGTGAGACACTTATCTCTGCACAGAATGCAGAGAGTTAATAAATATAGAAGAGAAAGGATAGAAAAAAAATGGATGGGGGGGTTTAAACTTATCTCAAGTTTAAGAATTAAAATCTAAAAGAATATTGTTTTCATGAAAAGTTTTCTGTAGGACCAAATGTATTGGCTAAATAAGTTGAACGTCTTGCTTTAAGTTTTCCAAATTGTCTTGGATATTTATTTTGACATTCTTCATTGATCAAACTGTGTCATCAGAAATATGGATTTTGTTTCAGCCAAATCTACATTAGCGAGACAATGTGATTCATTTAAATTATATGAATACACACACATACATACATATATATATATATATATATATATATATATATATATATATATATATATATATAATTTATAAAATATGATTCCAACACACTACATAAGAGTTCTCATGTTTCAAAACAAGAGCCGAAAACTTCAACATAATTATTTGAATTAAAGTAAGCTCTGTTCCATCTTCAAGTGAAAAATTTTTTTTTATTTTTTTATTTTTTTTTATTTTTTTTTATTTATTTATTTATTTTTTGGAATAACTTATTTCTGAAATTTACGTGTTTTAATAGCAAATTCATTATTGAAATCAAAATTTCCATGGTAACGGGCAGCGCGATTGTTTAAGAGGGGCACAGGGTGTTAATTTGTATCAGTATAGACTTACATTCATAGGTGTCAAGTCAGGGTAAGGTTGGGGTGTCTAAATTTAAAATGGAAGATGATTTTGTCTACTCTGGTTTACGTGTCTATGGAGATTTTTTTTTATTTTATTTTTTCTGGAAGGGTTTTGTGTATATAAAAAAAACTGCCGTCACATTTGTTTTTTGACGACTTCATAAAGGGTTATCTTTTTTGTAGGGTATTTAAGCTATTTATTACAACTATGGATTTAAAAAAAAAAAAAAATAATATGCTAATTATTCAATGCAAAGATTTGATGTCGGCAAAAAACCGTTACCTCATGACTATTGTTTAATAGATTTTTATTATTTAGAAACTTAATGTGTAGTTTCTCATGTAGGCATAAAGGGCATATATATATATATATATATATATATATATATAATGCCTGGTGGAGATGTATTTTTTCTAATGTCTGTAACACAAGATATTTTTATTTTTGTATCATTTCACCCCAAGTAAGGCAATAAAGCCACTAAAATGCAAGTGGTTACTGAGTGAAAGCATCTGAGAAAAATTATTAAGAGAAGACAATAAAAATCAGGATTCGAGGAGATGAAAGATGATTGATATTGCATTAAAATTTTTTTAGAGTTCCACAAGTGATAAGTGGAAGGGAGGAAATTGTTAGCATAGAACTTAGTTATATCAAATCATTTTCAAGTGTAAAATGGTGAGCCTTAGCTGCCAGTCTAGTACTGCGTTTAATTTCATAAAATCCAAGAGATACCAAAGAGGACATCATAATGTCAGTAGTAACTGGTTTGAAGTTGCTAACATAGATGGGAAGTGAAAAATGCTGAATCCATGAAAGGCCGCAGTCCAATAAAAATAATTAAAAATTATATATAACATTGTAAGTTATCCCATGTGGAACTGTCTCTAGGGGGTGCTTCTTAAGCCTCTCTCCTCTTTTAAAGCTTTTCAGTTCTGCCATTAAAATGTAGTCTATATATAGTTGAAATGCAGCCACTAGGCTTGTGTGCATTTTTCTTGCTCTCTCTTGACTTTTGAAATTATTTCACATGTGTCTAACACATAGGTCTACACAAATTTCAAATGCACATTCTCTAGTTTACTAGTTTTCTATGCAACTAGTCTTTAAGTGTTTTCTTATTTTTATTGTAATTTCATTTCATCAGTACATGCAATTAGTTTGTTTTGTGTTACTCATTTTTACTTGGCCTCGCATTGAGTCCGCCAATATTGTTTGTGGGATAAATTTTTCAGGAGCCTGTAAATATTTACTTTCCAAAGTGTTGATTCCAGCAACATCGTGGCGACTAAATATTTACCCAATTACTAGCAATCCTGCAACAACCTCATAATAGAAAGGACTTAACAAAATATGCTATTGTTTATGACAGCATGGGAAACTCATTATCTTGAATGCAGATAAGTTGCACCCACTGATCCTAAATGGAGAAAACTTGTTTTGAATTCCAATGTTTTCCAGTAAGGTCATGGAAAACTAGGGAAAGATGGTGTTAGGTCTGGAGAAATAACAAAGTTATTGTATTTATTTATTTATTTTTTATTTTTTTTTTTTTTTATTCACTATAAGGATTATACTTTTAAACATGTCTTTAAAAATGTAATTCTCATTAGATATTTATTTACACAATTTATATTCTG
This sequence comes from Acanthosepion lycidas, assembly GCA_963932145.1. Taxonomy (NCBI): domain Eukaryota; kingdom Metazoa; phylum Mollusca; class Cephalopoda; order Sepiida; family Sepiidae; genus Acanthosepion; species Acanthosepion lycidas. The sequence goes on along the minus strand of OZ010580.1, from coordinate 75,523,514 downwards.
ACTATTGTCCTAGTTTTTGTTATCACATTTTGGCTGTTGCACCCACTGGTCTTCATCAGGTGTTTATCGATCCAGACAGCCTACAGGGAATTCCAAACTCATTATTTAATGGGGGTGGGTGCAATCTATACTTTTTTTAACAGCTCATGTCAAGGGATATGTTGTCTAGTTCTCATTTTTTAGTATTGCTCGGTTATTGTTTGTCCTGTTTCCACCGAGTACACCCTTCCCAGTCCAGGGATCAAACTTACAATTACTATGCCACCCAATTCATGAACCAATATGGATAGTGGAAGAAGAATAGTTTGCCCCCTTAGATTAAATAAAAAGTTCAGTTTGAAATTCCCTGTAGGTTACCCATTTGTGTATACACCCGATGAAGGTTGGGGCGGGGGCATAACAATCAAAACGTTGTGGTAACAACAAAGATGAGGACAATAGTCTGAATGTGAATAACTCATCTCAGAAATTCAAACAGAAATTCTTATTGGATGTTTAACGCATTAAATATAACTGCAAAAGCAAGTTGTTTAAACTGTTTTTCTATTTAAGTAGCTGTAAATAATTGTAAATTTATAAGAATTTGCTAAGTTGTGGGTAGATCAAAAAAATTTTGACCTGGAATTTCTGCTCAAAAATGTTAATCTCTGTGATCAGTGGAAAAGCACCGAGATAAGTGCATTAACAAAGAAATTGTTGAAAAAATGTTTTGTATATATTAAAGCTGTCAGTATATTGATGAATCTATCTTCCTGGTGTAAGGTTTTAGTCATAGCATTAAAATAAAGCTGTTTGGTCAGTTAGATGCATATTTCTCACCTGCAGTGTTTAAGCCTAGTAAAAAAACAAAAAAACAAAACAAAAAAAAAACAATTAATGGTCAGGTTAGCCATCCTTTTGGTGTTTATTAACTGAGCTACTCAAATCTTGTTTTTCTTCTTCATTCCCTGGGCATCCAGCTGGGATCAAAGTGTAGTATCTGTTTTCATCTCTAATGGTAATATTAGCTGTTTCCTTATATGAAAACATTTGGAATTCATTGACCAAATAGCCAGTACTACTTGGTGTACACTTCTGTTCATTTCCTAACCATCATCTCTTAATACATTACTTAGTTTTTGGAAGCAATCTTTCACTATTGCCATTCACCTTTTAAAGTACTCTGAACATTTTCAGTCATTTCTTACTAAACCTTTGAATATTCTGTTTATTTTATTTTTTTAATTTATTTTTTTATATATTTATTTTATTTTATTTTATTTTTTATTTTTATTTATTTTTTTTTTTTTTGGAATATGACTCTCCGGTATATAAGGGTAGGCGATTCCAGCATGCAGCACCTTTTGGAAAGTGGCTGAAAGACCATAGCCTTGGGAGTGAAATTGGGCAGATGGAATTGTTCAGAAGCAATAGTTGTGCTCCCACACAATCACAATCATTGTAACTGAAGGTTTGAATATCTAACTAGTTTTCATATCTGTCTATATTTCTGCGATGAGGTATTGTCACTATTTACACTGTCCAGAATTATTTTCTTCATCTTTAATGTCATATTCACACAGTTTTGGCTATTATACTCTCCGGCCTTCTTCAGGTGATATATGTTGGAATTTCAAATGGAACCCTTTATTTAGTCCACGGTGGTAGATTGTTTTACCCTTGTAGATTAAATAAAGGGTTTGGTTTGAAATTCCAACGTATAAATGGATAGCAGCACAGAATTAGAAATTTGAGTGATTTTTGCATTCCAGTTGGTCTCGTAACATTCATCTACATGTAAATAACCTTTTGGAAAGGTATTAATTCATCTTTTTTCCTCAGCTGTAGGTTAAATAGGAGGACTTGTATCTGGAATAATTATTCTCCAAAAATATTAATGTAATATTCATTTACAAAACAAAACATTTTTAGAATTCAAAATGTTTCCACTTTAAATTAACCACAAATTGCTAACAAACATAGAAAAACAAATTGATCAATCAAACCAAAGTGTGTTTTTTTTTTTTGTTTTTTTTTATACTTAAGTGAGCACAACAGTCCAGCTTTAAACTGAACCATTAGACTCTGATTATAGTGATGAAGGCTTGTCAGACTAACCCTGCTTTTCAGAAGAACTAATAACAAAGAAATACTTACCAAATCTCCTATTATTCTATTGTCACTATTTTATTTAGCCTCTTTGGAATAATGTCAGAGGCTAAGGACAGTACATGTACTTAAACATGACCATCCTTGGAAAGGCATGATTTTAATTCACTTTTTTTCCTTCTCATCTCGTCTCTTTTATAGGAGCAGAAGGATAAGTATGGTATGAATGAATGCCTGAGGCGGGTTAGAAATTTATAAAACAGGCATTTACTTGCGCAGTGTTCATAAAACTGCGGTCTGTGCTTGCAAGGGAGATTAAACGTAGTTGCATTTTTTTTTTCTTTCTCAGAGATTGGAAGTGGTTGCTAAATGTAAGCATGCGTATAAATTTCTGTGTCGTCTAAACCCAGTTGATGAATGGAATGTGCAGCTAGTGTGTATCCCCCACCCCAAGGGGAAATTTTTGTGAATTTTGACGTTATTTTTGTGTTTTTTTTTTTTTTTTTTTCTCTTTTGTTTGTCCAGATCCATGAATTTGTTTTGCTCATGTTAAATATTGGGAAAAAAAAAAAAAAAAAAAAAACACTTTATAAAATTTGCTATTTTTATCCATAATGTTGAATGTCAAAATTATAAAATTATTCAACTTTTAAACAAGGAAAATCTCTACTTGATAAGTTGATGTTAAAATTTGCCACAAAACAGTTGATTTATAGAATGATCTATTATGACATGTCTCTAAATTGGATTTAGATACATTGTATTTATTTTCAATTTTTCTAGTTAAATTGTTCACCTGTACGATCTGTTATTGTACATAATTAGGTTACAATAAAATTTGTATTTGATATAAATACTACCTTATGAAAATTGAGGTGTAGTAAAGGTGGGCTGTGTATTATAGATTCAGGAGGTATTGTATATTCATGGGGGAGAGGCATGGGACCCTTGCTCTGTACGTGTAGTTATTTATAAACAAAAATCCAAGATTCATAATTCCAATTTTTTTTTTTGCCATTGCTTTATTGATGTATTGATATTGAATGTTTTTTTTCATAAAGAGTGCTTTTCAATGATATTCATTGAATTTATTATTTTATTGAAATATTTATTTATTTACATTTGGACTAATGTCCTTATCTTTCTTATTGACACATCAGCTGAAATCTTGGGATCTTTGGCCTTCTTCTTGTTGATCCAGGTAAACTTCAGGAAATTTTTAACTGAACCTTCTATTTAATCTATGGGGCTAGATTGTTCTTGTTACACTGTCCAAGTCTTGGGATATCTTATTTGTTCTTTAGTACTGTTCAGTTATTGCTTACTCTGATTCCATTGAGACTAACCTGGGGATTGAACTGATGATTTCTCATGTTGTTATGAAAGATAAACTTTTTCCAATAATATTGATTATTACAAATTTAGAGTAAAACTTCTTTAATAAAACACTTTAAATGTGCATTTTGCAAATGTCTCTAGAATCTTAAAACTTTTTACATATGTTGATGTTATAAAGGTTGCGATAGGCAGATTTAAATCTATCGACAATGGAGCTTTCGATTGCTGTCACTTTGCACATTAATACCATTTGTGCCTTGGCAAAGATCAGAAAGTGCCAACATTTTCTTAACAGCTAACTGAAAAATTCTAATTTTTATTGTTGCTTATAAAACAGTCTGTTTGGAAGTTGGAGAAGAGTCAAATATTGATCAATAGTATAACAATCTTGACTTACAAAATTTCATTCTCACACAGTGCTTACTAAAGCTCTAAAGAAATTCATTGAAATTCTATGAGGAGATCTATCAATTAGCCAATGCCTCAGTTCTCATCTCTTGTCTCTGATTTTATCACTTATCCAATTCCGATCTTCATTGTCCCGTTGTGTTCTTTATCTAAGTGTTACATAAACATGGATTCATTTCAGATGTGAGTACAGAATATGTAAATATTTTCAATTGCATCTTTCTTGATCTATCTCTTCATCAAGAATTGTAATTTATTGCAATTCTTATACTTTTCCCTCCTCACTGGTTGTTTATTAGTCTTTGTTTATTAGTCTTTGTTTATTAGTCTTTGTTTATTAGTCTTTGTTTATTAGTCTTTGTTTATTAGTCTTTGTTTATTAGTCTTTGTTTATTAGTCTTTGTTTATTAGTCTTTGTTTATTAGTCTTTGTTTATTAGTCTTTGTTTATTAGTCTTTGTTTATTAGTCTTTGTTTATTAGTCTTTGTTTATTAGTCTTTGTTTATTAGTCTTTGTTTATTAGTCTTTGTTTATTAGTCTTTGTTTATTAGTCTTTGTTTATTAGTCTTTGTTTATTAGTCTTTGTTTATTAGTCTTTGTTTATTAGTCTTTGTTTATTAGTCTTTGTTTATTAGTCTTTGTTTATTAGTCTTTGTTTATTAGTCTTTGTTTATTAGTCTTTGTTTATTAGTCTTTGTTTATTAGTCTTTGTTTATTAGTCTTTGTTTATTAGTCTTTGTTTATTAGTCTTTGTTTATTAGTCTTTGTTTATTAGTCTTTGTTTATTAGTCTTTGTTTATTAGTCTTTGTTTATTAGTCTTTGTTTATTAGTCTTATACATACATACATACTCACTCACAATATTTTCTCTATCTTCCTTACTTTCTATCCCTCTTTTCTGTCTTGTGTTTCTTATTTCATTTTCTGCTTAATATCATGTAGGTTTCCCAGGTTGAAAAGGGCCAGGTTTCGGCAGTATTGATTCTGTGGAAACCCATAATGGCTGTATATGCAAACTGTCTAAAATAATTGAATTTATTTATTTTTGTTGACAAGAAGTAGAAGTATCTTATATTGAAATTTTAATCCTGATGATGATAATCCAACATTATGCTGATATAAAGAAACTTCTATATCCTTTTCTACTATATATATATATCTCCATGACAGTCATTCTTCTCATTCAACTCTGTTTGAATTGATTCCAGCATAAACTTTAAAGTCCTTAAAAATAGAATTTATTTTATTACTATAGGCATCTTTATTGATATTTGTATCATTTGATGAAAATGTGCAGTGATAGAAAGACTTGTCTCAGGATTTCACATTCATCCAGGTTTGCTTGGTTAATTAACTGGTTGTAATAAAGAACACTTTAATGTTCATACCTTAGAGAATGCTGGATAGACTGAATTCAAGTGTCTGCTGTGCTTTATAGGAAAAATAATTGTGTAAAAGTGCTTAACGGTGAATTTTTTTGATATTTGCATAGATGTATGTTCTGTTGATTGCTATTGAAGATGAAATGAAAATTACATTAATGGTATTACTTCTTTTTGTTAAATTTTATTTATTTTTGAATTTTGGATATTCTCTCTTGTGGACTGGATGACCTTGTATCTTTACTAGATGAGCTGTTTCACCAACTCCAGTAAATGTTTGACAGGATACTGAATAGAGCAGGCATTGTTTTGTTAAAATACTTCCTCTGTGTTATGTGCGTGTGTGAGCAACCTAAAAAAAACAAAAACAATGAAAAATTCCAGAATTCTTATAGCTTTTTATTTTAATTACAGCATTCATTCATATTTTACTAAAATCTTTTCAGTATATAAAACTTGTCTGCTGCACATTGACCCTCTGACCAATTGGCTCAATGGACTGATGATGATTTGAATAAATCACTAAGCCATTTAGCAAGATAGTAATTGAATGAATCAATAAGCTTCAATGGGTGTATTTTATCCTTAATTTTATACACTTTATGGGATACATACATTCACATGGTGGAATAGATTCTCATGGGAAATATTTTTGTAAGCCCTTATATTCAAATATTTATGCAAGAGGATCTTTTTCAGCAAGTTTATCTGGACTTATTAAAGTGCATAAAATTAAGCAACATGATGAAATACCCACATTAAAACACTTAAACACTCTTACAGTTTCTATTGATTCCTTCAAATCACATCTTAGTAAAAATAACACTGATTTATTAGAACCATTTATTAATAGTGTTTTGTTGTTGTTGTTTTTTTTTTTTGTAGTAATAATAATGGTTATAAGGATTATATTATTATTAAAAATTGTTTCCTTTTGATTTCTATTGTATACTCATTTCCTTCCAGGGTCTTAACCTGAGACCTAAGGTCAGAAATGGCATCATGACATTTTCCATTGAAAATTTATATATAATATATATATATATATATATATATAAATCACATACATTTTACATAGATAAAGCCCTTTGCAAGATATGAGTTGTACTTCTGAGAAGTTTTTTTTATTTTTTTGTATTTCTTTAAGGCATGGACTACACCAGGTATCCCTTCAATGAGTCTATCAGAACCTTTTCCAGTCAAAACACAGGCTCCAGCCACAACTAGAATTATTAATGTCTTTGTGTTACATTTTTGAGAGTTCCACTTCAAGATCCTTGTAATCTGAGATTATTTATGATTATTATTTAAATATTATTATTATGTTGGTTCAAAAATAATGTCGTTTTCTCACATGTTACTATGTGAGAAAACGACATTATTTTTGCACCAACCTAATATATGTAATGGCAGAAAGCTAGAGCAAAAGTCAATATTTCAGATGTTGATTAGACTAACCCTCCCCATTTGTAACATTGCTGCAACGCAATCAAGCCATATTTGTGCCAATATTACTGCTCTAGAGTATAAATGGGTTATCAATGCATTCTCCTTCTTATAAATTTTTTCCTTTTGTGCTACTAGAATTTTTAATCTATAATTTTTCAGTTGTAAATTAGGATGAATTTCTTTCTTCGTAATTTTTTTTTATTTGTTTTACTCACTGAATAATATCTGGGAAGCGTTTTAATAGATGAAGGAAAATGTGACACTGAAATTCAAATCCGGATTGGGATAGTGAATGAAAATGAAAACTTTTGAGATCAAGTGCCACTTGGCTGGAACTTGGGTAGTTCTGGTTGCAATACTGGCAGTTACAGTTAGAAATTTGCTAGACAAAGTATTAAGAAATAGGTAATTTTTTTTAAGAACAAAGAAAAGACTGCTGAACTGTTATATAATATCAGTCCTCCTATATGACAATAAATGCTGAACAATTTCCTTACAAATGAAGAGACGACTGGAAGCAACAGAAATGTGGTTCTACAGAAGGATGCATAAGAACACCATGGATGAAGCATATTAGCAATGACATTGTTTTATGGACAATGGAATCAAAAAGAACACTTATGTTAGGTTGGTGCAAAAATAATGTCGTTTTCTCACATATGTTACTATGTGAGAAAACGACATTTTTGCACCAACCTAATATTTAGAATTGGAATGAAATAGATCAGTTGAAATTTCTTGGACATAATTTGGAGAGAGGACTTGGAAAATTTGACTCACGGGGTGTATTGAAAGCGAAAGTCACAGACATAGGCAGCAGGCACACTATTTACATTAATAGTTAGCAGGATGAGAAGGAGGATAAAATATAAACAGTACTAACAGCTGCAAGGCATAGAAGGTTGTGGAGAGCCATGATCACTTGTATTCTGAATGGACATAGAAATGTTGTCATTTTTCTTAATGTGCTAATTCTGAGTTTTTAATTTTTTTTTATGTTGCACAAAATCTAAGTTGACTTTAATTCAAGCAGCAATTTAGAAGTTGACTTGCTTGGGCCTGCTTTCTTGAAAGAAATTTGTTTCTTGTCCTCAGATATAGACAGAACTTCATGCAGAGGCTTCCTCATTAACATAACTTCTTTTGGCCCTTTGCCTTCTACACAAGGGGATATTAATCTACATTGATTTTACAGACCCTTCCTCATGCCATGCCTTTCTCTAATTTAGCTTTGTTGTTTGTAGACTTCAGCAACAGATAATAGCATGTATAAAACTTGCTTTCATCATTTAATGTAATATCTACAAAATATTGCATTTCTAGAATGTATATGTACAACTGAATATGTTTATCTATGTATGCAGTTGTGTGCTTATGCACATAATTGTACATTAGATAAATATTTTTCTTTTTGGTTCTTAGAATTCTTCTCCCAATTCAGTAGAACATATTTAAAAAAAAAAATGTTTTTAATGTATTTCAATATGGAATGCTTAAAGCAAGCTACTGGTACATGACAAACACTTTAGCTGTGGCAGAAAACATTACTGTATATAGGTTAGCTGTATAGTAGGGAATCTGTGCCATTGGCGTGATCATAGCCCTCCACAACTTTATCTTTATAGCTCTTAGTAATATTTGTTTGGCACCATTCATTTGCACAAACTTTTTTCACAAACTATTCACCTCCTCTGGCTAGCAAGAAATTTTTTGCCTAACATCCTACTGCCCCTATCTATATCGCAACATGTAGCTGGTAACCTGCTGATGAGTGACTTGAAACTCTAAACTATTCTAACTCTAAACTATTCTAACTGTAACTGCCAGTATTGCAACCAGAACTACCCAAGTTCCAGCCAAGTGGCACTTGATCTTAAAAGTTTTCATTTAATTATTTTCTTTGAAGACCTTAATAGATTTTATTGTTTATGTAGTCATAAAAAAAAACAAACAAGAAAAACTGCTATACTTTTGACTGATAAAATTCACCATCCATTTCCTATTGGGATTGTTCTAAGACAATCCTGTAGGTGACTGATATTAAAGATATTGCTAAATTTTATAATTTCAAATCTTATACAAGACTCTCACATGTCTAGATGATACCACAGTCATTTGGCATAGTACCATTATGTATTGAGCAACTGTTTCATTAGGTTAATACTTCTGCTTCTTCAATTTTGACCTCTCAGCAGTTGCATTAGTTTTGGGTCACTGATGTTTAGTGATTAACAGAATTAGCCGGTATAGATATTCTCTCTGGGCTTTAATGGAGAAGTAAGGCTATGGAATAAATTGCTGGTGTTCCACTTGTATTTGAGGATGGCACTATTTTTACCTGCATCTTCAATGTCATTAGCAGCAAAATAAATCTTCATTCATTCAGAACTTGTCTTCTTCAACGTTCAATTCATTTATCTTACCCTCCGGATTTGGTAATGTCCAAGAATATTTGCAACTAAATCTTTTGAATCGGAACACTTGTGAATCAATCCATTGTATACAGCAGTCTGTTTCTTCGTGTCAAAGTTATTCTAATATCCATTAGTGACATCTCTTTTTGACAATAAAAGAAATTTGTACACAGCTTAGCAGAAACCATTTATTTATAATGAAACATTTCTGTGCCTCCACCACGTTTTTCAAATTGATAGGAGTTTTTATTTTATTTTCTTCACATGAGGATATGACATACATCTATAACAGTACAATTTAGTTTGTATTGATCCAAGATTGAAAGTTGGTTGGCATAAAAAAAAAAACAAATTAGACACTGGTTTGGAGAAATGACCAAAGATTCATTTCATTACAAGATCTGAAAATGTTTCTAGTAAGTCGTATAGTGTAGTGTTCAAATATATGGTATACAAGGTGTGAAATGAGAGCATGAAAAAAGAGTATGCCTAACTCAGCTGACAGCTTGTTGGCTATCAGTTTGAGCTTGTCGTGTTGACAGTGGAGTCTGTTCTCTTCCTGGGTTCGCAGATCATTTTTACAGCCTAATGTTCAGACGGGCAGTCAGCCATACTCTTGAGTAACCTTTATGTTTAGCATGTGAAGTCTCTGTCTTTACTTATAAGGGAAATGCATGGACATAATTGTAGACATCTGTGGCAAGCAAGTCACGTCAATAATGGCCAGCATTCTGGTATATTTGTTTGTTTTAAAATTTTTTGATTAGAGTGTGGCATGTGTATGACTTAGGTAGATGAAAATTAGAGAGATATTTTTTAATCTCTATCTATAAAAGGCAGGATGTGTGTGTGTGTGTGATGAATGCACGGCTGCAATTTTCAACGGATTTGCACCAAAATTTACATGCACATGCTCCAAGTTAGTGGGAAGGCCAAGACCGACTTTGCATTTCCCAACTCCCATCGATAGTGGAAATAATCAATTTTTTTCATGCTTCTACGGCAGTTTTCATGTAGTTTGTGGCCATTTTCTACTGGCCAGAGTGAGAGCCTATAGCTGGCTGCCACGAATAGGCAGGAAGATTCTATTGGTCAGTGTGAGAGCCAACAGCTGACTGACATGAATGTTAACTAGCATGCTAGCATGCAAAAAAAATTGATAACTGCATTCGTCACAAGTGGGGAAAAATTTAAATCTGCATGGGACTTTACTCCAATTGGCTCATTCACTTGCTTAAACTCAACGTTGATTCTGATTCCGCAGAACTGGGTATGGTGTGAAAAAGTATTTGTTGTTAACATTCTTTTTTCATTCAGTTTTTCTAGTTACGAGTCCATTTTTAAAGCTGAGCGTTTTGTGTTCATTTTGTTTAGGTCTTTTTTTGTAACAGATTTAATGTTTAGTATAGAGCTTAGAAAAAATTTGCAGTGTGAGATAGGCAAGAAGTAAGGCATGTAGCAACATCAGCACAGCAAAGGGCACTTCTTTAAAGGCAAGGAAGGGCAAAAATATTTTAAGTCGAGTGATAGCGATTGCTGTATGAGTTGTACAATTTTTAAATCAAGCACGGGCAACGCCGGTCCATGCAGCTAGTAATTGTATAAATTTGGCTTTTATTTGTTATCTCTGTGTAAATTGTATTTTTTCTGCTACAATATCACCAAGTATAAGATGGTAGTAGCTGACAATGCTACAAACATTAAAATTTCATGTTGAACTTTTGTTTTTTTATTTACAACAACAAATTTTTTTTTTTTTTTTTTTAATTTAAAAAAAATATTTTTATGACTTTTCTACTGATACTTGCCTTCTGTCAAAAGCTACAACTCTAAAATCTTTTTGTTAAATTGAAGAATTGTATAATCCACCCCTACTGCAATCACTTGATTTTGTGTTCAAAAGTTTGTGTATTCTTAGTTACTATATGTGAAAATATATATTTATTACTCCAATCATTATTTTTAGTAGATAATTCATGTTTGAAGTAAATGCCCCCTTTTTATTGTAAACAGTGTCTGTGCGCTTAAAAAAATTGATAAAGGAAATGTGCTCTTTAGCAGGGTTTGAACATAGGTCATAGCCCAGTTTCTATTTTCCCCTTTAAGGAATGCACACTTCCTTGGTCAGATTTTTCTTGAAAGCTCAGTTGCTTTGCCTTGTATTCCAAAACATAAACAAAACAATTTTCAAAGAATTAATGGATTTACTTTTAATCTGACATTTTTATTTCAAGCATTAGGTTTAGTTGAAATAGATGCCTTGTTTTTATTTTAAAAAGTGTATCAGCCTGCACATTCAAAATAAACTTAATAAAGAAAACATGCTTACCAATAGATGGATGAATGGATCAAAGAAAAGAATGCACAGCTATTTGAATCTTATATCAAGAGTACAAGCATATTGTTATTCCAGTTAAAGATTCTGGCTAGAATAATCTTGTATGCTTGGCATAAGGCATCTTTTCTTTAAACTGTTTGTCTATTATCTTTTCATCTTTATTTAACTGTTAAAAGTGGATTTGTTTATGTAATATAGAAAGCTGCTTTATTTTGTTCTCAGTGTTGTGTGTGCATTTTTTTTAAAATTTCTATTTTATTTATTTATTTTTTAATTACAGTAAGTTTCAGTTTGTACAAGGCCTGGGGCCACTCAAGGTAGGGGGTTACATTAGGAGGCAGTCTGTGTAGGAGGTTAAGATAATACTTAACCCTAGACTTGAACAGGCTAAGATTGTAGTGATCATGAAAACATCCTCTTGGGAGTTGGTTCCACAGAGCATTTGCAGGAAGAAGCTGTTAGAGGAACTTCTCACTGATGGAATATGGAGGAAATGTCGTTGGTTTGCTACAATGTAAATGGCGTGGTGGTTCCTTGCCATAAAGGTTAGAACTGGTGGAACCAAAGGATGTTTGTCTGAGCACTTTCTGTGGAAGTAGAGAGAGAGGTTGGAGGGTGGAAAATAATTTATCACCCACAAGGCCTCTGACTCTTTTGGACTTTATGAAGGCTGGAGAGTGTGGTCTGGGCAGCACCCATTCATATAGTGATTTTCCAAGTGGAGTTTGGATGTAGTACAAGGCTGAAAGTAAGGGGCACCTAGTGAGGATTGAAGTCACTACTCAGTCGTAATTGTCCTAGCGAGACAAGCTTGCTAACCATTACACCACCCCCGAGGTGCTCCAGCACCCATTCATATATGACAACAGTACTTCATTTTTGATCTGATCTGGTTCTTGTAAAGATAGCATGACGAGTTAAGTGCTTACTGGTGCAATACAGGAAGACAACCATTTTATTTGCATCTTTAGCAAGGGCTCATATGTCTAAGTTCCACTTGAGGTCGGGTGTGTGAGTTTAAGGCCCAATAATCTCTCAAGGCACAGTGCCTCTCCGAGGGGACATCCGTTTGTGACTAGCAGTAGTTTAGGGTCCGATCAATGATGGAATGTAACTAGTTTGGTTTTCGAGGCATTGAATGTAACCAGCTAGTTTTTCCCTCACTAGGTAGTTTGAACTAGATTGGAAGAGAAATTGGCTGCCATTTCTCTGATCATCAAGAGTTATAGAGATGCACTCATATATAGTCATATCATCAGCTTAGATGTTTACAAATGATATTCTTAGGTAGATCATACTTATTATAAAACCCAGGTTGTGTGTGTGTTTGTGTGTGTGTGTCTGTATGTTTATATATTGGATCGGATTTCCTACATTTTTCAACCGATTTCAACAAAACTTCACCGGACTACGTAAAATTACCTTGCGGTGGTTCTGGCAGCGCCAAAAATTGGAAAAACACAATTGTTTTTGCACGAAATCAATTTGAAAACACGATTACGAGGCATCGCTGTTTCGAGAATGAAAGGCGGACAACTCATATCGAGTTATACTTATTATAAAACCCAGGTTGTTTGTGTGTGTGTGTGTATTCGTTTATATATGGGATCGGATTTCCTACGTTTTTCAACTGATTTCAACAGATTTTTTTTTTTTTTTTTTTTTTTTTTTTTTTTTCTTGGCAGGTAGTGTTTCTTATTGTCTTGCACACTTTTTCTTTATTTTTACATTCAGAATGCTTTAAAAATTCCATTTACAAGACAATTGTTTATAATAACATTCTATTCAATCGGTAGACTCATAATGATTGAAAACAATGTTTTTGTTTGAGTTTGACTAATTCGTGTAAAAAAAAAAGTGTCTGTCAACCTTAAACAATAATCTTTGTCAATTTTATTTTTCAGTCTTTATGATGGTCGATACTTGATCTCTCTCTTACTGTTACATCCCCGGGCAATGCCGGGCTTTACTGCTAGTCATTTATATAAATCAATTACTTTTAAAAATGTTTTGGCAGAATGTCATCTTCATTGAGGATACATTCCTTTTGACATGTTTATCTTTTGATACTTTTTTTTTTAAATTTTAACTGAGCAACAATTGGGTGAGGCATCTCATGATAATTGAACCAAATGTGACTAGTTAATGGCTTAGTCATTAAATATAGGGGATGTGTTCTTAATGTTTTGCAAAAAGCTTAACTGAGTTCTTTAGGATTATTAGTAAAAATTCTTTATCTATTTGCAGGCATCAGATATAATCTGGTATGTATTGGTTCTCTGCCTATATCAAGTATTCAGAAATATTGTGGAAAAAGCATTTAATAAATGTATTAAGAAAACTGTAAATAATTTGATACTTGTTTATAGAAAAGCAAACTTTCATGTTATGACTTGTATGAACAGGAACAATTTTGAGGAAATAGATTGAATTTTACACCAGTTTTAAAAACAGCTCTCTTTACTTTCTATCAAAACTCGAGGAAGAAATAACATCAAAATTATGGTAAAACTTTGTTGGAAGATTGAGAACATTATTGGTATTTTGAAGGAAACTTTATGGAAATAATTCCCTAAAAGAAACCAAACAAAAAAACAGCTGTTTAAAAATGAATAACTCATTTCAAATAAGGACAAAATGAAATTGAAGATAAATGGATCAGCAGACCATCAAACATTAGTTTGTGAGGTGGTTGGGGAATCGTGCTGTTTAATTAAGGGTGACCAACAACTAATAGCAGAAATCTCAGTTAGTTCAGCTAACATAATAATGTTATCTGAAAAATTAAAGTTGAGCAAAGTTTATGCTTGTTGAGTACTGAAACTGTTTTGTCCAAATTGGTAACAGAAAAGAGCTGAGCTGTCAGATTGAAATATTGAATGTTTGCTGATCTGAATTGTAACTGGAGATTAATCTTTGCTTTATCAGTAGGATTTTGAAGACCCAGCTCACTCAGAGAAATGGTTAGCTAAAGGTGGAAAGGGTCCATTCAAAGCAAAAGCAACCTGGTCATGAGGGAAGTTTTATGGTTGATAGTTTTCTGGGATGCTGAGGGCATTTTACTAGTTGACTTTTTAGAGGTGGGTGGAGACAGTAATATTTACTTATCAATGTGTTTGAGAAAAAAAAAGTACCATGAAAAGCTTCATCTACCATAACAATGCTCCCACTCCTTCCTCTCTTCAAACAATGGTAACATTTTTGATAATTTCAATGTGAATTCATTAGACATCCATCCAACAAACTTGATTTAGCACTTTTCTCTTATTTCCTAATCTTAAGAGTTCTGATAGGTACCCATTTCAAGACTATTACTAATTTAAAAAAAGCTGTATTGACATGGCTAAATTCTCAGGACTTCTATAAATGGCTGGTATCGTAACTTACAAAAGTGCATTGATGTTGATGGAATTTATGGGAAGAAATAAAGCTTGCTTCTAATTCCTTTTTTGACATGTTTTCGAATGTCTCATGTTTGTTTGGGAGACTTGTGTGTGTGTAAGTTGTTTGAGCTGAGAAACCTTCATTATTACATAAACTATTTGGGTCACTTTTGCTTTTTTTTTTTATAATATTATAGCCAATGTATTCTTCAATTTTCTTCTGCTACATTTTACCTGAGGCATATTTTGTCATGTGCCTGTGTTTTGTCATTTGCAGAATGCCTGTATTTAGAACAATTTTCTTCTTTGAATATAAATGATTGGTCCTAGTTTATAAGTTAAGCCTTAGAAAAATTCACATTATGTATATTGTAAAGACCATCATATATTTCTTTTTATCTGGGGGAGGGGAAGAATTGATGATTTAGTGATAGACCCCTAATTAGGATTATATTAAATCATAGTTGCCTATATAATTTTCTTTCCTATTGCATATATATATTAAAATATGGTTGAGATTCCTTTTACATCTCAAAGATAAGTTGGTTGGAAGTCTGGTGCCGTTTTGAAATGTTTATTTCATGATACTCTGTAAACATTTTCAAGAGAAGACCACTACTCATTTTGGTGTCGGTTAATCAGCATTAACTGACATAACATGCTTCTCAAAATTACTGACAGACTCATCATACATCTTACTAATATTGACATGATGCCAGTCAGTTGGAACAAAAACACAAGGAAAAAAAAAAAAAAAAAATATTGATGGGTATCTTCTTTCAGTAAGTGCTGAACACTTCCTGCTTTTCCTGGAACACGATCATATTGTGATAGACTTTTCTCTTTGTCAGTCAACAGCTATTGATTTCTTTTGAAACCAGATAATATTGCAAGAATATTTAAAAAGCCTCTTTATGGAAATATATGTTCATATATTAGGTTGGTGCAAAAATAATGTCGTTTTCTCACATAGTAACATATGTGAGAAAACGACATTATTTTTGCACCAACCTAATAGTTTAAGGGATTTATCAAAGTGTGTGTGTATAAATATTTATTTAAAATAAATAAATAAATCAATTTATAATATTAATGGTCTGTAAATTTACATTGAGCACTATTTTGTAAAAATAAAAATATCTATAAGAACACCGGATTATATATCTTGCTGTTGTTTCTTTTTATTTATATACACACACACACACGCACACACACATATATATATATATATATATATATATATATATATATATATATATATATAAATAAAATGTGTGTATGTATATGTCTATTGATCGTGGGATTTAAGAATTATAATTGTATTTATTCCTTTTATTTTATTTATACCCCCCCCCCCCCAAATCCTCTACCAAGTGTTCCAAGAAATAGGATGCAAGATAAACTTTTCCAAAATGGAAACAATGACCTGGAATTGGAACGAAAGCGGTAATGGCATGCACTCTGACTTGACCCTACAAATTTAGGATGTGGAATTAGCAAATGTGAAACATTTAAAATATGAATTTGTTATAAAAAAAAAATTAAGTAAAAGATAAGGAAATTGAGCTTGGGGGTAATTTCACCCACCACCACAAATTGCAACAAAGCCAAAACATTAACCTGAAAACTCTAGTCATGTTCTTAAATAGCCTTTCTTTAAACTTTCGCATTCTTTCTCTGTCTTTTGAACAGGAGTAGAGGTTTGTCTCCTGTTTTCCTGTTCGGGATCGAGTTTCTGTTTCCTTCTCTTTAGTTTTTCATTCTCTTTCATTCCCAGTAAACCCTTGTCTTAGTTGCATTATTGCTTTGCTTGGGATGAAATGACTAAAAAAAAAAAAAAAAAAAAAAAATGGATACCATGAAACCTATTCAAAAATATCTAGACTGTCAGCAACTGCTTTCTCAAATCAAGGATTAAAAATGACTTTGAGCTATTGAAGCCTGAGGATCTTTGCAAAGACCATCCTTCTTCATATTTTGTGGACCGGCACCATAAAATCACAAACAATGAATTGTAACAAGTAATAGAAATCAAGTCACTTGAGAACTTTCAACAGCAGCAACAACTAAAATGGATATCGTATATTTCTTGAATAGAAAATGACATAGTCAAGATGTTGATGTTCCACATTACTTCAAATAAAAGTTTAGGAAGGAAATTCCTATCAATACTGGAAAGAGCAATAACAGCTACTGGAATTCAGGAACCTGTTTTCATGAAAAATCATTTTAGGAGAAAGATTTTATAAATTTCAACTTGGCTGCTCGGTCAATGAATGCAGAATGTTTCCTCATAAGAAAACTGTTAATATTACCATTATAGGTATCTCCATGAGGTTGCTAAAAATGAGCATAGCATGATGAAAAAGACTCCAAACATGACAAAATTTTTTCGTCTGAATGTTTATTATTAGTAAGAGGAAAGAACAAAGTATTTTTAATCATTTTTAAAAATTTTTTCCTTTTTAGAACATTCTAACTTTTGATAAAAAAAAAAAAACCTTGTTTCTTTGTATCAGTAGAACTACTAAATAACATAAAATTTTAGTACATTTTTTTTGTATAATGGACATTAATTTGGAAAATCTTGCAAAAATAAAAATTTTTGGATGTTAATGAAACTTTCAGGAACTATTCACAAATGATGAAAATTATTATAAATATGTTTTCTTTTTTTAAAGCCATGGCAAAAATATTTTTCTTTTTATATTTATTACCCCCCACCAACTAATTTTATGAAAACTCTAGAAATTCAATACTATTCAGTTTAGTGATTATATTAGTTAAAAGCACAAAGGTTTGAGGAAAGCAAATCATCTTTTTTTTTTTTTTTTTATTGGACCCCCTCTATCTGAAAATGACCTGAATTGTAATATACAAAAGTCAATAAACAAAGATATGATTTAATTTAAAATGCTTTTAGTTGCTTTTATGAATATGGATAATATTGTCTGAAAGCAAAAAACTTTTCAATAAAAAATGAATTTTCAAAACAATTATTAAATTATTTTATTATTTTTACATTAAAGTTGTTAAATATAAAATTAGTGAAAACGGCCCTCCATTTAGTTAATGGTGTTATTAAGTGGATCTATCTTTTAGCATTATAAGTTGCATAGCTTATAACAATCAGAAGACCCCTCCCCTCCCTGCACTGTATAAACATAATTTCAGATTGCTTTTGTGTCCACAAACGGCTGTAATTCAAATGTATGGAAGACCAGCAAGAATACAATAAAAAGTCACATTATTTGAGTTAAGCATTGTCCCCCACTGTTACGGCCTTTATTTTTGTGAATTGTTCGTGCGAAACACTTGTGGAGAAGTTAATTTGATTTTTCAATTTCAACTGAGAAGGGTACCTACAAGTATTAGTATCATTTTATGAAATTTATATGATCTTATTTTTATCTCAGTTATGACATTTTTCTATAAATGAAATATCAAAAGTAATAATAAAATGAATGGAAATACAAATAACATGGTAAAATGTAATAAATGTACATAAAATTATAGTATTTTATGTACACTTCTGATAAAATTTCATAAGAAAGATACCTATAAATTAATTAGATACCTTTATGAAATTTTATCTCGCTCTCAACTGGCTTGTTTTAATTTTTTTTTTTTTTTTTTTTTTTTTTTTTTTTTATAATATATTTTCCATAAAGCATTGTAAAAATAATGGTGAAAGCTAAGTACAAAAAAACAAAAAAATTAGTGCAGAAAGTTTTCCTTAAAAATAATGAGGTAAATAAGTTGGTTCACTTAAAACTAATTATGTCACTTCTGTCCTTCCATAAGCTGCTAATACATGAAATCATCACTCATTAAGTGACACCAAATGTTAAAACCTGCTTTGTTTTATTTTTAAACTACATTTTTTCAGCACAGAAAGTAATGTTTCAAAATATTTTAAATAAACTTTATAATTTCTAATTTTCTTAAAATAAATTTTTAAAAAATAATTGATTTTTAAAAGAATTTGAAATGGAGATTTTCATTTTGCTGATGAAATGGAAAAAAATGGTTGACATGATTGATTGTCAATTTTGCTGACTCGAACCCCCCCCCCAAAAAAAAACAAGAATCTTATTGAAAATTTCAGACATGCTAGGAATGATTAAAAAAAAAAAAAATACCCAAAAAATACTTTGATCTTCCCTCTTAATAATACCATAAACATTTAGACAATTAAATTTATTTTCATTAAGTTTAAGGCTCTTTTTATTCATGCTATGCTCTGGTCCTGCCACATGTTCTGTAGAAAATAGAAAAGGCATGAGTTATTTTCTCACTGGCATGTTATAATGGTTGGTAGAAGGGCAAGTGAGTTTATTCTTAGGCAAACCACAGAAATGCTTCCCCCCGCCCCTGAGAAATGGCCCAAGAGCCCTCTTAGTTGAAGGTTACTAAATGAATGCTGTATGTATGTAGGAGAGGGGGGAAGTAAGTGCACATTATGTGGGTATAAGCAGTATGTAATGGTAGCCCCTACACTTGAAGAGGTTAAGATTGTACTGTTTGGGTAAGCCTGCTCTATAAATAGTGGCTTTTGGGAAGATGTCTGAATGGCACTTCCTCCTTACAAATACAATACAAAGGGAATGAGGATGGTTCTTCCTGTGTATATGGTATGGTGTACTAAGGAAGTTTGGATCTGCCACACCAGTTAACAAGTTTGCAAGATGAGTTAACCATTGTGCTATGGCATTTCTTATGCAAATAGTAAAAAAAAAAAAAAAATGATAATTACTGATGTCATATTTGTTCCTGTTCACCTCTGTTTATTCTAGATGTATAGGGAGAATGCTGATAAGTTATTGGTTTGACCAAGAAGGCAATAAAAATAAATTGATATTTGCTCAGATTTTGGTAACTGGTTGGGTTGGGAACTTTTCAGTAGCCATTGAGATAAAAAATAAAATAAAATTACTTGTAAAGTTTATAATGGCATCATCTGTAATTAATGCAGATTTCAAATTCTGAAGAATATTACCTTTTTATTTATTTTTTTTTTCTCAATAATATCGTGAATCTTTAATTTTTGGGGATGGCTTGTATCCAATTCCATTTCAAAATAGATAGCTTGATTTGAGCAGTAATTTTTTTTTTTTCCTTTTTTTTTTCTTTTAATATTGGTCTTTGAATGGTTGCATCTCTATCAGGAATGGCATAATCTCTCTTCATTTCTCAAGATAATGTCTTATCCAAATTTTCAATGAATAATTCTCTCCAACAGTGTTTGAATGCAGCTTTATCAGACATCTCAACATGACTTTAAATCCTAATTCCGGAAGCTATTGGTTTCTATATTGGTGATAAAAAAAAAAAAAAAAAAAAAAATTTCTTATTCTTTAAACTGGAATCAGTTGATATATATATATATATATATATATATATATATATATATTCTTTATGTATTATGGCTGAATTTTATTGCTATCCAAGTTTGTATTATTATACAAGTACATGTATATAACTTTGTCAGTGAAATGTGGTTATTCCTGTAGGTCAAAGGCTCCCAAGGTATTTTATGGCACCTGAGCTCCACATCAAGCTCTTGGTGGCACCACAAAATATTTGATAATTGACTGGCTTAATTTTATTGGAAGCTTTTTGTCCCTCTTTACAATACACAATGCCCAATTTGCAAATATCTGCTGATTTACATTGTCAATTGATCATCTGTTTTGGAGCCAATTTAATCATTTTCATGGTGTTACTTTATCTTGAAAATGAAAAAAATTCTGCAAGAGAAGATTCAATCAAAGCAATTCAAATTACATTGGAAAGGATTTTGCTTTTTATTGTGTGTGCATATTATACCTATCATATATATATATATATATATATATATATATATATATCAAATGTTATTTTTAGTGGATGCCCATATTTGAGTAGACTTTTTTTTTTTTTTTTTTTGTTGTTGTGTTAATGGTGTTTATTTTGTCTACTAGCCTGCATACTCAAGAAAACGTAGACTGTTTTCCCTCTGGCAGTATTTGAACTTGCATTTTCCATTTTAGGAAAAATCACATGCTGATCCAGTGTGCTTTGCCCACTCAGCATTTTCTCTTTTCTTTTTTTTTTTTTTAATTTTCTTTTTATTTGTGTGTTCAGAGTTGAAGATATAAATTAAAATCTAGCAATAAGGAACAAGTATGAAAATCTTTCTAAATTTGGCATGTTTTGTTATTAGCTTTATCAGAAATTTGTTTTTTGTTAAACTTTCTACTCTTACAGTGACAGGGCACTAATGAAGATTGAATTCGATACCTGTGAAGTCATCTGTCTACTATTGTTCAACATCAAGTACCAATGTGTTCGTTTGTCACTGGAGTGCTAGTTGGTACTTTATTCTAAGTGTTCCTAATTCTACACTCTTTAGTGACAGTGGTATTTCATTTATGTTTTTGTTTGCCTACTCCTTAGTAAACAGTTGGCTCTTTTCAGGTGTTTTATCATGAATAGTAGCTGTTAACCAAAGAAAATACCATGGTTACACACTTTGGATGATAATTAAGGCCTTTGACAATGTTTGTAATAAATACTTGATATCTTTTTTTTTTTTTTTTTTTTTTTTTAATGTCATGACTCTAACATGGCTCTACACATTATGTTTCTTTATCTGTGAATTACCATGATTTCTTCAGAGATAGTGGAGTAATCTCTTATCTTCTCCTAGACTGGGTGCCACCTAAGGCTATGCAGCCTAGCCTACTCTATTTAACCTACAGCTGGCTGAAGAGAAGCGATGGATTAATACCTTTCCCAAGGGCATTTGTGCAAAGGTGTGTATGCAACAGACAAGGCTGGAATTTGAACTCTGCTCACTGGTACCATTTTCCATGCTGATAACAGTTAAGCTACCAGCACATCAAAATACTTGTTTAAGAAGTCATGTGTTATTTCTGATTTTACATAGAAATTGATTAACAAGACCATGAATTAAAATGCCGTACTTGGTTCAAATATATATCGTAACTGAAAACTCTTTAGTAACTTGTGAAATAAGTTGTTTGGACTAAAACTTTTGTCTTTGTTGGTTTTTATCTCTTCATTTTGTTTAATGCATTTCTGCCTGGTCTAGGGTCAGAATAAAAATCAGCAAAAGAAAGAATAGGATATGCTTTAGTTAACACACACACACACACACACATATATATATATATATATATATATATATATATATATTTATTTCTAGATTTGTTGTTTTCTCTTTATGGTTCAACAAACCATAAAGATAAAACAATGAATCTAGGAATATTGTTCTCCAAGAACTTAAGGAATGAACCGAATTGAATTCATTATCTGTTCTGCAACCACCTTTTATTAGATGAGCATGGCATTCATGTCATTATAAATAGTAATTAATCTCACCACTTTTAATTAAGTTATTTCTCTTTCTGGAATACCCAATTCAGAAGTGCAAGGTTAATATCGGTCACCACACTATGTATAATACTAAAATGATACCATTACTGTCTCTCTTGTAACTGTCACTGATTACCAAAGTTAAAATGTGGTCTGTGCTTAGATGGTGGGCCACTTGAGAACACTGGATACTGCAAGCAACCTCCTATAACCTTTTGGTTTCAACAATCCATCAACATAGCTGTTAATCCTTACCAAACAAAATTGTGATCCAGTGTGGATAATCTCTTGAAAAGATTATTCACCTGGAACCTTCTTGGTCTTATTTGCAAATTGAGGTATTGCATTTTTCATGATCTGTAAAAGTCTGGAGATGAGGAACTGGCTGTAACAGCTGAAGCTTTTGAGTTAATTGTATGATAGTTCAGAATCCTTTCACTTAAAAGAAATGGAAAAGGAACAAATATGGTTCACAATGCCAGCAAGTCTCTCACAACCATCTATGGCATCGGAGATTTCTGATTGAAGCATTTGTCATCACAACTTGCTCTATCTCTTGGGTAATCATAGATCACAGTAAAAACAATTCCAATTTTTGAAAATGACTTCAGGGAACTTGAAATTATAACATATGTAGCAATTTTAAAAATTATTTTCATTTTTTTTTTTTTTTTTTTTTTTTTTTTTTTTCTCTCTCACTCTCTGGGGATCTTTCTCATATTTCCTGAACTTATTCTTATATTTTCTTGGTTGGCGATGTTTGTTTTTTATTTCTTTTGTCACTGTTTTGGTAAAAATGGGGCAAACACAATACATGAAAAAAAAAAAAAAAGAAAGAAAATACTGAAGGCTCCATTTTGTTTGTCAGAAATGATAATAAAAATTAAGACAATTTTAAAATTTAAGTGAAATTGGGATTTGTCATTTTTGTCTTGTATGAATTCTTTCAATCCAATTTTTCACTTAAATTTTATTTTTATTAGTTTTAAAATGAAAAAAAAAATATTTTGGTTAATAACACCCACCAGGCTTCCTCTGGTGTACAGTGGTTTATAAAATTAATAAAAAGGCAATAACAGAATAGGAAAAAAGGGACATTTTAAAAGTAACAAACTCGTATATAATCTCTTTGAACATAATGATCAATACAAATATGAACTTGACAAAATTTTTTAAATAAATACCCAAGAATGTAAATTATAACATTGGAATGTCTGGTGGAGACAAATTTCCTTTATTATTTCAAGATAAGCATTACCATTCTCAGAATAGAGTAACACTTTGTTCAAGGGTAAAAAATTGTAGAAACTTTTTCACCCCCACCCTTTGTGAATTTGAAAGATGAGTGTAGATTTAGGGTTTAAGATGTTTATACATTTTCTATAAACATTTTAAAATTAAGAATTACGGAAGTTAAAATAAATGTGATGGTATCACAGATTTCTTTGTACACATGAAATCAAATATGGCCAATTTTTTAGAATGTACCTTATTGTGTTATAATAGGTGTTCCTTTTAATACTTTTATTGAAAGCCTGGTTTATGGTTATATAACATTGAAACACTAGTTCTTGTATGATCACTGAAGTTAAGCAATAAAAGTTGAATTCAAGCCAGTTGACTAAGTTCTAGCATCTGCAAGAATCAAGCATCAAAAGGAACCTTTCACTAGAAGAATTTCTTCATTTATATCTACTTTAACCCTTTCATAGCTAACATTTATAGAGCATCTCATTATCAAACACTTCCATCCTTAATTTGGCTGACAGTATGATTTAGGAGGCCCACCTGTGGTGGTGAGATTGGTTGCTTGTCACTAACAGATCTAACTGCTCAACATCTGTATTATTTTCATAATGGCTTCCGCTGTCTTTACCATTCTGGTTTCATGTCAGACTGTTCCATTATTTATATTATTTGGATTTAGGCATCTTTGCTTATTCATAAATTCCTTTTTGAGGGAAAAGTTTTCAGGAATCTCATAATTATGGAAACTGAGCTGAGAAATTGCATCTGATAGAATTAAGTGAATCTGGCTACGGAAGTCTTATGAAGAACTTTTCTCTTATTAAAATAGGAAGAGCAGCTACATGAGTGAATTATCCCATTCTACTATTTGCATCTTGTGTGTGTGTGTCTCTATCTATCTATCTATCTATCAGGTTGGTGCAAAAATAATGACGTAATAATGTCGTTTTTTGACGTTAAAAATACGTCAAAAAACAACATTATTACGTCATTATTTTTGCACCAATCTAAAATATAAAATCAGTGGGCACTGATGTCAACATCAAGCGGTGACAGTCTTTCATGATTGAAGGCAATCTTCAGGTCATGTGTGTTGTGTTTAGGATTGACTATATATGCTGGTCAATGGGGCATTATGGGTGATGAAATCTATTATCTTAACAGTTATTTGGTGGACAGTAATAATTGTTTCAAATTATGCTGGAGGCTACTGAGTAGGAATAATTGTGGATTCAAATGTCGTTATTTGTAGTTATTTTATAGTGTTTAACTTTTTACTCATTATTGATGACATAATTATTTGTTATTATTACTATATTTGCTTGTTTTGAGTATGCATTTGTAGTTTAATTTTATTTATTTATATATATATATATATATATATATATATATAAAAGTTTCCATTAAGGGATACAGGCAGGTTTGAATAATACCAGAGGGCACATATTTTTCTAACAAGATTTCTCAAATATGAGTATCCCTTAAAAATAACATTTAAACAAATAAATTAAAAATGTCAGATTTAATCCATTCTTATAAAATCTACTTGTATATCTATCTATCTTCCTTCCTACCTATCTATCTATCTACTTATCAAAGGAACAGAAGTACTGCTCAGTTATGTGAAAAACTTTTTTATACTAATTCTATTAATGCTCGATCTCCAATATCGAACACTCTACCACCTGCTTGTCTTAAATACCTATCAGCAAACCACTGAAAAATTAGCAGCCTCTCAAATTAACACTATACATACATACACACACACATATATATATAATATGAAAATTTCTCCGAATTAATCAGTAGAGAGACAATATTTATGAATAAAAATGACAATAGCCAGTTTTCCTATTGTCATTTTTATTCATAAAAAATATATATATATATATATATATATATATATATATATATGATAACTAAACAAAAATATAAGAAGTAAATAAATAATAAACAAATTAAACTACAAATGCATACATAAATCAAAACACAAGCAAATGAAGTAATCAGTAATAAAAAAAAAAAAAAAAAAAAGTAAAAAGTTACACTATAAAATAACCACATTTGAATCTACAATTCTTCCTACTGGTATCATTTAGAATAATTTGAAACCATCATTTACCCATGAAACCATCTGACCACCCAATAATTGTTAGGATAATAGATCTCATGATCCATAATGCCCTATTGATCAACATCTATAAATAGACAAGCCTAAACACAACACACATGACCCGAAAATTGCATGAAAGATTGTCACTGCTCAGTGTTGATGTCAGTGTCCACTGATTATATATATATATATATATATATATATATATATATATATATATATATATATATATATATATACACACAGAGAGAGAGAGAGAAAATAAATGTTATTTTTCTTGAAATGCTCTCCAATTTTTATTTTTTTTTTTTTCTTCTTCTTTTATAAATCTAACTTTGGAACCCAAGATGATTCTATAAGGAAGATGTCCATTTACTTTTACTCATGAGAGAAACAAATATGTAACAGATTTGTTTTTATGAATATTCTGTGTGGGTGAGAAGGATGGGTTTTAGCTCTTGGGTGTGTAGAAAACCAACACTCAATGGAATTAAAACTGAATTTTTTCTTTGTTTCATCTCTTCTGTGTTGAGAAGTGGGTAGTTTGTTGCTTTCATGCCAAGGTCATCTGATGTGATCCTAGAGAATATTGAGGATGGGGTATGTTACAGCAGTATTCTTAAAAATAAGTTTTGCCCTCCCCCCCCACCTCATATAATTGCAACAAGGACAGATTTCTGAGCTACCAACTATGTAACAGCAGTAAGTTTACCATATCTAAGAGGTGTCGCTAAAATATGGAAAGTGGGGGTGGGGGCATGCTAAAAATTTATCTTTTTGACCTAATTCCTGAAATTTGATCATTTTTTTTTTTTTTTTTTTTTTTTTTTTTTTATTTATTTTAATTTTAATCTTCTAAAAATTTTATTTATTATTTTATATGGTTTCTTAGTTCATCATTAGATTGGGATTTTTTTTTTTAGCATCCCAGTGTACAACAAGATAGTTTTCAATAGCACAAACACCTTTTGTTGCCACCTTAATGATTTTGGTCAGTTGTGAAAGTAGATGAGATTTCATAATGTCCCATGTAAATGTGGTAAAGAATATGTTCTTTAATTTGGGAAAGCTTGCAATGATGATTTTTTTTTTTTTTTTTTTTTTTTTGGCCAAATTGTATATGCTAAAATGAGAATGGTGGGAAAGTTTAAGTTTATTTATAAGACCAACTTTGCTTTATCAATTTCCCTGTGACAGAAAAAGATTAAAATTTGGTCTAATAAAGATGATTGAATCAGAAAAAATTAAGACTAAAGTTATGTTAGGATTTGTTATTTTTGCATAGTTCAATTTTTTTTTTCTTTTTGAACCATTTCAGTTTTTCCCTTAAAATTAAGGAAACACTCTACAAAGAAACTTTTCCACTCTCACCTTTTGTAAATTTGAGAGCTGATTTTAGATTTAAGGCTTAAGATTTTGTGAAGTTTCTAAACATTTAAGAATGATGATTTCTGTTAATTTCAGAGAGTATCACAGATTTAGCAAATTTCTTTGTATATATGAAAACAATTTATTTTATCATTTCGACCCAAGCAAGGCAACAAACCCACTGAGATGCATGAATTAATTGAGTAGGAAAGCATGAAAAAGAAAAACATTAAGGAGTGAGTACAATGAAAGAACAAGATTTAAGAAAACTGAAGATAATGATTGACATTACATTAAAATTTTTGAAATTGACTGGAAAGCAAGAAGTCGGAAGGATTCCGCAAGCAAGAAGTGCAAGAAAAGAAATTGTTAGCATAGGATTACATCTATCCATTTCAACTATAAAACGATGAAATTTTGCTGCCTGTCTAGTACTGCACTTAAATTCATAAAGTCTTGGTACCAAAGTGGGAAATTTATCAGGACATTTACCCTTATGAAATTATTTATAGGTACAGGGAAGATACGTTATGGTAGTAGGAAAGTCACTGAAGCCCATATATGACCATTTTTTTTTTTTTATTTTTTTTTTTTTTCTCTTTTGTAAAATACTTGCTATTGTTATGAAGAAATATGTATTTCTTTTAATGCTTTTATTGAGGGCCTGTTATACTGATGTCCAGTAGGTTGGTAGTGGATTGTTCTTCCGTTTGCTTTCTGTACAAGATGATCAATTAATTCTTTGTGATGTTGCTTATCTCTGCCATTGAATCAGTGTATAGGATTGAACTGAAAACTGTAGGATATCTGGTTTAGCAGATTGAATAATGATTGGTTGATTTTCTTTTTTTTTTTTTTTTTTTCTTTAGCATCATAGCAACCTATATGGGTTATATAATGCTGAAATCTAAATATTTTGTATGCATTTTTTTTTTTTTTTTTTTTTTTTGTAAGATAATAATAGTTTTAGTGATGTCTTACTAATTAACTCATATATAGAGGAAGATGATGTGGATTCATACCATTCCCAAGAGTATTTGCATGTAAATGAATATAATGAACCCAAATGGAATTGGAACTTGGCTCATGGATTTCTAATTCTAATAAATTACACCACCTGCACATTCGTATCGGAACCAATTTTCAACATATTGGCTGTAAACCCTTGAATAAAGGGTTTGGTTAAAAATCTGAAGAAGACTATAGAATACAGCATTCAAAATATTATGACTGTAACAACCCAAAAGGAGGACACTCATCTGAACAAATCAATATGTAATAGTTTAATTTTTGTTCAGTCAATTCTTGATCCCATCAGAAACTTTGAAACAGTCTGTAATATAAAAAATATATCTGGATTTGAGAGAGAGGCAATCTT
The DNA here is from genome assembly GCA_963932145.1 of Acanthosepion lycidas. Lineage (NCBI taxonomy): Eukaryota > Metazoa > Mollusca > Cephalopoda > Sepiida > Sepiidae > Acanthosepion > Acanthosepion lycidas. Next base: position 75,495,227 of record OZ010580.1, on the reverse strand, counting down.
TGTTTCTTTTTTTCTTTCATTTCCTTGACAATAGTGGCAGAACTTGAATTTTCTCACAGAGTTATGTCCACTGCCCTATAACTGACCAATTGTTTCTTAGCCATGTACAAGTGACTAAATTTCATATCTGCTATATTAATAATTTACTATTACTGTGATAATTGTTGTGGGGGGGTTCCATGTATTATGATGAAAGATCTGGTATCTTGGGACTTGGAAAACCTGAAGATGATCAGATAGCATGTAGTGGTGGCGGCATTACAATTATTATTATGATGGTTTTGGAGAAAAGTAGAAAGTTTGAAACTATCTAGTTTAACTTAGATTCTAACAAGAAAAAAACACTTAACTCTTACATTTGTAAGTCGACTATTAATCCATGAATTGAATATTGCTGCTATATCAGGTCTAGTGCTTCGGTTATGTATTTAGATTCTAGATAAAGTTGAAGACTCTGCAAAGTTATTGGTTTTGACCTGGCATTTTGGTTTGTATCACTTTCCCACTATTGTAATATAACTTCTCTGCGTCTTTTCTATAAATATATTCATGGTAATTGTTCTGATGACCATCTTGGATAATGACTATAAACTACATTTGACAGCAGGGCCTCTGATCAGGAGGTTTTGAGGAGTGTGGAACCACCTCTTAATTGCTTGTGTTCCCAGGTCCATCCTGACCTGGGGTGGTAGCTACCTGTTAGGGTCCCAGCTATGGGCAAATAGTTAACCCCCAAACTAGGGTCAAAACACTATGAAAGTATAAAAATAGGTTTTAATATCAATAATACATTTTTGTAGAATTATTACCAGCAATGTATTTTTGAAGGAAAAAAATATTACCAGCAATGTATTTTTTGAAGGAAAAGAACCAGCAATAAAAATCTTGTTGGCATTAAATAACCCATCGAGGTTGGTATGCTGTAAAACAAAACAAAACAAACCAAACAAAAATGTTCTGATGAACTTCCCACTTTGGTACCTAGACTTTATGAATGTAAATGGCAATGTCTCATTTTACAGTTGAAATGGCTAAATTTAACTGAGTTCTATGCTAATAGATTCTTCTCTTGCATTTCTTGCTTGTGGAACTCTTCTTGTTTCCCTGTCAAGTTTGCTCTTCAAAAATTTAAATGCAATGTCAATCTTCTTCTGTCTTAATTTCTATTCTTTTATTCTTCTCGTTCCTTAATAATGTTGTCTTTTTCTCATTCTTACAGACTCAGCAACTCCTTTTATCATAGTGACTTTATTGCCTTGTTTGGGGGTGAAATGATTAAAAAAAAAAATTTCTCTGTGAAATCATCTGGCTTCCAGTTTAACTTTGAGTTCTCCAGTGGAGGTGATTGATGTTCAGTTTCAAAATTTGTTCAGTCCTATATTTATTATAGCAGTCTCCTTAATATTCTAATCTAGGTTTGTTTCTTTCACTCTCTGTTAGTTTTAAAACAAAAATAATGTTTTTGTTAAAAACCCACACTAGGCTTTGTGCAGGTGAAAATGGCAGAGCAAAATTAATAAAAAGCAAAAATGTAATTGTAAATAGACTTTAATGATCAATTCAGTTATGAAAATAAGAAAACTATAAATACAGCAGAACTTCCATTAGAGTATTGGAATGGCTGGTGGAGGTAAATTTACCATTTCAAGATAAGCATTACCATGTAACCCTGCTGGCCTGCCTCGAACCTGGGTCTTTTTCATGCTGGTCAGTACTGCTGCCAGTCACCTGATGGTTATCTGCTGGCTACTTTGTTCCTTAATCACAGCAGTGAAGACTGCATTTCGTCTGTAGTTGAATGTCGAATCGAGCTGCAGTGGAACTGTGCTACAAAATGACAGATGGCTTTCCCTGATGAAAATACAAATAACAAAAAATAATGAAGAAGGCTGCTGGATTATTTTTCAGTTGTTTTATATAGTCATTGATACATCAAAATTAACCCTTCCCGTTAAACTCTCTATCGTGACACTGTATCTCTTTCTTCTAAAACTTGGAGTGGTTAAAAACATACACAAGGAAATAGGTCAGTCAGTAATTTTCTTGTCGGCAGGTCACGTGGGGTTCAGCAGCTCCTTTTCCACTGCCGACTCATCTTGGTTCTCACTCCAATTGCTGGCTTCAACTAAGCCCTCTGTTTTTATGTATTTTGCCTGACTTTTACTGCACCTCAGGACTCTTCATGATTCATTCTTATCCTTTGACATGGAGGTAAATTATAGCTGAGTTAAGGACAGATAAATTTTGTTATGCTACATCATCATTGGTTCAAAATATTACTGGATCATCTTTGGATTTTGAGCATTTTATTAGATGATTAATATTAACTTCTCTCTTTCTTCAGCTCTACTCCATATAATTTGTTCAGTTAAGATTTATTTTTGTTTTCTAGATTGTTGCAAAGACACTCTAAGAATCTTGGATATCCAGATTCAGGACCATTTATAGGGTGTATGTCTGTAGAACAAGTGCTAATACAGTAAAGAATTTTTTTTACTTATTTATTATTTTTTTCGAGTAACAGAATTTAAGGCAATATTTAAGGTTGATTACATTTGATTATAGAAATATTGATTCAATTTCTATATTTCCAAAACTGTGAGATCATTTTTGTGCTTTAAATTTAATTTCCTCATTTTTTAAAAATTTTTTTTTTTTTTTTTTTTTTAATTTAAAAAAAAATATTTTTAAACTTTTGTTTCTTTTTATATTTTGTATACAAATGCTTGCCTTTAAAAATGTTTTTCTTCATTTGAATTAAATGTAAAGTAATTTTCTATATTTTTTTGTTTTCTTTTTATAATTCTAATAATTTGAAACTTTGCAGTTAGTTTAGAACCTCAGATAGCTTGTTCTTTTCAAGCACTGGAGCAGCTCCATAACTGCATTAATAATATTCCGGTTTTACTCTACAACAAATGGCAATTTTAGTAATGTATTTCTTTATTTCTGACGTAAGTTGCACACTCATATGTGCAGAAGTGTAATGGGGGTGGGGAGAGAGAACAAGGCCTGTCGTCACTTGTATCATGGGAATGGTGAATGTCAATATTACTTTTGGTGAAGTTCAGATCTGTTTAGTGCCCTGCATTGATTTAGTTTCCTTCTTGCTTAATTAAGTTAATTAAAAAGGTTATAGGACTGGTGGGAAATACAGTGATTATGATATGACCTTTTTTTTTTTTTTTTTTCTCCCCCCCCCCTTAATTTCCTTGGAGATTAGAAGAGAAGGCTGACTGCTGTTTATACTCTGGTACAGACATAAATAAAATATGATGTGTGGGTGTGAAAGAGAGATCATATTTAATGGAAACTCCTATTCATTATGATAGTTCGGTTGGACATTGGCATTTATAGCAAGTTTTTCCTGCTTATTCATTGGTAGGGAACCAAAAAAAAACATTTGATTGTTCTGGCATGGCATATGCAAGAGATTAGGAGCCATGCTGAATCAAATATAAGATAATTCAGTTTTGTTCCAGAATTCCTGTAAAGAATTTGCCCAGTTATTCTGACACCTAACTCTATCTTTTTTTTTTTTTTTTTTTTTTTTTTTTTTTTTTCAATCCCAACAATTTATTTGGGTACTTTTCATTTATAAACAGCTACTTTTAAAATTTTATTTTATTTTTTTTTTTTTTTTATTAGTTTAGATTATTAGACAGCAAATTTAAAACAAAATATTTATTAATCCCCAATAAATAATAAAGAGAAAATACTTATTCTGAAAAAAAAATTAATCCTTCAATATTAAAACAAAACAAAACAAACACATTTCTTGATACTTTCCTCTTATTGACAGCTGGTCATTTTTATTTATTTTAAAGGATTAGGTTAGATTATTAACCAAGGAAATTAAAAATACCTATTTTTAAAAATATCTTCAGGTTTGAAGTGGTGTGTCCAAATCTTTTTCAGCTTTCATCATGTCTACAATCTTGATGTGAGTCATTGTCATTATTCAGTCAGTTATTTAATCAATTATCCTCATTTTAACTATTTTAAATCTCAGTGTTTTGGTATCTGTGTTCTTCAGATTTTTTCCCTTTTTTTTTTTTTTTTTTTCTCTCCCCCCCCCCAGTGTTTTCTCTCTTCTCTTAAAAATAATTTCCTGCAAAACCCTACATTGTTACAGAAACATATTTCTTTGGACTTTCCTGTTATTGACACCCAGATGCTTTTATTAAAGAATTAGATTATTAAAGAAAAAGTTAAAACACACACACATATATATATATATATATATATATATATATATATATATATAAAAATTTTTTGTTTTATTCCTTGCTTCCTGTTGGGTTTTTGTTTCCTTCCAAAGTCTACTTTCACACTATTACTTCTAAAATTTTTTGTTCAAACTCTGAAATATGATTCACTAATTAAATCTTGACAATTGCATAGCCCCAGGACCTTCAATTTTTCCTTTTCTTATGCTTATACAACACAATGACCCTCTACCTTGAGTGTTTTTTGGGCCTTGTATTGGGTGAACATTAATAAAAATAATATATATATATATATATATATATATATATATCATTTCACCCTAAGCAAAGTGAAAATGTCCTGAAGATGCAAGGGGCTATGGGGATTGAAAGAAAATGAGAATAATTTAGGCAAAGGAACTGGAAACCAAATCCTAATTTGGCCCAGGATCATAAAGGTCGAATATCTAATGTGAAGTGAATTTATTTAGAGGAGCAGTGCTTCATGAGATTTACTTTCTAACCATTAAACTAAACTAAGTACTAAGATACTAACATGTTGGCTCCCACACACCACCATGACCCTCCAGTGGGTTATGTCTGCAAGGCCCACATGACCCTCTGATAGTTTTTTTTTTTTTTTTTTTTTTTTTTTTCCAATTTTTTTTTTTCTATGACGATTATTGGAAGTGGGATGCTATGATTGCTAACTTATGAGATCATAGAACACCAGATTTATATTTTTTCAAAAAATTTAAATATTTTTGTGTATAGAAATGAGCTACTGTCAATATAATACTGGTATACTGGGAATTTTCCAAGAGACCTAGTGTGGGACTGGGTTGTAAAATGGATTCAAGTGGGTTGTGGATAATAAATACTACCTATGCTATCCTTGACGTATATGAAACAATTTTAAAAGATAAAGCGGCTCGTACCAAAATTAAGATATAGTGTTGAGATCCTGGGACAACAACGGAAATGAGGCTTGGGAGCCAACATATTAACAAAGCTTGTCTTTGTTGGAAAGAAGGCTGCAGTCACGATTCATGCAAATTCTCTATGCTAGTTTGAATTTTTTTATTTTACTTTATTTTTTTTCTTAAATGTTTACCTAATAAAACGGCCAAGAATCACTCCTCAAAGTAGAGGGTTACTAAATGCAGTTATTGTATAGGCACAAAAAGAGCAAGTAGCTACACATTATGAGGATATGTAGGATAGATAATGGCTGATCCTAGATTTGAAAAGGTTGAGATTGTAGTGATTGAGGAAGCATTCTCTTAGGAGTCTATTCCTTAAAGTAGCAGTTTTCCTGAAGAAACTATCTTGCTAAATGGAATTCAAAGGGAATAAGGATGATTTGACCATGTATTTGTGGCACGGCAAGTTCTTGCTCTAAACGTCTGAACTGGTGGAACTAAGGAATTTAGCTCCTATTAA
>OZ010580.1:75292076-75484576 GCA_963932145.1 Acanthosepion lycidas | reverse complement strand
TAGAATTTGAAGGAATTCATGAGTTGCTATAATTGGTAGGTAGATATGGAGTAATGATATCGTTAGGAAATTTTGACAGCTTAAAGATAGGTATTGGTGTCTTTGAAATGATGGGTTGTAGTGGATATTTGGTTATATGTATTTTTATATTTAAAAAATAACACACCCACAAAATCAAGACTACAAAGATCCAACATTATTTACGAGTTCAAATGCCCTTAAGGAACTGTGTTCCTGAATAAACGAAACTCTTAAATAATTAATTACATTGGTCATACTAAAACCCACCTATCTAGGCTACTCATGTTACACCTACCTGACCATAGATCAAATAGGATTCATTTGAACACACATGAAAACCTATCAAGCTTCATCCAAAACATATTAGTAGAAAATACATGTATAATAGGCTCATTCACTTGTAAAAATAATGATTAAAAATAATGGAAGCCCCTAATAATAAAATAGAAAAAGCCAACATTTCATAACATTAACTACGAACATGGTCAGGATGTGCTGACAGTGCTTGGAAAATAAAACATTTCTGTAATTTCAGGCATGTACATAAAAAAACCCACACATTCAGTTAAAAATAAAAATTGCCCTTGATAATGGTTAAAAGAATAGCCGAAAGTGCTTGTATATGCAGAACTTTTGAATAGTTTTTACATACTTTGTGTTCAGAAAAGAAAACACTTGTATGAAAACAAGAAAAATGAATTAAAATGCTTAATCACAGTACTTTGTCAGCTGTCTTTAACGAAACCTGTATAAAAAGAGGATTGATGCCCAAATATATATTTATCACACACATGTGTGTGTATATATAATATAATTTTTATTTTAATTTAATCATTTCACCTCAAGCAGATCAATAAAGTCACTAAGACACAAGGGATTACTGAGTGTGAAAGAAAAAGCAAACATTTAAGCAGCAAGAACAATAAAAGAGGAATCAAGAAGAAAGTAGATAACAATAGACATTGCATTTAAATTTTTGAAAATCAAAGTTGACTGGAAAGCAATAAGCTGGAAGTGTTTCACAGATGAGAAAAATTGTTAGCATAGAACTTAGTTACATCTAACCAATTCAACTGTAAAATGATGTGACCTTGTTGCCATTTTAGTAGTGTGCTTAAATTCATAAAGTCTAGGTACCATAGAGAAAAGTTCATTAGAATAATTACTATCATTTTTTGTTGAAACTGTTAAACTAATTAGGCATTAAAATGCATATCGCTTTTCCTGAAATGTGAAAATGAATATATTAATTATTCGATGAGTTCTTCTGATTAGTATTTTCATTTTTTTTCTTCTTGTTGGCAAACTCTCCAGTCTTCTGAACAGTGTTAGAACTTCTATAAGATCATTATTCAATTATTTAGATCCTATACTATCACCATTTGTTGTACTGATTACCATTTTTCAGCTTCCTTTTGCATCCAATTTAAGACTTAAAAGTATCTATCAAGTTTCTGTCACTTGGATTAATGATGATTACTAGTTGAGGAAGGTTTGAGATCTCACTGGCAAAAACAGTAATCAAAATTGGATATTTTAAATTTGGATGCACATTTTTTTTGTATTTATTGTCATCTTTGATAAAATACTAAAATAGATGCAATATTTTTTCTATATTAATGTAAATTGTGTTAAATTTAACTTTGCTGAATATTTTAGTAATTACAAAAAAAATTATAAATTTTAAAAAACTTTCTTTGTAATGATATATATTGCTGAAAATGATTTTGTTTGTTCACTTAACAATTAATCCTACTTATCTCACCTCTACCAAATCTTGGAAGATCCATTAAGGTACCTATTTGGGACTATTTTTTTTTTTTTTTTTTTTTTTTTTACAGTAAGGTTCACCTTGTACAAGGTCTGGGTGCCACGCAAGCTAGAGGGTTACATTAGGAAACAGTTTATATGGATAGGAATGAAAGATAATGGTTAACTCTAGGCCTGAACAGGTTAAGATTGTAGCTACTGGCGGTGGGGGGAACATTCTCTTGGGAGTCTGTTCCACAGGAAAAGGCTGTTCAAGCCGAATTTAAAGGTTGTTTTTTTTTTTTTTTTTTTTTTTTTTTTTTAAGATCTAAAATTGTTTTCAGCATTTCTGTTTCAATTTCTGGAATGAGAAGTTATCATTATTTACATTGATATGATTGTTCTCATCTTTATAATATTTTTTGCCATTGGGCCCTCTAGACTTCTCCAGATGTTTTTCAATCTGGTTAACCTTCAGGGAATTTTGAACTGAATCCTTTATTTATTCTATAGGTGTAGATTGTTCTTGTGCTACTGTCCATGTTTAGGGATATTTCCCCTGTTTTTTTTTTGTTTTTTTTCCTTCTGTTTTGGCTTATTCTGTAATACCTGGGATTGAACTCACAATAACTGTTACCAAATTCATGAACCAATGCTTTAATGCACCAGAATGACATGATATTGGCCTTTAAATTTAAAGTTTTAAATTGTTTTTTTGTTTTTTAATTTTACTGACACAATTTTGGGAATGAAGAAATATAAAATATTTTGTTTTGGCAGATTTTGGTGATTTGTTAAGTGGGGAAAAGTATTTAAAAACTAGATGTCTTGTTCATTGTCGAGAAAAGTGAAATGATAATTTGGAGTTAGGTGTTCTCATTGACACTGGTTTTTGAAAAAACTGAAGAATTTACTTTAATTATACTTATCAGAAAGAGTTGAAATTTCTAGGGCACATAATTAAGAAGGCTTGTAAAATTTGATACTCACAGGACATACTGAAGGCAAGAAGGACAGAGGAAAAATGATGCATAGCCTCTCTAGTAGGTTTGAGTAAATGGGTGATGAAACAGGTTTTCGGAGAGAGCAAAAAGACCAAACTTATTAAGAGCTAGAAAGAACAGGAAATTGTGGAGGGCCATGATCATCAATGTCCTGAAGGGACATGGCATAAAGAAAAAGAACTGTGAAATTCTTTTTTTTTCTTTTCTTTTTATATATTTAATTTAAAAAAAAGAAAAAAAAAAATTACCCGAGAGAAATAGTTGGAAAATAACAAGAAATTTAGTTGGCAAGGAGCTGGTATTAAGAGATATCTTTCTGTTCATCTTTCTCTATTGATCATTCTTATTTTGTTCATGTCTCAGCCCAACTACATATCTGCTGGGAAGTGCTGCTCACATTTCAAAAATGTATTGCAAGTGTCTATTTTCAGAATTGATTAACGTGCTCTCTTTCTAATGGTTGCCTATCATGGAAATGACATTTAAATTTCAGTGACATAACTTTGGTAATGAGAAAATAGAAGTAGCAGGCACTTCATTAACTGTTTCGTCTTTCAAAGATTAATTTAGACAATTGGACGATTCTGTATTTCTGATGTTATTGCAATATTTCAGCCTTCTTCAGGTGGATAATTCATAGGGAAAAGTTTTCATTTCTTTTTTTTATTTCTATTTATTTTTTAACAGCAAATGGTAGCTAGTAAATCAAACAGCTTTGTTCATTCCCGGGAGAGCCAAACGATATCATTCATAATGTCTTGCATAACACACGTGACTCTAGTTTATATTTTGTGAGCAAGTGCTTTTCTCCTCATCTAGTAAATTGAAATAAGTTTGTGTGAGGATGTGTTCATAGTGTAGTGGTTATCGGCAAGCAAACATGTTATATATGTTAAGAGATATCCAATGTATTCATTTCATAAAAGAAAAAATACTACAGGCATGAAATGACATACATACATACATATATATATATATACCCCCAAACTAACCCACTTAGTAAAATAGTTAATCCTAATACCCTTAAATTAAGCTATAGTTGTGTGGATAACCTAGAGAAAATAATTAAGAAACCTAACAGTCTTTAATAAGTATAGGGACTCAAAAAACGTGACTACTAACCAGGTTGCAAGCAGTACTATTAAGTATGACACGAATAACAACTTGTGCAATTGTAGGAATCCAAATAATTGTTCACTACAGAATAATTGTTTGACTAGTTCTGTAGTTTATCTTAGTACAATCTCTACACTAGAAAACTCAAATATCAAACAATTTTACATTGGTAGCACCATGAATTCATTCAAGGAATGTTGGTGGGGGCATATGCAATCTTTTAATAGCAGTAATAAGTACAAGACTTCATTATCCAAGTATTTTTGGAGTTTAAAAGAAAGGAATAAAACACCTACTATTAAATGGAAATTAATCAAGAGTCCAAACATGTAACTCCCTATGTGCCCCTTGCTATCTATGTCTTAACGAAAAATTTGAAATTATTAGATTTAAAAGTAAGACCCATCTCTTAAATCAAAGATATGATCCGTTAATTGTAAATGCAGTTATAAATTTAACTTATTATAGGAGTTGTAATACTTTCTATGATAATGATATGTCACTAAGTTTAATAGGTTATTACATTTATTACCTGATGGTCCTCCTGTTGATGTGGGTGTGTTTGTGTAGGTGTACTGTGTTGTTTGTGTCTGCATATATATATGTGTGTGGGTGTGTGTTTAAGTTTGCGTTTGTATGTGTTTTTATTATATATATATATATATATATATATATATATATATATATATATGGTTTGTTTACTTTTTTATGTTGCTGTGCGGGTTGATATATTTATGCTTGCTTCTGTTTTGTGTATACATGCAGATATATATATATATATATATATATATATATATTGTCGATAATTAGGCTTTTCTGTGTTTCTGTCTGTAGTGAAGAATGTGTGTGTATATATATGTCTGTATGTAGTTTTTATTTTCTTTCACCTACTGTTATATTTTTGTACTTGTGTATGTATAGGTATATATGAAATATATTTTTTATATATATTTGTGTTTGGAGTTTTCATTTTTATACATTAGATGGTGTTATTTTTATGTGTATATATCTATTTTTCTATCCATGCCTATCTGTTTTAATGTCCTTTCTTTCCCTTAGGTTTGGTTTTCTGTTCTGCACATAGATTTTTATCTATTCTACCATTTTTATCTATGTATATTTACCCATATATGGTATCATACTTATTATAAAACCCAGGTTGTTTGTGTGTGTTCGTTTATATATGGGATCGGATTTCCTACATTTTTCAACCGATTTCAACAAAACTTCACTTTTTTTTTTGGCAGGTAGTGTTTCTTATTGTCTTGCACACTTTTTTCTTTATTTTTACATTCAGAATGCTTTAAAAATTCCATTTACAAGACAATTGTTTATAATAAAATTCTATTCAATTGGTAGACTCATAACAATTGAAAACAATGTTTTTGCTTGAGTTTGACCCATTTGTAAAAAAAAAAAAAAAAAAAAAAAAAATAACTAATTAAGACATGCGTGTCCGTCAACCTTAAACAATAATCTTTGTCAATTTTATTTTTCAGTCTTTATGATGGTCGATACTTGATCTATCTCTTACTGTTACATCACCGGGCAACGCCGGGCTCTACTGCTAGTATTTTAATAAGTGGTTAGAATTGGTTTAATAACACTTTAAAAATTGAATATTTCTTGGTAGGTGTATTGGAGTGTCTTTGTCAGTGTATGTGTGTGTACGTACGTGTCTTTATCGGTGTCTTTGTGTATAGTCACTTGTGTGTACCTTTCATTGAGTATGTATGTGTTTTTTTTTTTTTTTTTTTTTTTTTTCGTGGAGATATTTCCTGTCTCATCACTTTTTGTGTGCGTATATATCTAAATACGTCTGCGTGCTTATGTATTATAATCTGATAGTGTATGTATTGTCTTTTGCAAGATGTCATCCTTCCCTGCCTCTGTTTATGATTTAAACGTATCTATGTTGTCATTTGATCTTAACGTTTATTCCAACTTAATTTCAATAAAAACAAAATAAATAGAATAACATATGTATTTTTTCTTTTTTTTTCCTCAGTAATTTTATAATTTTAAACTTAATATAGATTAAATTTTAAAATGGGTAATTTTTAATTTCAGATTTTATCGTATAATTTAATATTTATTAGTTAGAAAAAAATTCTATTTTGGTCTAACCCTGACATTAAAGCATTAAATAATTATTAGTTTGTCAAGTTTTTTGAATTCTCATATACTTGTATTTTGATTGGTCATTCCAGCTTATGTATTAGGTTGGTGCAAAATAATGTCGTTTTCTCACATAGTAACATATGTGAGAAAACGACATTATTTTTGCACCAACCTAATAACGGCGTTTCCCCTTAGTGAGGGGTGTTTGATTGATTTGAACCTTTTAAAACCCTTTATTCTACTTTCAGCATCATCACTTGATAAGACACCAGAAGTGTTGAAACAAAATGGTTATTGTTGTAGTGATTTTATAACATTTATGTTATAATTTTTGAATAAATAATTATATATATATATATATATATATATATATATAATGCTTTTTTTAATCAGTTTTATGTAACTTGTATAGTGAGACTATCCTAAATGTAAGAGAAAACTGAGCAGGATTTATTATTGGTAAACATGTCCTTACAAACAAAGGAGTGCTGAACTGCTATATAATCTCACCATTTCACAGATGAAGAGCAGACTTAAAATGTCGGATGTGGTTCTACCAATAAATGCTGGGAATACAATGGATGGAACGTATTAGTAATAAGGAAATTTGAAGGAGAATAGGATCCACAAGAAAAATGGTTTAAAAAAAAAAAAAAAAAAACTGTAAGAGAAGTGTGCATGGGTAGGGGAGAAAACAGCAAATACCTTACTTTTTTATCATTTTACCCCCAGGCAAGATGATAAAAGATGCAACAGGTTACTGAGGGAGAAAGAAATCGAGAAGACAATAAAATGATAAGCTTTAAGGAGATAGATGATGATGATTGACATTGCATTTAAATTTTTGAAGATAGTAGTTGTCAGTAAAGCAGAAAAGTAGCCGATTTCCTCAAGTGAGAAGTTCAGGCAAAGAAACTATTAGAATAGAATTTAGGGTTACAACTAGCAATTTTAATAGTGAAATTGTGGCCTTTAATACTAATGAATTAATTGTGGCCTGAATTTAATACTAATGAAATTGAGGTACTAAAGAGCAGTCCCTCATAAAAATTACCGTGGAAATATTTATAGAAAAGACACAGGAAAGCTGTTATTGTAGATGGGGAAAATAACTGAAGCTAAGATGCCTGGTCAGGACTGATAACATTGCGGATTCTTCTTTGGATTTTAAGAATCTCTAAATATATAGCAGAAGGACCAAACTAGATGTGCCAGCAATAATTGATGCACGGTCGAATGATAAACTTGTAAATGTTCAAAATATATTCTGGCAAGAAAAATAGTCCAGCATGATATAGTGAACTGACTTCCCTTGCAGCAGACCTAGCAGTTGATTCAATATAATCAATTTACTGCATGTCCTGCGGAAAACATGAAACCTAGAAGTTTCAGTGAAGTAATGACAAATCAAGGGCAAAGAGGGGTAGTAAAAGGAAAGATTTAATTGTAGAAACAAGACATGAGGTTGTGGCAAGCCATTATTGCTCAAATAATGAAAAGACAAAGCATATGAGAGAAGCTAGATTTCAGTATTGTATTCGTATAGTTTGTTTCTTTGCTCAATAAGGAGTGCCACTCCTCATGTATAAATTAGAATCATGTGTGTTATATGGAAGTTGGGGTTGTGAGGTGAGTTGTTAAAATGAACCAAATCAGTTGATATGAACTACCATTCCCCCTCCCCCCTCTGTATTGTTTTTTTAAAAGAGGATGTGCTGGTAGCATCATGTTTAGTAATTCAGAATGAGATTGGACAGCCAAGTTCAAATTCCAGTTGAATTTGATACATTCACTTATGTACAAATACCCTTGGGAGAGGTATGAATATATCTCCTCTCCCAGTTATGGACTAAATGACTAGTATCTAGAAAAAACATTGTTATTGTTAAAAAAAAAATTGTTAATGCAATATTTACTGGTAAAAAAAGAATTTTTATAATCTGTAATATGTTTTGGATTTAAATGACAAAAAGGTTAAGCCATAAAAAACAAATGAATCCATTTCTCTAAAAGAAAAAAAAAATCCACTCTTTATGAATTATACATATGAAATAGGGAGTTGTAGAAAATATATAGTACAGGTAATGGATCCATTGGTATGTAATCCAGGTGGATCCTAGTAACACCAATTATTAAAATTGATCCACAGAGAGCTCGATGTTTTTATTTTAACAGAGCATATGGGTTGATGATAATCTATTTCAAGCCATCCTGTATGTGGATAATCTCTATGTTGAGGTAATTTTTGTTTGTTTGCTGTAAAATATATATATATATATATATATATATAATTTTTTTTTTTTTTTTTTTTCTCCATAGATATATCACGTTTACATTGGTTGTCAGTCATAAAAACAATGAAAATTGGTTCTCATACTCAAGCACACTAATAAAAATCATTTTTTTCTTTTAAGCTGATTGTACTCAAAATTGTATGTGTGTAGAAATGGGGATAGGTTTGTCTAGTTTGTGTTCCAGTCAAACCCGCTGCATTCAATTTCATGCAAATATCTTTTGGAAAGATATGAATCCATTTCTTCCCTCTACAACTAGGTAAACTGAGTTTGCTAGCTTTGTTAGGCAATCAGTCTAGGAGAAGAATAACTTTGATTCCAAGGCCAATTGGGTGCAGAGATAGCAACTCCACCCTATAAAATCTCTTGAAAATAAGAAAAAAGAAAAACCACTTTGCATCATGTAGATCTAACTTTGTACTTTACTGGGAGTCTTGAGTGTTTAAACTCAAAATGAAAGCTTCATAATGGGGTACCTAGTGCAGAGATGGTGACAGGTGCACGTCCTGCGTCCCATGGGCGCAACTAAAGTTTCCCATGAAAAGTGATACATTGCACATGTTTTTTGCTAAATCTTCTTTTCTTTCACTTATCTCTGTGTCAAACTTTCCATCCTCTGTTAGAACACTTCCCAGATATTTAAATTTCTGTACCTGCTTGATTTTAGTATCACCAACCTGTAATTTACATTTTGGGCTTACTCTTTTGCTGATAACCATGTATTATGTCTTCTTGTAGTTTATGCTTAGTCCTTTTTTCTTGCTTTCCTTCACAACCTTCTGCAGGAGGTTTTGTAGTTTCCTTTCCATGATTGCTATCAGCACCATATCATCTGTATGTCTTATATTGTTAAGATTAAGGCTGCCAATAATGAATCCTGGTAGGACTTCTAATTCTCTCGCTGTATATAAATCTAATGAGAAGACACATCCCCTATCTTACGATCCTTTCTATTTTTGAATATCTGCTGAACTCATTTTCTGTCCATATGCAGGCATTTTGCTGCCAGTATTGATTCATGATTATTCTAATCCATAATAATGTTAAAATTGCTGAGCAGCTCTAACAGATCTTTGTGGTGTACTTTGTCAAATGCCTTTGTGTAGTCTATAAAACACCATTACACTTCCTTCTGTATTTGTATTGTTCTTTGTGATAACATTTTGAGCATAAATATCACATTCCTTATTCCAGTTTCTAGTTTTTTTTATTTAAAAAAAAAAAAAAAAAGATAGGAGGAAAAATTCCCACTCTTTCTAACTTTGGTCTGATATACCTAGTCAGTCTCCTTCAAAAAACATCATTAAATGCTGTGACCCCAACAATCAATTCACATTACATTAATAAGTACAAACATTTCTGTATGATATATATATATATGTGTGTGTGTTGAAGCAAAGGTGACCACTCATTGGAAAGAATCAAAAACATTAACAAAGTAAAACAAAAATAATGAGTAGACTGAAATTAACAGCATTTAAAGACTGCCATATTTGCATAATGGATTTTGACCAAATGTAAGTTGTCGCTGGTATATTAATTACTCAATTTTAAACTGATATAAAGTCACTGGTGTCTTAAAATAACTAAAAAATCACTTGTTTAAAGTTTGTTGTTTTTTTTTGTTTTTTTTTTTTTTTTTTTTCAACAAATTATGCAGCACTTCTTTCGATTAAGCACATTACTTATGATTACTTTGCTACTTATGTAAATGTAGGAACAGTCTCAGTTAGCAATAAGTGGAAGTTGGATATAAAAAAGGCACTGTTGATTATTTATAGTTAATTTGTTTAAATAATATGCTATTATTTGCATCATGTAGCAATAATTGTAAGTAAAAGGATCCCTTAAAATAAGTAACCAAGAAATTGTTTTAATATCTCTGAATATCAGTGCCTTTTATCTTTAATCGAAGACCGAGGGGAAATGGTTGTTTGATATTGTTTATTAGCATATCAACCTCTATGGGTTATTTAATGCTGAAATTTAAATAATTTGAACACAATTTTATGGCTTCAATTAAATATATTTTGAATGCAATTTCTTGCTTTCAACTATATATGAAACATGTTACTGGTCATTTTGCTTTCAAAATGCATTGTTTTTTTTTTTTTTTTTTTTTTTTTAATAAAAATGTATTTTTATACTTAGTGTTTTTTGTAAAGTTCACTATTTTCCCCACTGAAACCTTAACAGGTGCTACCACTTTGGGTTAGGGTGGGCCTGGTAACAGCAGCAATTAAGGTGGTTTCATGCTTCTCAAAACCCCTACTCTCCTGATCAGGCGTCTTTTTGCCAGATGTAATTTATCGTTATACCCAGGACTTAGAATATAAGTGGATACAAGCTGATATGAATTGATGTCGGATCAGGGAGTGGGAAGGGTAGTAAAAATAAAACACAGATTGAGTTACATAGAACACAAAGTTGTAGAGAGTCCTGATCGCTTACATTGTAAAGAAACGTGGCACATAAAAGATCATTTTCTATTTTTTTTTTTTTTCTTTCTTATTTATTTAAATTTATTATTTTATTTTTTAAGATTAATCAGATTTTTATGTTCTATAATGGAGTAAAATTTAATTGTTTATTGATAAACATTTTCTCTTCAGCTGTAATGTTAATATTGATACTTGATTGACTGATGAGGAGGGGAATTGTATAGAGTTGTTTTAGGATTTCTTTGTTAATTGTCTGTCAAAAACCTGAGTGTTAGACTGTTTTCTGTCTTTGTTTTCAAGCCATGATGTGTATAAATGGCCTTTTTGAAGAAAGCATGATTTTGTTTTATTTTGAACATTTAGTCATTCTCTCTATGATTGTCAAGATGAAGAATATGGAATGAAGAAAGATAGCATACTAATAAGGTGGTTTATTTCATACATTCAGGAGATAAAAATCAATTTCTTTTTAGAAGTAGACTACTCAATGACATTATTTTAAATCTTTTGAAGGCAACTCTTTCAACAAAGCATGTTGTCTTTTGAAGGTTATTATGCTGTTAGATATTTAGATCATTGTGTTGGATGAATTTTAATAGTGCATAGATCCACTAGAGCTTTGCTTTCTCTGCTTGCCTCTTCTAATCTATCTCACCTCATTACTTTCCTTGCTTTGCCTTATATGCAAGGTCTGTTCAGAAAGTATCCAGTCATTTATTAATAACTAACTTTAAAAGCTACCCTATTGAGCAGCATTTAAGCTACCTCCTGTGGAGGGCTCTTGATTGGGCCTTCATCACAATAGGTAGGGAGGAATAGATGCGATGGGCAACAATAAACTACAGAAGAACTCAAAATTAATTGCTGAAAATTAATCACATTAATGTTTAAGCTTACCTTTTAAAAGTTCAATGATAATTCTTCTTCCAACACTTAATTTAAAGACAATTTGATGTACGTAGATCTTTACTCTCTGTGCAAACAATTTTTATTTCATGGGTGATCATCGCTGGATTTCGCAATTAATTTTGATTATTCCCAAATTTATTCCCAAGTTATACAAATTATTGTACAAAAAACTTTGTCATAAAAAAATCTTAAGAAAAAAAAAAAAATCACTGAAAACAATTGCAGTAATGAAAACTTGGGAATCCAAAATTTCAGGTTTGTGGGTCCAGATCCAGCCCATCATGTTTTTAATTTTCTCAGTCAGCCTGATTCTAAAATGGTATGATTATGTTGGGCTATGGCCTGTAGGGGTAAAGTTGAAAAAGTTTGACATGGTGACACACTGACATTCACGTTATCATATAGATGAAAAAATAAGCTACCTAGGGTAATGCTACCTTAGTCCTCTTTAAAGTGCTCTCTAAAGATGCTGGAAAAATGTTTGCCTCTTTGTAACACTCCAGAAAGTACCTGACTCTCTCTGCCATGCTCTACTTTTACAAGAGTCAGTTCAGACCAGAAATTGAATATTGCTGCCATATCTGGACTGGAACAACCCAATCATCACTTTTCAGCCTTGACAGAGTTCAGGCATGTTTTTGTGGCTTTGTGTGAGATTATTTTCCCCCTTACAACCCCTTTCCACACAAATGAAATGCTGCTAGCCTCTTGTTACTTTATTTGCATGGCAGATATTCAGACAGGCTATTTTTCTTAGTTCCACCAGTTCAGACCTTCAAAGCTAGGACCTGCCATGCCATGTACACAGGGTTGACTCCCTTTCATTCTCTTTGTATTCTGATAGTAAGAAGGAATTTCCACTTGGACTGTTTCTTCTGCAGAATTATTACATTATGGAACAGACTTCTGAAAGAATACTTCCTTAATGACTATGATCTTAACCTCTTCAAGTCTAGTGTCAACCATTATCTATCCTGCATATCTTCATCACATGCACTCTTTACTTCCTCCTTGTATGCCCTTACAATAACCTCATTCAGTACCCTCTATTTTGAGTGGCTCTTGGACCTTGTATTGGGAACAATACTATAAAAAAGAATCCCTTTGTAATTTTACACATTAAGCATTCCTTTTCACTTTTTGGATGTCTACAAAGTTCTTTTTCAGCTGTCTTGTTGCATTTGACTCTTAGTTGCCAAATAGGAGAGATGGGGGCATTTAATTTTAGTTTTCGTTTTTTTTTTCTTTTTTGAAGAAATCTTTCCAATGCACTCCATGCACTTATAAAGATCACCCTGTTTATTAATTTTGCGTCCCCCCCCAGTTCAAACAGTAATTGTTCTTTTTCTAATTGATTTAATTTTTACTTGCATGCTTTTATAAAAGGCATGTTGAAAGATTATATTCCACTTCATTATATAAAAAAGAAACAAACTGCATTCCATTGTTCTTTCCAGAATTACCATTTTTCATTCTTTGGAAGGGTTTTTTTTTTTTTTTTTTTTTTTTTTCCAATGTTATTTTACTAAAATTCTAAATTTTTGAGCCTTTAAATGATTTTCTGACCTCTACTTTTTTAAGAGCTCTCATTTTGTTAAAAAAAAAAAATCCGAACTCCTCACCATTATTAAGATCAACCCCACCCATTTTATGAGGTATCAAAGTTTACTTTACCTCCTATTATTAGGTTAGTGCAAAAATAATGACGTAATAATGTCATTTTTGACGTTAAAAAATACGTCAAAAAACATTATTATGTCATTATTTTTGCACCAACCTAATAGTATTGTGGGAAATTGTACTTGTGCATTAGTACTGTGGAGTTTTCAAACACCCCATTTAAAATATAGATATATTGTTAATTTTCTTGTTGCATATTGTCTTGAATGTTCTTTCTGGGTTTTATGGCATAAATGAAAAGAAAGGTTTTATTCTGAAAAAAAATTAAATTAAAAGGTCAATTATTATTAAAAAAAAAAAAAAAAATTCATTTTGTAAATTTCAAAAGTTCAAATATGTCATTCACACACACATTAAAACCAGAAACTCCTTGTAGTTACTTCTTATAGGTATTCAGAAAGCTACTTGACTCATGAAAATTTGACTTGACACTTGCTAAATATTAAAGAAAAACACCTTATACAGTGGGGATGGGCGGTTTGAAGCTACTAAGGAAGGGTTAATCTTGCTGTCATGAGTCAGTATTAATTTTATCTTTGAGAAAAGGCAGTCATCATGGATAGCCAAATCTGGACTCAAGAGGAGTCTGTCACATGACTGATGCACTGTTTTATCAAAACAGGTGACTGAACAATCTACTTACTCAGTCTTTGTAAATGAGTGACCACTCAGTACATATTCACTTCATGATGTTTTCATAGAGTGAATTTAAAGTATGAATAGACACAGGAGTGTCTACTCATATTTTGTACAGTAAGCACTGAGTAACTTTTCTTTTTAAGATCTTCATTTTAATCTAGGAGAAGAAAAGGAAACATGTATGTATAACTAATCAACACTAAAAAAAAAAAAGCCACATAATGTTAAAATCTGTGCTCTCATACGCTTGCTGGAATTTGGAATTACCTGGTTATTTGATATAGAAGACATTGTGGAGAAAGTAGTTCTTTTACCAATGTCGTTTATTGTGTGTGTGTGTGGTAATATATTTTTATCAAACAAGTGCTGAAGTATAACCCTGCCCAAACCATGTAATATGCTGAACATGTTAATGACTCTTCTCAAATTTGGATAAAGCAATTGCCTAATTTATCAACTTCCTTTAAAACTTAAATGTACCGACTCTTTATTTTATTTGATCAAGACAAATTCTTTACAGAAATATCCAAAGAAGTTTTCTAAATTTTCAAAATTGATTTTTTTGAATGGTGGGTTGGGGTTGTACACATGGCCTATTGGATTAAAGCATTGGTTAAAACATATCTGATTCCCAGGCAGTTGGGAGTTCAATCTCTGGGTTAGACAGTACTAAAATGCCATAGTTGGTAAAAGAAACAGATAACACAAAAGTGAGTAGACTATAGGGTATTAACTGACATGAGATTACCTCTAAGCATGAAAATCTTAAGTCTACACATATTAATTGAATAAAGGGTTAAGTTCAATGTTCTGAGAAGATTACTGATTACACTGCACACCTGAAGAAAACCCCAGAGGGTATAATGGTTGAAATGTGAGTAAATAACCAAGATAAGCATTGCTGGTCTGAGAGAAAAAAAAAAAAAAAAAATGAAGAATTATCTTGAAAATTTAGACATAAATTGGTTGTGTGTGTATATATATATATATATATATATATATATATATATATATAATTTAATTATATAAAGGAAAAGGACATGTGGCTGAGTGGTTGGAATGTTAACTTTCTAGCTTTGACAATTAAGCTGTAGTGAATGATTATCCTAATTTGTGATTTTTTTTTCCATAGTACAAGGCGACACATGACAAAGGTACAATGAGCTGTGGAGAAAAGCTGAGGGTTCATACCTTTCCCAAGGATATTAGCATGTAAGTGAATGTAATGGATTCAACTGGAATTCGAACTTGAGGAATCGGAGAGCCGAGTTCAAATTCCAGTTGTATCCATTACATTCACTTATGTGCTAATACCCTTGAAAGGTATGACTCCTCCTCTTCTCCCCCCAGCTATGGGTGAATAGCAAGGCAGACTGGGTTCTATAGTCTTGGATGGCAACTGGTCTATCGCAGAAAGAAAGCATTTTCAAACTTATCCTTGTCAACAGCCACCAAATGTGAGGATAGAAATGTTGGTGAAGTAAGGGTTTATGTCAGGACTTGGTAAAAACAGGATTGGATCTTGGTCACAACAACAAATGTGACATCAAGCAGTGGTGATGAGACTTGGTTTTGAATCTCTCCAATGATTGATTTGTCAGGAAGTTTAACTTTTGTTCATTCAAGATGATGCACTCACTCCCAGAAACTGTAACTAAGCTCTGCTCAACATAGTTGCAGTATTAATCACAGGTGAGCTCTGTGAGTGTTGAACAGAAATGTGCCTGAGCAGGCGTCTTCAACTGGAATTGCAGACAGGTGTGCTCAAAAATGAGTAGCCAGCTATTAATTAGTATTTGATCATGTTATCTGACATTGGAAATTGTATGTAATTTGAAAAATTTATTTTTTTTAATATGTAGCAATTATCACTTCAGATTAAGCTCAATAATTAAATCTACTGAATTTGGCTCAAACTGATGAATAAATGGGCCTTTTATTATTAATTTTTTATTAGTATTTCTTTTATGATTTTCTGTGGGGACCACAGTTAGTAGTTCCTATGCCTCTAATTGATATTGTTAGTCTGAACAACTCACAATTAACAATTGTCTAAGTTGCATGCCTGTGAATTTGTGGTATGACATAAAGGATTCTTCAACCTTTTCATCCTTTGAATGAAATGCTATGTCTTCAATTTTCATGCACAATCACTAATGACTCGACACCTGTTTAGCATGCAACTATTTTTTGTTTATTATAAGGATATGAATAACTACTACATTAAGTTTGCTGAGGCTTGTAGCATTCTTTTGTGCTGATACAATACTTCAGTGTAGTAATTGTGTCTGTGTGTTCATTCATAGTCTGCTTTATAGGCAGCTCCTCATAGAGGTTGATGGTCTAATCCACTTTGCATCCCATGCTTGTTTGTTAAATAGGCAGTTTGCCTTTATCCTGTTGTTGATGAGCAACTAAGTTCTTGCAATTAATCTCAAGTTCCCAAGATTCTTTCATTTTCTGAAAACCAGATGTCCTTAATGCTGACAAGTGGCTCAAGACCAAGAACTTGACACTTCCTATAATTCAACATGGAATTAGCTGACTAGTGTAAACTTTACTCATCTTCATTGAGTTGACTTACATTTTATCTCTAGAACCATTAATAATGTCAACTCAAGGCATGGCAGGCTGGAGGGGGGTTAGGTGAATTTTACTTAACAGGAATTAGTAAATTCAGTACAAGTTAAATAGACATTCAGTATTTGTTGGTTTTGTTTTTACCATTCACTTATAGGCTTTAAGATATTTAAATAGTTCTTTTGCTCATTGATTTCTGCTCAGTGTAACTCGTATTCAAGATGAGATATGAGCAGCAGAATGAAAAGTTTACCTCTATAGATAGACTGGTTCAGTTTGAAATTTCTTGAAGGTTACGTAGGTCAACAGACAGCTAAAAGGAGGACAGAGGGCACAATAGCCAAAACATGATAATAGCAACAAGGATAATAGTCCAGATGTAAATCTGGTTTGGTGCTCTTTCTATATATCTCTAGATTCTCAACAAAACTCAAAGAAGGGTCTATATAATGTTATTGATCCTGATCTAGGATCTTGACATCAATCACTTTACTACCTCTGAGATGTGGCTTTACTCTGTCTTTTCTAAAAATATTTTCATAGCAATTGTTCTAATGAACTCTCCTCCTTGGTACATAGACTGCATGAATTTAAGCATTCTGCTAGATTGGCAGATAGGTCTCCTTGTTTTACTGTTGAAATCACTAAATGTAAGTTCTATTCTAATAATTTATTTTCTCATAATGCTCACCTGTGGAACTCTTTTCTGACTTCTTGCTTTCCTGTTAAGTACAATCTTCAAAAATGTAAATGCAATATCAATTATCATCTTTTGTCTTCCTGAATCCTGTTCTTTTATTGTGCTTTCTCCTCACTAAAGTTTTCTCCTTCTCTCAGTAACCTTTGCATCTTGGTGGCATTATTGCCTTGTTTGAGCTGAAATATTAAAATAAAACAATTTTTCTATTTCAATTCATTCTAAAGCTACAAGTCTTCCAAAGGGTGTTTTTCATGTGCAAACAGACCTCACCTCCCCCAGTTAAACTTTCTTTCTATTTCTGCCAGGTTTGCATCTCTCATCCTGTACTTCTACAGAAGTTAGTGAGCAGTGTGGATGGGGAAATAAGGTCTGGCAAAATTAAAGCTTGCATCCCTTTGGGAAGTCTACTGGTCTGGGGTAGCTGCTTTACAGATTACACTGTAAAAACCAAATGCTTCCAGAAAACTGAAACTTATAACTTTCATTCTTTTTTTTTTTTTTTCCTCCTTCCTTTCACTTGCTACACTGGCATCTTTATTTACATGGAATTTGTAATAATCATTATGTAATTACAGTTTGTTGACGCTCCTACATATTTATTACATTGAATAACTTTAATTTCACAGAATAAAACATTTTGAACAATTTTAAAGAATAAAATATGATATTAGGTCATAATTGAAATTTTCCTGATATTGAAAATTAAGATCATGAAGGTATAAACAATTTTAAATTGTAGAAATTGCATCAGCTATAACATTGTATTTTCCTTTAATGTGATTAATAAGGAAATTGTATTCTTGAAGAAGAATCCACTTTGTGAGTCTTTTATATTTTTTGTTTGCCATTTTTTGAAGGACAGAGAGTTGTGATCAGTGTATACAAGAATTGGATGCAACGTAACACAAAGATAAACCTGAAAATGTTGAAGGGCTGACAACAATGCTAAACTTTATTTTTCAATAGTGGAATACTTTTTTTTTTTTTTTTTTTTTTTATATAGATATAAAAGTAAAAAGATTCTATCAATACAATCTGGTAATCTGTCACAAGTCTGTAAGATACATCTGACTTGGGTGCAAGAATGCATGATTAACTCCATACACTGTTGTTTAGTTCAGTAATGTTGTCCAGCATATACTGAATATCTTTTCTTAAACTTTAAAGTTTAATTGGATTTAAGTGATAAGGATGTTGTTTGATGGGTTTTGCATCTCTGATGGCAACATCATGTTGAGTAGCAGTAACTTTTTCTCTTTCCTTCACCTGATTCACTACCAACTTTATTTATATAAAGTTTGTCATAATAATCATCATGTAATTAAATTTTGTAGACACTCCCTCATATTTATTACATTGAATTATATGTTAATAACTTTAATTTTATAATATTCTTTTTTTTTTTTTTTTTTTTTTTACAATGTTCATCCTTTACAAGGCTCAAGAGCTAGAGGGCTACAGATTATGAGGCACAGTCTATGGGGATATGTATGGAAGATAATGGTTAACCCAAGACATTTACAATCTAAAATTGTAGTATTGGGGAAGCATTCTCTTGGGAGTTGGTTCCCCAAAGTAGCAGTTTGTAGGAAGAAGCTGCTTGAGTAGAACTTACATTCTACCATCAGAATACTAAAAGGAATGAGGATGGTTTGCTCCAATGTGTGTGGCATGAAGGTTAATTCTGGTGGAACAAAAGAATGTAATTCATCTGGACGCTTTCCATGGAAATAGCATTAGAGCCATCAAAAGGCTTCTAATATTTCGTCTGTGGTGGGGGGAAAAGGGGCTGTAGAGTGAAAAAGAATTCAACATCCACAAGGATGTGGAAGGGTCAAATTTTTGATCTTGAATGACTTGTCAGCTTTAGGGCCATCTGGTTTTTAGATAACAAAAGAATCGTGGTAAGTTGAGATTAAGTAAATAACAGTGAGTTTTATTTGCTTATTTTGTAGTTAATGCTATTCATGTTTCTCCTCAAGGCAGTGTTTTTCAACCTTTTTAAGCAATGGCATATTGAAAAATGAAAATATCACTGGACACTTAGCAAAATTTTTAAAGAGTATCCATTTAAGCCATAAATTAAAAAATATCCAAATATGAACTTACTTTTATTTCAATGTTTCTATTTAACTATTTGTGCAGCTTATTTAGTATGAAACCTGTGTTTGGTGTTTTATCATGATTTTTTTTTCTCCACTGGTCAAATGCATGATAAACAGACCCTCATTTCTTCTTCAGTCTTTCTCGTTTCTTATTTTTTTTGTTATTTAGGTTTGAGAAACCTAATTCACATAAATAAGTAGAAAATTGCGACAAAATTGAAATAAAGCCTTCTTAGCTAATGTGGGATATCTGTATCAATGGGTACCGTCAGATGTTTTATTTTGATCTCTCTATCACTAAAAATGGTGGCCAATTCTACTTCACATTACTGAAGTTCAATATACTAATGTTTTGCCATTACTACTTCCACAAACACATACACTTTGACAGTATTTGAGAATCACTGCCTCAAGGTAACAATTCTTTGTGTCTTATTCTAAATTTCATTTTATTCCAAATCCTGTTTCTTTCACACTTATAGACATGCAAAAAAAAAAACTGTTTCTATAAAAATAACAATATGGATTTCTGTCTTTTGTTTGCAATCTAATATTATATGTTAAAAACTATTTTTTTTTATTCTAAAACTGTTATCAGTAAACATTATTCTGATACTTTGTCTTGAATGATAAATTATAACACTGTCCATATCTTTATTTTATTTTCCTAGATTAGCCTTTTTTATTTTAGTTCTTTGTTCTTCTGGATGATTTAGACTATTTTAAGCAAAATCAATTTATTTAGAAGATAGTTTCTTGCATAACAGAAAAAGATGAAGTGAGATCCCTGCCAGTGTTTCAGATTTTAGAAGTACTCTTGGATATCTTGTTTGCTTTTATGTTCACATATCTTTGTTTTTATAATGGCTATTTAAGGTTCAGTATAAAAATGGGTACTATAGCCAATTTTCCAATGAAGTTAAAAAAAAAAATAAAAAAAATTTACAGGCATTCTTTAATGAGGATGGAATTTGACATAAAACCATATGCATAAGACTTTAACTGATGTGTATTGAACTCTGTACTCAGAAGTAATATTCTACAAGACCAGCTGGTCAACTACTTGATATTTTTTTCTTCTTTTTCTCTTTCTCCACCATCTCCTCCTTCTCCCCCCCTTCATCCTTCTCCCCCTCTCATCCATCTTTGTTTCCCCCCTCTTTCTTTCTACTTTTTGCCCTCTCTTTCTTTTTAATAGGAGACTTGTTTATATGAAGAGTTAAATTTGAGTACATCTTAGCAACTCTTCTGAAAAAAAATATTTTGTACTGTTTTCAAGAATTCTACCAATTCCACTAATTTAGTTACATCCAAATCTTTCTTTTCTATTAGACCCACATATTAAAAAAAAAATTTAAGCAACCATTTAAACAACTCTGGTTCAGGTCACAATAAAAGTTGTTTATAGTAATAATAATAAAAAAAGAGAAAGCAAATTGCATCTTCCACTCAGATAAGGTGCTATTATAATGTGTGAGAAAATAGCTCTGTCCAATTTTTCAATATTGATATTTTTCAAATGATACTCCAATTGTAGAAGGCTACTTAATATAACAAATTATGAAATATACAAGCAGATATACTTTTGTCTTTTAAATTTGGGGTATGGCCTCAACATGGGGTAGTAATTTCATGAGGTTGTAATCTTTATGTAATGAGAACAGCTAGGAAGAACTTTCTTTAAACAGGAAAAATATTTGTCAGTTATTAAAAACAAAACAAACTGGTACTGCTACATTCCATTGTAACTTAATTAACTTCAATAAATACTGTTGCAGATATATTCTAAGACGCTCCTCAGCAGATGTCAGAAAGTGCATCTTGTTCTGAACCGTAGCAAAGAATTGAATATTTTGTTAGCCAAAAAAAGAAAAAAAGTGCTTGTGTGTTTCTTGTATTTTTATTTATTTTTTTTATATTTTTGCTAGGTGCCATATTGCAAGTGGCATGGCTGATTTGCATCCGTTAGGCAAAGTGATTTGCATAAGGAGGAGGTTAACAAAAACTCTAACATTAAGTGAGCAAGCATTACATTTTTCAGCTTGGTACTGTGCTGTTACATCATTCAGCAACATTGAAATAGGGAGAATTGGAAGCTATTGAATATTTTTCTATTCTCCTCTCCATACATTCCTATGGTAAAGTTGGTAAATAAGGCACAATAAGAAATCATATTACCTTGAATGCCCTCTTGACTACCTACTCTGCAGAGGGTAGGATAATTGCAGACTTGAAGTATAAACCTAACCAATATCTACCTTTTTAAATTCTGTGGCAATAGAAATGTGGTTCTACAGAAGGATGCTGAGAATACCATGAACAGAAAATGGAAACAAACTGGACACTTACACTTAGAATCAGAGGAGATTTTTAGGGTGCATAATGAGAAAAGATTGCTTGGAAAATTTGATACTCAAAGGATATGTTAAAGGCAAGAGGAGCAGAGAAAAGCAGTGAATAACATACTTAATGAACTTCTGTAAAATTAAGAGAAATAGCAAAAACACAAACATTACTAAGAGCTCAAAGGAATAGGAAGTTGTGAGGAACCATGATTAGCCACATCCTGAAGAGACCCCAACGCATAGGTACACATCTGTTAATTCATTGTGTTTTTTGTCCTATAAGACATATATTTGGCATTAAATAATCCAGCATGTTAAGTTAACCAACCTTACTATAGATTTTAACAATCTTAGCATGATTTCAGTTTTTCTTTTTCCTTATTGATAACTCTAACCATTTTTTTTTTTTTTTTTTTTTTTTTTGCTAAATATTTACCCAATACACAACAGCCACTAAGGGTAGAGGTTTACTAAATATTGATGTAGGAGGGGGAATTAAGTACAGATTATGGGGATATATATAACTGTTGACTCTAGACTTGAAGAGGTTAAGATTGTAACGTTTGGTGAAGCATCCTCTTGAGAGTCTTTCATAAAGTAGTGGCTCTTGGAAAGAAGCTGTTTGAATGAACTTCCTTATGAATGAGATTACAAAGGGGATGAGGGTGAATCTGCCCTGTGTCTATAACATGTAAGGTCTTAGTTGTAAATCTCTGAACTGCTAGAACTAGTGAATGTAGCTTGTCAGAGCACTTTACCTGGAAATAGTAATAGGAGAGGCTTGCAGTGTTGCATCTGTGAGGGAGGGATTGTAGAGTGGAAATTAATTCATCACCTACAAGGCCATGTAAATGCTTTTGAACCCTGTCAAGGCTGGAAAGAGAGGATTGGGCAACTCCAAGCCCAGGTATGGCAGCAATACTGTATTTTTGGTCTGATCTCTTTACAGAGCACAGCACGTGGGTTGAGTACTTTCTGGAGCACTATAAGGAGCCAATCATTTGTCTTGCTGCTTTAGCAGTTGGTCACAATTTGCCTTTAGTACACAATTCTGGGTGTAAAGTCAGTGTAGCAGTTATTGGTGAAGGAAGAGGTGAACAGAATTCTAGCTAAGGCTGTTGCATTCACTTTTGCACAAATACCCTTGGAAGCAGTATGAATCTATCTTTTCACCCTCCTCAGTTATTGGCACATAAAAGAAGAACCATGTCCCTTCAGGACTTAGATGATCATAGCTCACCACTTCCTTCTATCCTTTGCAATTCTCAATAAGTTTTGTCTGTTTGCTACTTCTCTCAGACCCTGTTCTATCATTCACTTGCTTAAGCCTGTTAGGTATGTCACACATTGTTTTCCCTCTATTTGCCCTGTGAGTATCAGATTTTCAAAGCCTTCTTTCTCATTATGTGTAATCAGTGAAATAGATTCTCTAGTCTTGGTTGGCAACCAGTCTAATAGAAGGAAAATCTGAATTCCAGATGTTGGAGGTGGTAAATGGCAACAACTTTCCGAAGAATGCATGGCAATTAACACATCTGGAATTAAGTAAAAGTTCAGGTTTCAAACTGAATCTATGTGTATAGATTGTTCTTGTTCTTTCAACCATCTCTAAGGATATTTTATCTAGTTCTTATTTAGTACTGCTCCAAGTACACACTCCTAATTACTGTGTCACCAAATTCATAAACCAATTTTTTTCCCACTAGGCTATTATCCCATGTAAATAAATAGTTATGTACCAGTTTACTTATATTTTAACAATTTAATAAAGTTAGTGTTGTTGTGATGGTTAAGAAAATGAAATCATGCCTGTTACTCGCATACTCTTAGGTGTCTAATAGAATTGGTAGGGGTGGAGAAAAACATTTATTTATTTATTTATTTACAAACATAAAAGGTGCATTCTATATGGACTTTTAAAGCTAGCTCCTGTGTAGGGCTAATTGAGCCTCCAGGCCAATACTAAAGGGACCTCTTGTTCAGCTTAAAAAAACATCAATGATAATTTTGAAGAAATAATTTTGAATTTATGAAATCACTCCATAGAACTTCAAAAACCTCACTTTAACTCTGAGTAGAGTTATATGTCCAATTCCAACCAAAATTCCGATTCGGGCTGAAAATACAGTTCTTTAAAGCACAAACTCCATGGAACTTCAAAACCTCACATCACAAAACCTCTCACTTTAACACTAGTTCTTTTTGAATTAAGACATCAATTTTATTTCTTCAAAATGCCAAAGTTTTGGAGACATTTTAAATTGAATTTAAAAAAAAAATTTTTTTCTATTCGCTAAGTTTTTCTATTAGTTTAAACTCAATATAAATTGAAAACTTTTAAAAAATTTTTTCCAGTTATTTTAAAATTTGAATTTTTAACTGTTCCCTCCTCATCAATGTTGGATGTTCAAGTATCAGATGAAGGGTAGATTTTCAATCCCAAGATTATCTTGATTCCAAAATGGTATAGTATGTCTATGTAGAGCTTGTCACATGAGTTGGAGTTGTTTCAGATATGCATACGGACAGACAGAATTTGTCATTTATTTATTTAGATTTGTTTGAGGACATTTTTTTTTTTTTTTTTTTTTTTTTATCAACTCTGAGCTTATTAAGACCACTCTGTATATTAATTCCACACTCTTGACTGTTAAGTAATTTTTCAGGACCATCCTTTTATTAAGTCCCCTCTGTCGCAGATTGAAAAAAATTGTACCCCTAATTACTCCCCCCCTTATGTATAAATGCATGTGCTGTAGAAATAGGCATGTGATTGTCTTTTAATCTTAACTGAGCAACTGGCATGTATTTTTGTATTTTTTTTGTTTTACTCGCTGTTTAGTTCTGGGTTATTCTAATTAATATTTTAATTAACATATTTCTAATTATAAGCTTGCTCGTTTCTGTGTTTCTGTTTTATGACTAAACCCTGTTAGTACTTTGGTTATGCTTTGTTGATAAATTTTACTGGAAAATCTTAAATGAAGTGACGCCTCTGTTTCCTAATTTGTTTAGTCTTCCATCTTTCTCCATCTGCTTTTTTATTGCAGCACAAACACTTGCATAATCTTGAATTCTATATAGGATTTGTTTGTGCTCTCTCCTCCCCACCCAACTATATTAAATTATTACAAATACACCAAAAAAAACAAAACAAAAAAAAAACAAAACATCATTTTGTAGTCTAATAATATAGCCAATTCATTAATCAAATGATCTCAGTTATTAAACAGATTGTCATTATTGCTGGCATGCCCAATGTGCTGTTGAAATGGCCACTATGCTCACTTGTGATTTGTTATGGGGCTATGTGAAAGAACAGGCCTATATCCCCCTCTTCCTACAAGCCTAGAACAACTTAAGCAGAAAATCACTGAGGCACTGGAGAATGTTACACAAGATATGCTACAACATATTTGGCAGGAGCTGGATTACCAACTTGACGTGTGTCATGTCAAAGGTGATGAGCATATTGAACATTTGTGAAACTTTGTGAAATTGTTTATAAAATCTACATCCCTTTGAATATCTTGTTCAAATTTTGATAAATAAATATTTTATTGTTTGCCATGAAGCCTGTTTTGTTTTTCTGGGACATGTAGTTACTCAGATATTCACATTTTAAATGTCAATTTTTTTTTGGCGGGGGGGACACCCTGTATATTCTCAACCTTGGCTTCATGCACCATTCTTTTTCATTTTGTATTGCATTCCTTTGTCGCTACAGCCTTTTTTTTTTTTTTTTTTTTTTTTTTTTTTTTAAATCATGCCTAAGTAATAATGGTTCTAGCACATTTTTTTAATGGCTACCATAGGTATGGTCATGGACATGTGATTGTTGATTCTATTTGAAGTCTTCCTCCCTGGCTTTTTCACTCCTTTCTAGTATACCTTCATGATGATGTGTTATACACTGCACTGGCTTCATACATAGCTATAGAGCCCAGTCTACTCCATTGTACTAGATGGCCATTGATCCTACAAGAATGTTCATCTGTCCTTTGAAAGATTTTGTTTTAATTCTGCTGGATGTATTGCCACCCTTCTATTAAAAAAAAAAAAAAAAAAAAAAATGCCTGATTGAGGAACTGGTTTAGTTGCTGATGGCTTAACTATACAGTAGGTAGTAATGGGTTACATGTTATTAGAACTTGTAGATTGGAATATTAGTACTTGAAAATAAACTGCTGATTCTTTCAGTTTTTTTTTTTTACCAAAAATTTATGTTACCAATATTTGACAATCTCTGTATGTTGTGCATTGTAAATGTTATGCATTTTTTTTTTTTTTTTTTTAAATATTCTTTACTTGTGCTGCAAATATAATCTTTTTGAAACCAAAAGTATTGAATTTAACATATCTTACTCTTTCAGATTTATTCTGCATAAAGTACAATTTTATTGTAAAAACTGTTAATGCTAATGGTTAATATTAGTTGTTTCCATATACTGAAGTATTCAGCATTTATTGAATGAGCAGCCAGTCGTTGAAATTTATAAAATCTTTCCCTTAAAACAATTTTTCAGGAAAATAGGTTTATTATTATTGCTCTTTCCAGTATTAATGGGTGTTTCCTTCCTAACCTTTTGTTTGAAGTAGTGTGGATTATCAACATCTTGATTGTCATTATTTTCTCTTCATGTTACATGTAATATCTATTTTTGTTGTTGGTGATGGTTGAAAGTTCTCAAGTGATTTGGTTTCTGTTATTTGGTATAGTCCTTTCCTTTTTGATTGTGTAGTGCCAGTTCACAAGGTTTGAAGAAGGATGGTCTCCACTGAGACGAGCAGGTTTCATTCTAATAAAATCTAATCATCAGCTGATATGTAGGTTTAAATCATGTAAAATTATTTTCCCCTTTTTTAATTGATATTACCTTGTACCAGGTTTATAAAAAAAAAAAAAAAAAAAAAAAAAAAAATGCGGAAAACTATTTCAAATTAATGAATTAGAAATAGTTTTCCGCATTTTTTTTTTTTTTTTTTTTTGCATAGTAATTTGAGGAGTGAGTGCTTGGTGAACTTGACACTTACAGGACACATTGAATGCAAGAAGGAAACAGCATGTAAACTACATAATGAGATGAAGTGGATGGCAGAACAGGTACTTGGTTATAAAGGGCATAAATACCTAAAATTACAAAGGATAGGAAGTTGTGGAAAGCCATGATTGCCCATGTTCTGAAGGAATATAGCTCATAAAAGAAATGAATTCGTTACAGGAATAAAATTTTTTTTTTTTTTTTTTTTTTTTTTTTTTTAAAACCTGTGATAATTGTAATCACAAGAATGGTTTGCCAATTCTTGCTGGCTTGGAGTTTTTGATGTTCTTTTCACTTCTTGGCAAGATTCTAACAAGTGTTTGTTCTCTGAAGCATTATCATTTAAAACCCAATTTTTTGGCTTCAGTTTTCCTCCTGTCTTGACACATTTGCTCATGGAATTAATTGAATTAATTTCATTATCAGCCTCACACCTTTTTGTTTGGCAAGCTTTTGGTAATTCTCAAGTGACAGCTGTGGGATAGGTCGCTGGATGTTAACTCATTATAACAGATACACCTTTTTTCAAGGTCTTCAAGGCTAACTCTGAAATAGAACCCTGGCCAATTGTTTCCAGAAAGAACCACTGAAAAAAATTAACTTTGTTAATACTGCTATCCTTCCTAACAAATTCTATAATGAAGGTCATGTTGAAATAGACATGCTTCTAATTCATTTCATTAATGTAGGGATTTTCCAGGGCTCTATCCTTGTCCTATCCTGTTTCTGATCTTCATCAATGACTATCCCAATGTTATCACTTCCCAACAAGGTATCTATGCAGATGATATAACTATTTACTCCTGTCTTAGTAGCAAGCCCAACAAAGTAAAACTGGCAACTACTCTTGAAAAGGACTTCCAAAAGATTTTTTAAAAAAATGTCATTTTGTAAAAACATTTGCAGGAATAATTATTCAGCTGATACAAGACACAAGAGCCACTCAAAGTAGAGAATTGTTGAAATGGTTATGATAAATGAGGTGTGATATGAATAAAAGAGGGGGTAGTTAGTGAGGATACGGAGGGTAGATAATGATTGCCTCTTGATTTTAAAGAGGTTAAGTTTGAAGTATTTAGGGATGCACTCATGTGGGAGGTTTTTCCACAAAGTGGCAGTTCATGGGAATAAAAATTTGTCAGTGTAACTTTATTCTTACATTTAAAACATGGAGTAAATGAGTAATTCAACTCCATTGTTCTACCCTCAGTGTGGCTCCTTACCTGAAACACCTATTGAAACTGAAGCTCGCTCTTGACCTCAAGTTGAACCCATATATATGATCCATTGCTGAAGATGCTGGAAAAAGGGTTAGTTCCTTGTACTACTGCATAAAGTACCTGACTCTTCCTGCCATGCTTTCTTTGCAAGAGCTAGATCAGACACAATGGAATATTGCTGCCATATTTGGTCTAGAGCTCCTTGATCCTGACTTTCCAGCTTTCATAAAAATTTCAAATGCATTTCTGTGGCCTTTGAGTAATGAGGTATTTTCAAATCTACAACCCATTTCCCCACAAATGAAACCTTGCTAGCCTCTTGCTACTCTATCACTATTTTCATTCTAGATGTTTGGTCGAATTCCACCAATCCTGACATTTACAGCTAAGACCTACCAGACCACATACACAGAGTTAACTCATTCACTTCATATTTCATTGGTAAGGAGGAAGTTCCACTTATCATCTTCACCAGAACTGTTGCTTTGTGCAATACTCCCAAGAGGATGCTTCCCCAATCACTAGAATCGTAACATCTTCAAGTCTAGGGTTAACCATTATCTATCCTATATATCCTTATAATATGCAGCTATTGCATCTAGCTGTAAAGGTCAAAGCTGGTGGAACTAAAGAATGCAGCCCATCTGAATATCAATTTATATTTCATGTTTGAATTTTTGATAAATTGGTTTTCTGTTCTTGATCAGAATTCTCTTTTCATATTAAAAAAAAAAAAAAAGTTTGAACAATTCTGTTCTATTTTTTGTTAAATTTGGCAAATGGCTTTTTTAAATTTATGGCTCAGTGGGACCAGACTCTTATTTTAAGAAAAAAAAAAAATACTTGCAGAAATGACCTTTTTATAGAAGGGTCACTTTTTGGGACAAAAAACATTATCCTTGCTTTAAAATGCAACAGTTTTCACTAGAGTTATGTCCACCCCTCCACTTATTTAGCTTACAACGGCAGCCACCTATATATAAAATTGGTGAAGAAGTTCAACGATAGTTTTCAAACATGGTACTCACCATAATTTTTGCTTCTTCATCTTAATAATTTTTTAAAAGATGCTTGTTTATTTTTTAATATATTTTTACTGAAGTGCACCTGACACAAGGCTCAAGAGCCACTCATGGTAGAGGGTTACTGAATAAGGTGCATGATATAGATGTAAGAGGTGGTAGAAGGAAGTGAAGATTATGAGGATAAGGTAAATAGATAATAATTGACCTGAGACTTGAACAGGTTAAGATTGTTGTGTTCAGACAAGCATCCATGTAGGTATTTGTTCCACAAAGTAGCAGTTATTGGGTGGAATGTGGGTGAAACTGTTTGTAGAACTTCCTTCTTACAAATGGAATAGGGAGAAAATGTGGATGATTCAACTCCATGGATGTAGCATGGTAAGTCTTAGATGATGCTGTGGATAATAACTATCCTACTTTTGGTCTTCACTTCTAATTCTGTAATAAAACAGCATTTGGGAGACTTTTTAATGTTATCGTAATTAACCTTTTATTTGTGAAATTTAGTACTTTAGATTTAAAACCTGTTTGTTTGCTTACTCTACTTGGATATCTTTTCATTGTCTTTTTGAAAGTTTGTAGCAGGAGGTAAAGTTCGCATGTCCTGGTTTTGTCAGAACTTTATTTAAGTTTTCAGTTTGAGACTCTGCAGCAGTGGATGTATTGAATCCAAGTTTCTCCCAAGGAAAATGCTGAGCAATCTTCTCAGCTTGTGTCACCAATTACTATTAATCTATAGTTATTGAGGAAATATTTAAGCAAGGGGTTTGTTAGTGATCCATAAGTTTTATGCTAAGATTTATTTATTTTCACTGGTGGATCTTTCTTCTGGTTTGTTGCTTTCCAGTCAACTTTGATCTTCAAAAATTTAAATGCAATATCAATCATTATTCTTTTATTGTTATCTCTCCTTAATAACAGTATTTGTCCTCATATTCTTTCACACTCAGTAACCCTTGTGTCTTAATGACTTTATTGCCTTGCTTGGGGTAAATTAAAAAAAAAATCTTAGATAATTAACCTAAAACTAAGAATGTTTTATCATTAAGTAAATGCAACAAATCTATTAGGTTGGTGCAAAAATAATTTCGTTTTCTAACATATGTTACTATGTGAGAAAACGAAATTATTTTTGCACCAACCTAATAAATGGAATTCAAAAACTTAGCTCTCCAATTTCTCATCCTTAGTGATCAGAGATACAGTAAAATGTAGCTGTACCAAATAAATCAGAAAGTGATTTCAACTTTTATAAAAATGAAGGTTTTTAGTGCATTAACAAGTCATCATCAATCCCATGACCAGGTGTGTTCATAGGTCACTGTGTAGCTGAGCACCTGACCAGCTCCCTCCATATGTCTCTGTTACATGCCAATATCAGTCTCTGTGAAGGATCTTCCAGTCCAATCAGTGATGTTAACAACATATTTTTCCTCCGTGTGTTTTTTTTTTTTTTTTTTTTTTTTGTCCAAGATGGTAACTTGTAAGATGTTAGTGGAATGATGGTTTGCTCTCATGTCGCCATACAGTTTCAGCTTTCTCTTCTTGATGGTGGTCTTCCAACAGGCTTGTTTGTGTTCTGATGGTGTCCCACATTTGTCATGTGGCCTTTCATTTTTAATGCTTGGATTCTTTACTGTGATTCTGCTGTTAATGTCCAAGATTCACAGGTGTACAAAAATATTGGTATGGCCAATCCATACAAGTCTTATTTTTGATGTTAAGCAGATGTTGATAGTTTTTAGTTTGGTGACAGCTGTCACTTTGTGTTGCTCTTGAAATTATTTCTGTTCCAGAGCTATCTTTGCTGATAATTGAGCCAAGATATTTGAATTGTCTCCTTATTTTAAGTTCCTGATCACTGGCTTTTATCTTTCTGGAAAGCACTTTTTCCTTGTTCACGAATTAATTTTCTTTTTTCGGTATTGATTTCCATACCATATATGATTAGTCAATTGCTGTTAACTAGCCAGAGCATTTAAGGTTGGTAGGTGATGTTTTAGATGCCTTTTCTAGACTCTTCTCTGATTGCCAGATGGGTAGAACCAGAACTGACTTAAAAAGGGTTTCTCAGTTACCTTGGATGCTACTGAACTCCTCTTCTGCCCTAGTTTCAGTGGTGAACGATTACCTGTCAAGAGCTGCCTACATGAAGATTTATAACTGCAACTTGCTTCCATCTGTCAGTTTACTGTTCTCTTATTGTCGTAGGACTGTTGAAAGAAAAACATGTTTATTACAAGGTCTGGGAAAGATATAGTGGAAAAGCCTTAGTACAAACAGTCCCATTTTTATGGGCTTGAGATAAATTCTTTAAAATTCACTTGGAAAAAAAAAAAAAAAGTAATGAGTTAAGATGACCTGCATCATCTGCAGATGTTACATTGTTAGCAGTTTCATGTATATACACTATAAATATCGGTCAGTTAAGTACCATATGTGATACACACTTGGGTGATCATGTATCTTTTGATGCATAACTGACGAGGCAGATTTTTTCCTTGCAGTAGGTTGCCATTTTTTCTGTGGTAGTTTGGTTACTTACCAAGGCTAAAGAAACACAGTCTAACCTGCTATTCAATCCACAGCTGGCGGGGAGATGAGATGGATTCATACCTTTCCCAAGAATATTTGTGTATAATTGAATCCAAATATATTTGTTCTAAAAATTGTATGTGTTCTTTAATAGCAGCCTGGATTATTACTTGAAAGTTAGACACATTCTCATGATAAAGTATATTATAAATCTGCTAGTTCTCCCATTGATTAGCAAGTGTATTATGTCCTGCTATTCATGATGAGGAAAGAACCAAACAAGACAGCACATACCCAATTAGAGAGAGATGGCAGTAAAGCTTTCATGTGTTTAATGTCTGCTTAAGTGAAATAGAAAACCTTGTCAATTTTTAATCTTTTCATCTGTACCTTCTTACTGCTTAAACATTTATCACACTGTATGTGAATTCATTTACTGTACAAAAAATTTATCCTGCCACTGAAGGTGACTCTGATCCCTGAACAATAGTGTTTTGAATTTCAGAGTTGTGTTGTTGTATCCTGCTATGGCAACTGAAAACAACTTTGAGTGAAATTAACAGTAAGGATACTGCAATTGTGAGGCCATGAAAAAGAATGCAGTGAAAAGGGAAGTATTAGGTTGGTGCAAAAATAATGACGTAATAATGTCGTTTTTTGACTTATTTTTTTAACATCAAAAAACTACATAATTACGTCATTATTTTTGCACCAACCTAATAATATTAATAATGCAGCATGCTAAAGGTTAAATAATGCTCTGCGTTCTTGGTTATGATTTACTATTCCAATATTTTGTTAAAGTTGTTAAACTCAAATATTTAATGAGTCAATGGGTGATGATTCATCAGAAAATTCAAATAGGAAATATCTAATTTGGTCATAATTCTCGTCCCTGAAGATTTCTATAGATAGAAAATTTTTTTATCTGCTTGTAACTTCATGACATTTTCTTTCTGAACATTTTGTACCATTTAAGCAAACATTTAATGCTTTTCTTTCAAAATTTTAATTGTATGACAGTGCATTAATTGCCTTGAAGATAGATGGTAATATCAGTGCAGTTTCACACTGCTGTCATCTGGAATCTCACTGTATCTTTGACATTGGGGTTGACTACCTGCATTTGGTTTCAGCTATGGATTTCTTATGATTATGAATATAGAACAGAGAGACAGAGGCAGTTTAGAGATTGATACTAGATATTATTTTTATTGGCCAGTCCACATGACTCCCCCAGCCAATCAGATTCTTTTTGCTCTTTCTTTACCCACAGGATGCTGTAGTGATGTCTTGTTTCACCTCCCCGAGACTTCTTAGGCCCCAGTGGATCATGTGTTGCATGAAAACAATACAGCATGCAAATGCTCTAAGCTGTTAACTCTAAAAAAGCCAAAAAGAAACTGTTTTCTAGTGGAAGTCACTCAGCATCTTCAGTAGGACTTTTCTCATACACAATGCATACAGATACTGAAGAAATAGTCATAAAATATAAATTCCATCCGAGATGAGGATGATTGATTGCAAATCATATCTGTAGCACATGTCAAAATTGCATTCTTTTCATTTTTTTTTTCCTCCACTATTCTTGAACATTTCAACAAATTTCATGCATTTCTCTACAGTGCTTTGTAATGAGAAAATAGAATGATACAATGACAAACAGGCCGATGTCGAGGCAAGCAAACTTGTACTTTGCACAATGCGTGCTATTCTTGGATTATGTTGGAACCCTTTTAAATTAGACAGTTTAAATATAAAAAAGAAAAAAATGACAGAAAATAAGATAGGATTATATTCAATTGACAGCTGACACTTGTTCATGTGGAGATAGACAATATATGAATGTAGGTCATTGTACAAAAGTCTAATTCTGTATAATGAAAATTTACAGATAATGGTATAATGAGAAGATTTAAAACAAACTGGTGCTGAATATAAATCAACGTTTATCAAGTTCACCTTATCTGACTACCAAGTTGTTTATATCTTATAGTTTAAAAAAAAAAAAGAAAAAAAAGTCCTGAGACGAATATTGTGTGACATTCTGAGATGTGTTACTGTCTGTATTCCAGTAGTCATTTGGACTAATCTTCTCATCTTTGCTGTTTTTATCACAATATTTCACATATTGTGGCTAACTCCTATAACAATGTGAAATTCTGAGATTAGTGTGACATACTGGGACAGGGCTAAATGATTTTATATGGGTTGAGTCTAGTGTTTTTTAGTTTTTATGAATGAAGACACTAGGCTTTTGGAAACAAGGACTGAAAGGAAATGGAGAAATAAATGAACTTTTTGAAGCAATTGCCATTATGTTCACCAGATCAGTCCCATTGAGCATGTATAGAACATTTTGCATAACTCACAATTACAAAATACCACTCTGTTATAGACAACTTTGGAACATATCTGGATAGCTATACCTACATGATCACTCTAGCACCTCATAGACTCCATTTTATGTAGCTACTCTTCAAGTGAAGAGAGTAGCCACATGTTCAGTCAGTCAGTTATATGCCATGTGTGATACCTGCTTAGGCAATCATGTATCTTTAAATACATGACTGATGAGGCAGATTTTTCCTGTAGTAGGTTGCTATTGCTTTCTGCAGTAGACCAGTTGCCATCCAAGGCTATAGAACCCGATCTGTCCTGCTATTTACACATAGCTGGGAGGAGAAGATGGTTCATACCTTTTCCAAGGGTACTAACACATAAGTGAATGTAATGGATTCGACTGGAATTCAAATTCTCTCCAATTCCTCAATCTGAGTTGCTATCCATTACTCCAATGAGCCACATGTTAGTAAATAAAAATCCCTGTTTTATTTTTAACAGTGAAATTAATGTCGACTGGCCTAGAAGTAAAAAATGTTAATAAAAAATAGGATGGTAGATGTTAATTTCATTGTTTATTTAGTTATTTTTAACAGGGATGTCTACTTAAACATGTGTAACCACCAAATTTAACATTTACAGGAATAAGAAATAATGTCAGATTAAAAATTAATTGCTTAAGAATCACATTTACATTTCAGGCATACAAATAAAGTTAGCAGATATAGACTTGAATAGGTCCTAATGAAAGCTGTACATTTAAAAGGATATCTCAAACAGTCTAAACATGCAGATGAAACAGTAGACGCAGGTAGTTTCAAAATTTTTGAAAGAATGTTTTTCGAAATAATTTTTTTTTTCGCATGTGTAGATGTGGCAGTGTTATCAAAGCCCAGTCCAATGAAATCGTAATGAATGAAAAGTGTCACAAAAACCTTTCCAGTTTGTTAGATTTTTCTAAATGTATATAAAAAAGGCTCTATTATTTTATATATATTTAAAAGGCTGTGTGTGTGTGTGTGTGTGTGTGTGTGTGTAACGAATGCATGGCTGCAATTTTCGATGGATTTGCACCAAAATTTACATGCACATGCTCCAAGTTAGTGGGAAGGCCAAGACCAACTTTGCATTTCCCAACTCCCATCGATAGTGGAAATAATCGATTTTTTTTTTTTTTTTTTATTTTTTTTTTATGCTTCTATGGCAGTTTTCATGTAGTTTGCGGCCATTTTCTACTGGCCAGCATGAGAGCCAACAGCTGACTGACACAAATGTTAACTAGCATGCTAGCATGCAAAAAAAATCGATAGCTGCATTCGTCACAAGTGGGGAAAAATTTAAATCTGCATGGCACTTTACTCCAATTGACGCATTCACTTAAACTCAATGTTGATTCTGATTCCGCAGAACTTGTTTGGGTGTGAAAAAGTATTTGTTGTTAACATTCTTTTTTCATTCAGTTTTTCCAGTTATGAGTTCTTTTTTTAAAGCTGATCGTTTTGTGTTCATTTTGTTTAGTTTTTTTTTTTTCATAACGGATTTAATGTTTAGAGCTTAGAAAAAGTTCAGTGTGAGATAGGCAAGAAGTAAGGCATGTAGCAACATCAGCATGGCAAAGGGCAAAAATATTTTAAGTCAAGTGATAGCGATTGCTGTAGGAGTCGTACAAGTTTTGAATCAAGCACGGGCAACACTGCTAGTGTATATATATATATATATATATGTACAAGTATACATAAAAAAAAATATATGTACATAACTGTGTGTGTGTGTGTATATATATATATATATATATATATATATATGAACTAATTTAAAATCTAAAAGATACCAAACAGCTGTATTTTATATATATATATATATATATAAACCACTCTTGTCTGGACATTGGATGTGATAAGATAATTTAATTTGATTTTTGTCCCCTAACTTTCGTCATAAATCCAAATGCATTTTTCCTCACATATTTTTCTTTCTTCCATTCTGACCTGAGGAAGCCAGCGAAAACATCCACTCTCAGCGAAATGTGGCCTTTGTAAATTTTCCACTTTATTTCAATAATATTTAGAATAAGAAATAATGTCTGTATTTATCCAATACTTTTAGATATGCTAAAGTAATTTTTAAGAAACTGATGGATTTCTTTTTTTTTTTTTTTTTTTTTTTTTTTTTCTCCATTGGTTTCATTTTAATTTTGAAGATTAAAAACTGGGAGCTACCTCCAAATAAAATTAATTTATCTTTTGCAAACACAACTTGAGTTAAGTCAATCTTGTTACGTGTTCACATTCTACTTTTAATCAAGTTTGCAGAAATTTAATTTCTTTTTCTTGATAGAACAGAATTCTCTGAAGTCTTCATTAGAAGTAATTAATGTCAAGGTGTGCAATGACTCCGACATTGTTGGGCTGCTGAGATATTGATCTCTTTTCATCCACCCCACCCATAATGCCATTTTCTGGAAAGTTCTTTCTCTCTGCAGGGTACCAGTTGTAATTTTCTTATTTCAAAGACCTCAGTTGCATGTGCTCCGCTGCTGCAGAGTTCTTTTCCTTTTTTTCTTAACAACCTGCAGGCTAGTCCATAACTATTCTTTTAAAAACTCTTTTTTGTTATCTAAAGCGTCTTCCTCTCCATCTTAACACACTGGGTGAGATGCATAATTAATGCTGTTTATTTGTACTTATTAATTATCATTATTAATTATTATTTGGTACTGTATTTACATAGTTAATTATCTCTAAGATTACACAAATTTCTTTAGCAGGTGATATGACCTGAAACTATTGGTGCATAGCCATTGCTGCATGTATACACAAATTTATTGTGGATATTGAATGACAAAATGAAACAAAAAAAACCCTGTCTATATTTCTAAGATGAGGTATTATGTACACTATTTATATTATTCAGACTATTGTCCTCAACTTTGTTGCCATATTTATCACAATGTTTTAGCTGATGTACACTCTGGCCTTCTTCAGGTGGTTGGAATGTCAAAATGAACCCTTTATTTCGCTTGCTGGGGTAAACTGTTCTCGTTCCACGTAGCATGTCTAATGGAGAACTTGGAGAGAGGAATTAACAGGAGATAACTGATATATATATATATGTGTGTGTGTGTGTCTCTCTCTCTCTCTCTCTCTATATATATATATATATATATATATATATATATATAGAGAGAGAGAGAGTTAGGTAAATGAAATAACTAAATATTAGCAACCGCATGCTGGTGTGCATACACTGGTAAGCAAATAAATAATTACCAAATTTTAACAAGAGGTGTAGATATTATAGGGCTTGATGTGGTTAGACTGAGCTAAGAAATATATATTAATAAATACACATATACCTATGTTTGGTGTGCAACTTAAGTTTTGTTGGTTACCCAACTCATCAGGCACAAGATATAGCTTATTATTTATTTAAAAAATATACAGATGCTCATGGGATAGATGCCGGTTCATTGTTCAAAATTAAAATAGTACAAAAGCAATACTTGGGTTTAAATGCAGGAAATGTGGTGCACGTATGAGTTAATAATAATAATTAAAAAATAAAAGGAATTGAAGTACTTTTAAAATTTGAATGAAGGATGAAAGAGTGATTTATGGTCATGTTATATAAAGCTTGGCCCTCCCTTTCATTTGTGTTTAAATTGTCTGAAGATTGTGTGAACATAAAACTCTCTTCACAACAAGGGCCATACTTTTATAGAATTTAACATTGTTAAACATATTTTGCTCTATCTAGGCTTTGAGCACTTTACTGAGTAGGTAACGTATTTTTTTTTTTTTTTTTTTATATAAGGCCATTTTTCTTTTTTTAGTATTATCGTTTTTGTTCAAGACATTCTTTCAGGTTTTGGCAAGTTGTCTGTTGTTGATTTCATCAGTGTTTGTTTTTATTTATATATATATATATATATATATATATATATATAACTAGTTTCAAAAAACCTTTGAATTTTTGATTTGCCAATAATCAAATCAATCTCGAAGGAAAAAAGGTTTTAAAAAAAGAAAAGAGCTAGAAACATGAAAGTCTGTCGAAAAATATCGCACAGATACAGGTTTAAAGCCCAAAGAAAAAACCCCCGACACAAGTAAACAACTAACTAAAAGAGCTCAATACAACCATAGAGCAGACCTAGATAAACCTAGTGAGCCAGACAAACCTACCCAGGTTTCACCTAAGCGTATCGTCAGGAAAAGCTGGCTAAAGAGGCAAAAGAGAAACAGCATATTTATAGGCAATAAACAAAATCATACCATGTGACCAAAGAAAAACAAGAAAAAACACAACACCGGGGAGGGGGGGAGTAATGATTTATTCAAATGACTAAAAGAGGAGGGGATATTTAAGAAAACACTAACAATAAAGGTGGAATGACAATACAAACAGGTGAGATTAGACATAATTCAATAACCAAGATTTTCTATGCCTTAAGAATCTCAGTTTTAGAGTTTAATAGATCGTTAGGTTGATTATATAAAGCTATGGCTAATTTCACCTCTGTACATAGCTTAGAAAATTTTTGGCCTGCTTTATATTTGGGACTTTTTTTTTTTTTTAATATTTCCCATTTAAGGATGTGGTCTTTATTGTTTTCTTGTCTAGTTTTCCATACATAGGTGGATAGTGTGGTACTATGTTTAGTTTTTTTATTGTTCATGTTTTCTTAAATATCCCCTCCCTTTTTAGTCGTTTGAATAAATCATTACCCCCCCCCCTCGGTGTTGTGTTTTTTCTTGTTTTTCTTTTTCGTTGGTCACGTGGTATGATTTTGATTATCGCCTATAAATAT
The DNA here is from genome assembly GCA_963932145.1 of Acanthosepion lycidas. Taxonomy (NCBI): domain Eukaryota; kingdom Metazoa; phylum Mollusca; class Cephalopoda; order Sepiida; family Sepiidae; genus Acanthosepion; species Acanthosepion lycidas. The sequence goes on along the minus strand of OZ010580.1, from coordinate 75,445,897 downwards.
GCCATTTCTCTTTTTTGCTTCTTTAGCCAGCTTTCCCTGATGATCCGCTTAGGTGAAACCTGGGTGTAGTTTGTTTGGCTCACTAGGTTTATATATATATATATATATAATATAAATATTTTCTATGATGGCGTTTTGTAACTGATAAATTTTTTGGGCCCTCATAGTAAATTTGATTTAAAGAACAATTGATTATTGCTTGACATTTGTTTTCATTGGCCTATGATATTATAGGCATTGATGTGGCGAATGAGGTCAGCATTCACATGCTAAGCCCACCCAAAGCCAATTCTGCATTAAATTCCTGCAATTTAAATTACATTCGAAGGTTCAGCATTGCTTGTAATACACAAGAAAAAGTAATAATAGAAATGAAGATACAAATCTGAGCAAACTTTGATTGAAAATACTGTCTCATAATTTTTTTTTATCATATATTCTCTGCTGTCATCCAGTTTTATTTTAAGTAATCATGATTGATCATTCTGGTCACAAAGGTAAAAAAAAAGTTGTTTGAATTTCTGTGGTGAGGAAGGAGTTATCATCATTTACAGTTGAACTGTTTTTTTTTTTAATTTTTATTTTCTTTTAAAGACCCTAGTTTCATGTGTTACTATCAGAAAAAAAAAACAAAACACATTCTTCAGGTGTCTGCTGTTCTGGGAATTTTGAATTGAACCCTTTATTTAATCTTTAAGTAAAGGTGTAGCTCAAGAGGTAGATTATTGAATTTTAAGGTTTTATTCCATGTTATTTGCTTGATAGTCCCAAACTAAAGGGAACTCTGGTTGAACTTAGAAAACAGCAATGATAATTTTGAAGAAATAAATCTGGCTTCTTCAATTCACTCCATGGAACTTCAAAACCTTACTTTAACTCTAATTTGGGTTATAAGTGTAATTCTGGTCAAAAGACTGATTTGTGTCAAAATTCCATTTCAGGCTGAAAACTGAGTTCTTCAAATCATGAATTCTGTGGAAGTTCAAAACCTCATGTCATAAAACCTCTTGCTTTAACTTTGATTCTTTGGTATTTTGAAGAAATAAAATTGATTCATTTATTTTAAAATTTGAATTTTTAACTGTTCCCTTCTCATCTGGACACAAATCTCAATGCTGGATGTTCAAGCACCAGTTGATGGTCAGATTTTTCAATCCTGGGATCATTTTGATTTTAAAAAGGTATGTCTATGTAGAGCAAGTGTGGTCCAAGTTTCAGACACATGGATACAGAATTTGCTATTTATTACTTAAAAGATTTGTAATGCCTTTTAGACATAACTGGTTTCTCCCACTATGCTATTTTACTTACCCAAAGGAAAAAGTGGCTTACAGTCATATCGTGTTGAAACATTGGTTTCTGTATGATCACCAAAGTTAAACAGCATTGAGCCTGTTTAATACCTAAATGGGTGACAGCTTTGAAATATCAGGTGCTGTAAGCTTGGATGTGCAGGTGGTGTAATGGATAATGACTTGGAATTTTTAACGGGAGAGCTGAATGCCAATGCCAATTGAGTTTATATTCACTTACATGCAAATGACCTTGGGAAAGGTATGAATTGACCTCTTCTCACAACTATGGGTTAATTAGTAAGATTTGTATAACTAAATCATTATCAACAAAAAAAATTCTTACAATTTAAAAATATTCTTTTGGTTTTGAATAACCTGAAAAGGGTTGATAAACTGTAAAAAAACAAAAAAAAAAAAACAGATCAATCAATCAATCAATCAATAACCAAAGGGAAAAGTGGTCCTGTATACTATATGTGCAAACCAAGCATGAAATTTTTTTTTTTTTTTTTTTTTTTTTTTTTAGAACTATTCACATGTAGGTCACAACATGTGCTCATTTTATAAATTGATTTATTTATATTCTTAACTAAAGTTAACCTAATACAGGGCTCAATAGCCACTCAAAGTAGAGGGTTATTGAATTGTGTGTAACATGACCAGAAAAGTAGGAAGTGAATACGAGTATATGGAAGATAGATAATAATTACCTCTAAACATTTTTTTATCATTTCACCCCAAGCAAGGTGGAAATGCTGCTATTAGGTTGGTGCAAAAATAATATCGTTTTTGACGTTAAATAATACGTCAAAAAACGATATTATTTTTGCACCGACCTAATAGTACGCAGAGGGTTACAGAGAGTGAAGGAGAGAGAAAAGATTGGGTATTGAGGGAACCAAGGAAAGGATAAAAGATGAATGGGCTTCAAGAAGATAGATGGTGATTAATGTTGCATTTAAATTCTTGAAGATTGTAGTTATCAGGGAAGCAAGGAAACCGTTCCACAAGCAAGAAGTGTGAGAAAAGAAACTATTTCATCAGTAACAGAGTGGAGCCTAGATGCCAATCTAGTAGCGCATTTAAACACATGTAGTCCGGACACAAGGGGGGAGGAAAAATGCTTGTCAGAGCAGTAGCCATGAAAATATTTGTAGAAAAGACAGAGAGAAGCCACATCACACTGGTTAGGAAGTGACTGAAGTTGAGATACCGAGTCAGGATTGATTCATTGCAGATACTTCTTTGGATTTTGTCCAGAACCTCGAGATGAGTAGCAGGAGCCCCTGACCAGATATGGCAACAGCATTCAATGCACAGACGAATGGTAGATTTGTACATGTGCAAGATGAACTCTGACAAGAAAAACCTTCTGGCATGACACAGTTACCTGACTTTCCTTGCAGTAGATGCAGCTATTGATTCAATGTAAATGTTCCACTTCATGACACTTGAGGCCAAAAAGGCGCAATGTGTTGCTTTCCATGAGTCTAACAACAGCCATGCTGATGGTGGGCAGGAAAGTTTCTCTATGGTGGTTAAATGAGAGCAGTTTTGTTTTGGAGGAATTAAAATTTGAGTCTTTTCCTGCCCCAGTTAAGCACTGATTGGAGGTCCTTTTCAAGAGCAGTGGCCAGGTTGACTTTATCAACTCTGATGGATTTGCTATTGGGACAAGAGTAAATGGTAATCATCTGCATAAATGCCTACTCGAGAACTGATGACATCATGGACATACTTGATATCAGAAAGATCAGAAACAGCATAGGATCCAGGATAGAGCTTTGGGGGACACCCTGGTTTCTGTGAAAGGATCTGGAAGTGAGACTGTCCAAAACAACCTTCATCTCATGATTTGATAGGAATGATGTGATTAAATCAAACACGCGTCCAGCAATACCATAGCGCTGGAGCTTACATAGAAGACCAGCATGCTAAGCTCTGTCAAATACTTTTGAGGTATCTAGAGCCACAGCTTAAGCTTCACTGTTATTATCAAGAGCTTGATATACATATTCAGTGTTGGCCATTAGCACCTCAGCAGTTAATCTGGCAAAACAGAATCCATATTGTTTGTCAGAGATTAGGTTGTGGGAGGTAAGATGCTTAACCACATAATCATTGATTAAAGCCTCAAATACTTACCAAAAAGTGGTAGGAGACTAATAGGGTGATAGAGGTATCAGAAGGTTCTCCAGAGTTATTAAAAACAGGAACTACAGAGGAGGACTTTCAACAAACAGGAAGCAGTGAGACAATAATTGTAGAGTTTGGAGAGAATTAGAGCCAGCTCCGGAACTCCTTTCTTTAGAATGATGGCTAGATCCCATCATCTCTGCTTGCCTTATGTGAGTCTAATTTAGAAGAGGTTAAGATTGTAGTATTCTGGGAAGAATTCCTGTGGTTGTCTGGTTACCATGAAAATATTTATATTAGGTTGGTGCAAAAATAATTTCGTTTTCTCACATAGTAACATATGTTAGAAAACAAAATTATTTTTGCACCAACCTAATCGAAAACTCGCAGGGATGCTACATTACAATGGTGGGGAAGTGAATGAAGTGGAAATGCTCTAAATATACAACATCGTAAAAATACTGCTGGCAAGAAATTTAACTACTCAATATCAACTACTAATTAATACTAGAAGTCATTACATGAAAGTGATTTTTGGATTTAGTTAGAATCTTGAGTGTATTCTTGAACAGAACTTTTAGGTAATTTACAGATATTTAATTATAAGAAACTAACTTTTATATATATATATAATACTGCTCAGCTTTTTATCAAAACATGAAAACACTGCAAATTAACGGGGTTAGTCTCTTTGGAATAATTGTTAGAAAGTTAATTTTACAGAAAAAATATTTCTGTATCTTATTCCTCACTAGGTGCCCAATACCTATGCAAGATTAAGCTGAGTAAATACCAGGCCTGCTTAGTGGGTTAGATAGTTGCATGTTAGTATCAAATCTAGATAAAAACCAGGATAGTGAATGCTGATTTTCTTTTTTAAAGGCAATGTGGCCCCTCCTGCTTGTCTATTTAGCCTTGTGACAGACAAAGTTAACCTTGATAAATGTCTCGGTTAAGTTTAATGTGGAGGTTAGTTCTTTGAAGTATCTATCTATTTTTTTCTCCTCTTAGGAAGGACACCTTTCAAATTGATTCTGTCTTGAAGAGAATATTGAATTTCAAATCATTCAGTCAAAAAAAAAAAAAAAAAATACTTTGTAAATTTCCCAAATAATTTTATAAGATTATTGCAAATTCATGGACACTTTTTTTTTTTTTTTTTTTTTTTTTTAAAGGTTATCACAAAGTTATCAAATAATTACAACTCGGCACTTTTTTTTTTTTTTTTTTAATGCTATCCAACTATTGTCTTTTCATCATTTTTTTTCTTTTCATGTTTGTGTCATTGTAAAGAGTTTGTTCTGATGACATATCCACACAACAATATGCTAGTTATTAGACCATAATGGCTTTATTTTAAAGTATGGAACACTTTAAGTGCAACAATTTTTAGTTCACTGTAAATGCTTTTATTTAACATTTTTTTTTTTACTATGTCTCTTTTTTTCTCTTTAAGTTGTTAAGTGTTTGGAACCTAAGTGTTTTAACCATGAGGCTTAGAATTGTCAATTTGTCAAGGAAGTGGCTTCTTGGTAATACTGACCAGGGGTGACAATCACAATCTACAGCATTGTTTAGAAGTGCCTGAAATCCATATCACACATCAACCTGAGCCATGTGAGTGGAATTGGTTAGATGCAGCTGTTCAAAAGCTGTCAATGGTTGTGTTAGCACAAAGGTTCAAGTCATCATGACTGAAGATGTGTGTGTGCAATCTTTGTCCAACTACTAATTATGCCAGATTATGTGCTCTCTTCCAGAAACTGCAAGAAGGATCTACTTGTCTTAGTTGCATTTTAAACTCTCTAGGTGGTGAAGAAACACAAATGGGTCTGAGTAGGTGTCTGCAACATGGATTAGTTAGCCACCATAACAGGTGGGCCTACTTGAGAATGAGCTGCCAGCCATTATATTTCTTTTTAATCTCATTATCTTTTTGTATTTATTTTTACTTTTTTTTCTTTTTTTTCTTCTTAGGCCGATTGTATGGAGTAAGCACTATTGTTTTGTCATTGCTGATAAGTTGAAGGATTAGAAACATTAAAAACAGATGATTTATGAGTGGAAATTGTTTTTTTTTTTTTTTTTTTTTTTTTTTTTGCCACTGAGGCACCCCCCCCCCCCAAAAAAAATAAAAATAACTGGAATGAAGTTATGTACATACATTTTAAAACTTGCATTGCAAAATTTATTTTAAATCAGCTCAGTATATCTGTCTTTGGTTTTTAAAAATAAAATTTATTGTTAATGCTGGATATGGGGCTTTTGATTATATTTAATGTATTTTCTGAAAAAGCCTGCAAATTCTTCTCCAAAGCTAATCTTTCATATCTTAACAGAACATCAATATAAATAAACACACACACACACACACATTGCTAAAGAATTAAAGCAAATAATTGCATTTATTCATACAAAAATTTCAAGATAGCTCAAGAAAGATAAATATGGCCGCTGTAACTAAATAGAATAAATGCATTTATTTATTATTTATATATAATTTTATTTCAATATTTTGTCAGTTCAGATATTGATTCAGACCCAACTTGCTGGCATGTTTGCTCTGGAGAGAAAAGCTGATATCAAAAACCTATTTTAATATATCAACATTAGTAAGTGTATCTCTGACCCAATGACAACTGGAGAACTAACCAGACAGTATTAGAAACAGTTATCTTACACACACACACACACACACACACACACACACACACACACACACATCTTTAAATTAAAATTTTTTGGTTATTTATTTTTTGTTGGTAATGTAAAAATAGTTATCCAAATTAAATATGACGTGAAATATCTCAGAAATGCAATCTTCAGTAGTTTTATTATTTTACAAAGAATTTAATCTGTTATACGATTAGTACAATGGCTGTTGGTGCAGATAGTGAAAATGACTTTAGGAAAGGTATGAAACTCTCTCTTCTCTTCCCAGCTGTGGGTTAAATAGTTGAGTAGCTTAGGCTCTCTAGCCTTGAATGGTAACCAGTATAAGAGAAGAAAATTCTGAATTCCAAACCATGAAGTTAAGGCAACGAAAACCACTTCATTATCTCTCCCCAGGAGGTCACAGCAATTTACAGATAATAAAGAAAGGGAATTTGGAGAGCTATGCTTCCTGAACCAATAGAACACACACACATTATATATATATATATATATATATATATATATATGGCAAAATGTAGGTATACACTTTTTTTTTTTTTTTTTTTTTTTTTTTTTTTTTTTTTAACATTTTATTACAATTACATTAGTTTTAACACCCCCAAGTGCTTGAAATGTCCTTCAAACTTGCAGCATTCCTCAAATCTCTCCAGAATACTGTGACACATAGTACAACACAAATTCCAATCTGCACCGATGGCAATAAATACTTCCAAGACTAATTCTTTTAATTCACCTGCTGTGTTGGAATTTTTCTCATAAACCTTATTCTTTGCTATGCAGCCCCCACTCCCCAAAAAGAAGTTCATTACTGTTAACTTGGGTGAAAGCGGTGGTCATTCATTGCTGGCACGTGGTCCAATCCACTGTCATGGGAAGGTTTCGTTAAGGTAGTCCCTTACTGCTAAAGTATAATGAGATGTCCCATCTTGTTGAATAAACAGTTTGGCATAGTTAGCCCACATCGCAAAGCATTTTTAAGTAACTGTTACTGTAAAAAGTCACATCTGTATATAAATAATTTAAACAAATGTATACCTACTTTTTGTCCACTCTGTATATATATTTTTTATTTTTTAATTCCTCACTGTATTTATGGGTTTTATTATGTTTTGTTTGATGTTTACTTCCCCAAGTGTATATTTGCTTTGAGTGTCACCTGGGATTTAAGAAAAAAAAACAATTCATTTCTTATTTTAACTAAAATGAAAAACAGATTAGAGTTCTTGAGTTTGATGGAATTTTACAATTTATCTTTTATTTTCCTTAAGGTGAAATTTTTATTGTTGTCTAGTTTGAGCTTTATTGCATCGTGGGATGTCATAGATGGGCTTTGCAGTTTTTCCTGTTTCTCTCTCTCCCTTCTTTTTCTATAGCCTATGGAATTTAGGACTTTGTTTTAGCCTGTCTAAATCTAACCCTAAAGATCAGATAAATTGAGTTTTTTAAAATACATTCACCTATTTCAAAAACATTTTGTTGTCCTACATCTTGAAATTGCACATGGTAAGTATAGAAAATAAAATAAAAGGAAAATTTTTCATAGAAAATACTAAAACTTATTAAAATAATTATTAGGTGTTTTCAGTAATTTTAAAATAGAGTATAATTATGCATCAGCATTTGCAGAAGTAGGTCTCATAGCAATATTTCCAGTTATTTGTTTGAGTTTTCAAATGTCAACCTGATGGGCATTTTCTTTAAAATTCTAAATGTCCTATTCCTCCTTGTACATACCAACCAAAGATTGCATCTTAATATTATGAAATCTTAAATATCATTATTTATAAAATTACATAAAGGAAAAATTATGAAGCAAATAAACTATCCATAAAAATAATTGAAGTTAATGGATCATATTTGAATTGAAGGTGTTATCACAGACCTTTTTTTTTTTCTTTTCTTTCAAATGATGTGTGGTGCAGGCACTTGTTCTAGGCAAAATTACACCACTCAGTTCACCTCTAAGCTTACTTGGAAGGCTGCAAAATTCTTATTTGGGACAATTGTTTAGTTGATTTTAAATCTGAGCTGTTGTATAAGAATGTGTATAAAATATATTTAGTACCAAGCTTGTATGTGCCTTCTTCAGCTTTCCCTATGCAATTTCTGTAAATATCTTCATGTTAAGTGTTCTGATGAATTTTCCTCTATGGTACCTAGACTCTAAGAATTCAAGGGCATTACTAGGTTGGCAGCAAGATCTCATTTTACAGTCAGTGGTTAGATGTAACTAAATTCTATGCTAACAGTTATCTATCGCTCTCTCAATGAAGTATGCTTTATTTCGCATAATGAAAATTCTATTTTGTTTAAGCTTTCACAACTTTACCCAGTTTGGTTGGAGACTCTGCAACAGTGGATGTATTGAATCCAAGATTCTCCCAAGTAAAGGCCAAGCAATCTTCTCAGCTTTTATCTCTAGCTACTACTAATCTACAGTTATTAAGGAAGTTTTGTTAAGTTTCTTCTAGAGCACTTCTCTTCTGGCTTCTTGTTTCTCAGTCAATTTTGATCTTCAAAAATTTAAATGCAATGTCAATTATTATTTTCTGTCTTCTTAAATCCTGTTCTTTTATTCTTCTTCTTTATTATACTCTTTCACACTCGGTAACCCCATGTGCATTAGTAGGTCTGTTTTCTTGCTTGGAGTGAAATAATAATAAAACAAAAAAAAAAAAAAAAATAATACCCAAAAAACAGGATTTGGGATAACAGAAAATGTTAATTTATGTTACATTTAATTTTTTGTAGATTGTAGGTAGCAGGAAATTGATAATTCCACAGGTGAGAAATGTAAGAAAAAAAAAAAAAATTAGAATAGAATGTACCACTACATCTTGCTATATCGATAGTAAGGTGATGAAATCTAGTTGCGAAATTTATAAGTAGGCTTAAATTCATGCAGTTGAGTTACAAAGGAAAGTAAGTTCAGGAAAAGAAATGCCATGAAAATATTTATAGAAAAATGCACAGTAAAGCCACATTATGGCAGTGGAAAAGTGACTGAAGTTGAGATGCTTAATCGGAAACCAAAATAGCATTACAACTTTTCTTTGGATTTTCTTGAGAATCTCAAGATATATAGCGGGAACACCAGACCAGATAAGGCTGCAATATTTAATATGCAGAAAAATGGTAGATTTATAAATGTGTAAGATGGATTCTTACAACAGATATCATCTGGCATGAGATTGAGAATGCACAATGAGTTGCTGTCCTGGACGTTAGCGTCAGACATGCTGAGGGGAGGCAAAAATGGTTCCCTATAATGGTTAAATGATAGCAGTTTTGTTTTGGAGGCATTAAAATTAAACCATTTCTTGCCCCAGCTAACAACTGAGTGGAAGTCATTTTTGAGATTGACTGTCGGCTTTGCTTTGTCAGACCAATCAAACTTGCTATTTAATTTTATAATGGACTGAGTGCTTTAAAGAACACGGTAATATCAACTGTTTCTTTATAAGGAAACATTTGGCATTGATTGATAGAACAGCCAGTGCTACTGTCAGTTGAAATTTCTAAAATGTGTCTATTAAAACAATTTTTCAAGAAAAACAAGTCAACTGTTTATCATTCTTTCCAGTATTGATGTGCTTCCTTCCTAACTTTTTGTTTGTAGTGTTGAATGTCAACATCTTGATTATCATTATTTTCTTTTCAAGTTATATATGCTATCCATTTTAGTTGTTTCCATTGCTGAAAGTGATGTGGTTTCTATTATTTAGTACAGTTTTTCATTTATGATTGTATAATGCCAGTCCACAAGGTTCAAAGAGGGGGATGATCCTCTCTAAGGCATACAGGGCTCATTCACTCAATGCTATATTTAACTACTGATTAGAAAAGGTGATTGGATACAGCTGATACTTTGGATATATCAGACTGAATTTGGTACCATATATACATTTCATGTGTATGACAGATATGCATCATTAATAAAACTTGTATGTGCTGTGTGTCACTTCCAGACGTTGGGGACCATAGTTTTCTACAATTTCCTGTTCTTTGTATCTCAATGAAATTCTTTTTGTTATCTCTCCTAAACGTTGTTCTGCCATCCATTTACACAATTTCATTGTGTTGTTTTCTTCTGTTCCTCTTGCCTTCAATCTGTCCTGAGTGTATCAAATTTTCCAAGCCCTTTTTTCTCATAGGCTCAAGAAATATCAACTGTCTCTTCCTGATAAGTATGTGTTTCCATTTTCTCTAAAAGTTTGTCATTGCTAATATGTTTAGTCAATGGGTATTCTCAGCATCCTTCTGTAGAACCACATTTTTGTTCCTTCTAGCCTCTTCATCTGTGAGGAGCTTTTCCCACATTCACTACCATTATAACAGGACTGATAATGGCCTCTGTTGGTCTGGCAAAATGGTTAATCAGGCATGGTTCTGGAATTGAGGATGCAAGATCAGTGCTGTTCTTGTATTCATCTTTCTCCAATAATGAATATTGTCTTCACTTGGTAATCTTCCAAGGAAAGACTAATTACTGTCTAAGCCATTTTTATTCATTCATTCATTAAGCAAGTATTCTGCAGACTAATTTTTCTTTATGTATTCCTTGAAAGCTTGTGTATTGATCACTATCTGTAAACACTGCATGCAAATGGTACTTGATGTTTATGATCATTATAGGCAGAGCACTTTTCAATATGCATGGGGGTGTTGCCAAAAAGTCGTTAGCCTGACCCATTTCCTGAAATCTGACCAAATATCAACTTTGTTGGGTTGAGAAATTTCCAGCAACCTCTCATAAATTAGCGATTTCAAAAATTTTTTATTTATTTTTTCATCTTTTAACAGAAGTAAATGCTTATTTAGCAGATATTTTATTTCTTAATGTTATGAGTTGTTTCAACCAATAATTTAATCTTTGTTGTTGCTTTTATCATTAGGTTTCTTTCTGTGCATTCTTCTAACAGCCTGAACATGACAAAAAAGTTGATTTGAAGAACACCAGAAATTATTTTGGGGAATGAGATCTGGATAATAGGTAATCTTACTGGGAGTGTGTAGGCAAAAAGCTGCATAAACCAGGCCAGTAGATATTGAATCATGTTCAGTAAAGGAAATAAAATGCAGGGATCAGTGCCTTGGAAAAATGGTGTTGTCTGTAGCAGTGTTGTTTTTATTTATTTTTAATTTAACTCTGGTGGTAGGTGAGGTTTATATGTAGAACTATTTATTGTAAGGACCTATTTGTATATATAAATATATGCAGGTAGAAGGCTGATGAATGGATCTGTTAGAATGAGCACAATCATTGAATAGTAATAAAGAAAATCACAAATTATTGGAAACTGCTTGCCCCTTTTGCAATCTAGGAAAACGTATTTGAAGATTCAAAGAAAAACTACTGAAGATTTTTCTATGAAGAGAAATTCTTATCTACCAACAAGACCCTTGCTCTTGTCATTATATTTCAATTTACTGAGAATAATACAAAGAATCTGCTATGTTATTGGTCTTGACCTGGTATCTCAGCATCAGTTACTTTCCACCAGCATAAAGTAGCTTCCCTGTAATTTTTTATAAATATTTTCATAGCAATTGTTCTGATGAGCTTTCCTCTGTGGTGCCTCGATGAATTTAGGGGCAGTACTAGATTCGCTACAATATCTCATTTTACAGTTAAAATGGCTAGATGTCACCAAATTCTATGCTAACAATTTCTTCTCTTGCACTTCTAGCTCAAGGGACTCTTTTCCAGCTTGTTGCTTTTCTGTTAACCATGATCTTCAAAAATTTAAATGAAATGTCAATTTTCATCTTCTGTCTCTCTGAATCCTTTTTTTTTTTTTTTTTTTTCCTTTCATTCTCAGTAATCCCTTGCATCTTAGTGGCTTTATTGCCTTACTTGAGGTGAAATGATAAACACTCCAAAAAACCAATCACATTTTGCAATGTTTGTGTTATTTTATCTCTTGTATTATATTCATAGTAAATGGCTGTTAATTTGGTGTACATACCATATAAGCTACACACTTCATTACATTTGTGTATAACTTGAACCTTCAAATATTAAAACCTGGTAAAAACACATTTCTATCTATTGACATAAACTGATATCATGAATTTGTTATTGTGATTACCTGTGAGAAATCAACAGAAGTAAAAGAATCAAATTTACAGCTACAGAACCTCTTTCATTTCAACTCTGTACAGATGATGTATTTTTTTCATTCGTCTGTAGAAATTAATATAACCATACAATGTGCACATTATATGTATCGGGAGATCAGTAAATGGCAATAATGAGTGCTTTCTTTTCCTTGGAGCTTTGATATTTACAAGAGCACCACTTAGAAATTGTTTACTTGTTAATAACCAATTTATAATGCCCTGATTTCCACCCTGTGTTTTTTTTTTTTTTTTTTTTTTTTATGCCCCCCTTCCTGTGTCTGCTCTTTCTATACCCCACCCCGCCAACAGTGTCTGCTCTTTTTTAGACTCCTACCCCCTGCCAGTGTCTGCTCTTTCTATACCCTGCCACCACCAGTGTTTACCCTTACAATAGATCAGGGAAGACTACCTTTTACAAGAAGTATCCTTGTATTCATCTATCACAAATCTACTTTTTCATACTAATTTTAATGAGATTTTCTACGTTGACAGCTGAAATGGAATTTTGCACTTTGAGACGTTTAAAGCATTGACAAATCAGACTTAATATTTTATTGATGAATATAATTAATTGATTTCACATAGTGATCTTTTAACAAAATGTTTGAATCTTTTAATTCACTTATTGACCTCAACTGTGGAAACTAAAAAGAGAAAAGTTCTTTGAAAAATTTATTTAGGACAAGTTTACAAAAAGATTTAATATTATCTTAACCCATTAACACCTGCTGTAAAACCCAGTATTATAAAAATATGCCTATTACCTATTAATGCTTACAGTTCCATTTTTGGGACTGTAGCCATTAATGTGTCCATCTATAAATACATGGAATTGGTTACCTGAAAACTTGGAAAAGATATGAATCCATCTCTTTGCTCCCCACCACCCCGGTCATGGTTTAAGTAGCAAGACTTCAAGCTAGTGGCTTCTATTCTAGAAGGACTGCTCTGAAGTCAAAACTGGGAAAGACAATGGGAAATAACTCCTAACTTAAATCATGGCAATTTAGAAATACTAAAGGAAACAGTGGAGATCCATGATCATTATTGTTATGAATTTAAATGCAATTCAAAAACAACAAGACGAGATGGTAATAATCTTAAGAAAGACTTTATTTAACAAACGAAATTGAGCCAAACAACACTATTGGTGTCTCTCCACATAATCCCCTCCCTCCAAAATACAGCAGAATTTATAAAAGAAAATGCATGTTCCTTTGCATACAATAAATTTACATACAAAACACAAAGGAAGAGTTCATTTGATAACAATTATGTCCTGAAAGGGCATGACATTAAAAATATACTAGTTGAAATAAAGTTTTAGTTAGCAAATTTGTTTTACTTTCTCTTTTGGGCCTGGAATTTAGATGATTTAGAATTTTAAGTTATATGTCATGTGTATGAAAAAATGAATAGAAGATTGGTTGTCCTAGTATACATATTAGGAAGACAAAACAAATTAAGCCTTTGAATTATGAAAATAATGATTAAAAGTGGGGTAATTGTATTGCTAGTTCATGACCAATGTTGGAGTTGATGTGCTGTAAGTTTTTCTATTCATCCATGTACCAGTCCATCCCTTGATTTCATAATCTATCCATTATATTCTCGGTAGCCTTGGCATCTGAAACCTCTGACCTTTATAATGAATATTATTTTGAGGAAAATTTGGTTGGATTAATTGTATTTGTGTTAAGGTTAGACTGGCTACTTTCCAAGTGGATGCATTTAAAATCAAAATCAACAAAATGGATCCATTGTCTCTTTTTTTTTTTTTTTTTTTTTTTTTTTTTCCTTCTTTTTCTCATTCTCTTGATAGTTTTATTACTTTCTAATTTAATAGGCACACGGTCAAGTGGTTAGAATGTTCACTTTCTGACCATAAAACCTGTGTTCAAATCTCACAATAATTGATTTATTGGGAAGGTTACTTTAAGGACCTAGAGAAATCATCCCAAGTACAGCATCATTGGAAAGTACCTGAAAGCCACTCACTCGATTAACTCAAGCCTTGTAAATGAAGTTGGGTAGATGGAATTATTTGTCTATGGTTGTGTTAGCCTACAGTCACAAGTCATTGGCGTGTACTTCATAATGTTGCACACACCAGATTGTGTCCTCTCACTATAAATTGTATCTAAGGTCTGCTCAGCATAGGTGGGTTCTGTGGGTGTTAAACACAGATGTGCCTGAGCAGGTGTCTGCTACTAGGATTGACTAGCTGCCCAAGCAAACACAGATACTCAGAAACAAGTGGCCAGCCATTATTATTAGGTTTCTGGGATATAGGGATATGTTGTGAAAATGAAATCTTCCATGAGGTGAATGTCTACTGTGGGTTTCTGTACTGTCCTACAGATTGAAATGAGGCAAGTATTGAAAGATCATAACAAAACTCTTGCTTACTTTGTATTAAATCGTTAGAGGTGGGTAGTTGTATTGCTCATTCATGACCAATGTAGGTGTTGATGTACTATAAGTTTTTCTATTCATCCATAAGCCAGTCTTCAATGTCTATCCCTTGATTTCATAATCCATCAATTATATTCTCAGCAGCCTTGGCATCTGAAAGCTTCTTATCTTGTAATGAATATTATTTTGGTGGATGTGTGGTTGGGTTAAAGTACATATGTGTTGTAGCATACCTACAGACAATAATGGGTCATTCACAAAAATACAGTAGTAAATACTGTATGTTGGTCTGCAGTTGGAAATTCATCTCCAGCGGTGCTGGTCAAACTCTCTGCCTCTGAGCAGAGAGGATCCCACAGATGAGGCTATGTTGACGGGCAGAGTCTTGTCTTGGGAAACAGCTACCTGACCCTATTTTATACGAGGTCTGCGAGGAATTTTTGGCCAAGCCTACAGGCTCAGATGCCCCATGTTAAATTCGGCCTTGTGCCACATCTGACTGCATGAAACAGTTGGAGATTCATTGTGGAATTCACTTGACTCACTTCTAACAGTTGACTACT
Source organism: Acanthosepion lycidas (assembly GCA_963932145.1). Classification (NCBI taxonomy): domain Eukaryota; kingdom Metazoa; phylum Mollusca; class Cephalopoda; order Sepiida; family Sepiidae; genus Acanthosepion; species Acanthosepion lycidas. Next base: position 75,430,689 of record OZ010580.1, on the reverse strand, counting down.
ACTTCTACATCTTATACGAGTTGTTGGTATCCTAAGTATTATCGTTCATTACCAACCTTCATTGGATTATTCTATTCAGTAACCTTCCGTAGGTTACAACAATATGTAAGCATGCAAACTTGAAGAATTATTTTATGACAACTTTAATTGAATGGCAAAATGAAAAGAAAATCCTGTGTTACACATCTTATTTTGTCCTTTGAAAAGACTTTTTCCAGTTAATGTTTTTATTGATGAAATTTTATGTCAGAGAGAATGAAATATAACACGGGTTATGATTCAACATTGAGAAATGCTAAAAATACAAGGATGCTTAATGCTATTGTAACCTAGGAAGGATTACTGAATGAGGAATAACCAAAACAGAGGTTGGAAATGAAATGGTAATCTTTATAACATCAACAAAATACAATACTTGTCAGCAGCATGAAGTAGGTAAACCACTGCTAGTGATGGACTACTTAGCATATTACCCCCACTTACAATAGTGTCCAATATACTTATGAGGATTGGGGCATATCCATTAGTGCTCATAGGTATGTTTATACTGAAAATTGTTGGTGTCTGATGTATCTAAATTGAAATGAGAAAATATTCAATATTGGTCAAGGTAGGGGGTATTGTCTTTTATTTTTTTTTTTTTTTTTTTTTTTTTTTAAATATGCCAAATCAGATTTTCATGATTAGTCAAGTAGCTTTCTGAATACTTCTTTCAAGTAATTAGGAGTTTCTGGTTTTAATCATAGTATTTGTTTTAATTACAGACAGTTTTATTTGTTTACAGAGAATAAAATATTTATAGTTTCATTATCTTTAAACAAATTTGTAGTTTTGAGACTTAAATTCATTTCTTAATATTGGCCTTTGGAATTTGATTTTTACTTTTCATTTTTATTTCTCCTATAAAATCCAAAAGAGACTGAAGACAACATATAACAAGAAAATTAAAAAGTAAATGATATATTTTAAATAAAAATTATGAAAGCATCCTGATACTAATGCTGGGACAATGTTCCATGGTATGAAGAGATTTTAAACAATTATAATCTTAACTGGAAGTCAACCATGTCACACCACATTGCACTATATTACATTGACACTAGTTTCATATCTTAGCCAATTAACTTGTGAAAATATTTTTAGCAGACTCTAGCAAACATTTGTCTTAAATCTTTATAATCCTCCTCCTCAATTATGGTCAGAAGTACCAGGATGTTCTATTCTTCCCAATTTAACTCTGGATTGTTCCTTCAAAGATTTCCATCTAACATCAAGAGTGGTTTGGAACTAAGAAATTTTCTTTTTTTAAAGCATAACCATCATTTAATTGTCTGTTATGTTCTACAAATATATACTGACTGTAACAACAAAATTGTCTAAATCATGTAACAGAATAAATATCCATCCCACAAAATGTTTAATATCCAAAAAAACAGTAAATAATTGAGTTTCTTTTTTCCAGGTTTTCAGATAACACATTTAGCCATCTTAACACCATTTTTCATAAAAATCACTGAAAAACCCTTTGAGCTATTCAGCTAAAAAGAGAACTGGTTAAAATCGTTTTGTGTCAGACCCACTGTTTTTACAGCTGAACAATAATGAGAGGAAAAAGGTCATTCAGGCCTTCAGTAATGTTACCAACATTCATACTCTGGCTTCCATCTTCAAAGTCCATTCAAGAACCATCCAGGGAATGGTAAATAAGTTTAAAATAGTGGGAACAGTAAAGAGGAGTACTGCATCAGGAGGTCACAAGATGGATCATCATTTCAACTTAGAGCTAAAGAGATCACTTAGAAAAGATTCAACTCAATTCATAAGATGTTTGGCATGTGAGAGAGGAGTTTCAGCTATGGCAGTCCAAAAAGTAGTGAAAAAAGACTTGAAAAATATGTATGTGAAACCTTTGAGGCAACTTGTTACTCCAGGACAGAAAGTTAGGTTAGAGAAAGCAAAGATCATTTTGGATAATTTGGAAAAGAATCCTGGAATAATATATATATATCTTTGAACTTTATTTCAATCCTTCATGAACTTCCAATCCTTATCTATGATTATGAGCATACCATTTTTGTTTGATTGATTTCATCACGATTCTTCTGTTAAGTTTGGAGAGTAATTATGCATTCTTATTGTTCAAAGTAGAGTCCAATAGTGTTATAAAAAGCCTCAGAGAATTCCAATAAGATATTTTAAATCATTTCTAAGTTCAGAGCTTAATCTAGCAATTGGACAATTTTGCTGTTACAAGATTTGGATAATTTTGCTGTTGGTGCTTTACTGGATAGTGGCTTGGAGTGAGAAATCTGAGAGCAGAGTTCAAATTTCTGTTGAATTCATTACATTCACTTATGGGCAAATGCCCTTGGGAAAGGTATGGATTCATCTCTTCTCTCCCTAGCTATGGGTAAATAACAGAACAGATTGCTTTCTATAGCTTTGATTGACAACCAGTTTAGGAGAAGAGCAATTCATTAAATTTGGATGGTGTTTGCTAGCTATCTTTTATGGCCTAATAAGCAAGACACAATCTGTCATCAGTGAGAATGACTATCATGAACAAAGGAAGGGAATTTAAATCTTGCAGTAACTTACCAATTCATTTGGCTTACTTAATGACCATAGAATATAAAATGGTTTGAATATTGGGATAACAAGTAACAAAAATGTGACATAAAGAAAAGCTAGTCAAAAAATTAATCCTAATGGCAATGTTTTATGGAAGAACTCAAATGCCATAAGAATTTACTTTTTTACTGTATTTCACCAGCAAAAGCTTCATTCAATCTTAAATCTCAAATGGGAAGTTTTGGAAAGCGCCAACAGTGAAAGCTTTGAATCACTGATCATTAAATGTAATCTTCAATGGTCAGGACATGTAGCAAGAATGGAAGTCGAGGTTTCTACATCCAGTCTTATTCAGTGAGCTCACTTCAGGGAAGGAGATTGTGGGGTTGCCCTTTTTAAAGATACAAGGACCAACTGAAAACACTGCTGAAATCCACATGACTTGAGCCTAGATTGATTGAAACACAAACACAAGATTGTACCAACTGTTGATGTTCCATTGGAACCAAAAACTGCAAAGACACTAGAAGAGAAAAGGAAGAAGTCAAATGACAAGAAAAGGGCTCAAGAAAATCACTCTTGTTCTACCAACATTACTATGCAAGTCAGTGCCATTGACTCTTCCATGCAAGAATTGGTTGACTTATTCATCAACGTCATCATCATAAAGAAAGTGATCAGAAAAGAAGAAATTAAATTATTGGATACAAAGACAATTTAATATTTAAATTTTATGAAAATAGTTCATTGGTTAATTTGATGATTTTAAAAAAGAAAAAAATCCTAAACACATTATCCATGGACTTTGTGAAGCTGACTTTAAAGATGAACACTGTTTTATCTTTCTTTTCAAGTTGGTTATTTGTAAACTTTGAGTGAATATTTTCTGAACAGTTATTTTCCCATGGAGAAATTTAGCTGATTAATTTTTGTTTGTATCCTATTCTGGTTTCTACCTTATGTCTGTCATTGAACGTATGATCACTGAAGTTAAGCAACATTGAACCTGGTCAGTACCTAGATCAGTGATCACTTGGGAATGCAAGCTGCTATTATCTTGAATGTGTAGGTGGCATAATGGATAATGGCTTGGAATAGTTAATTGGAGAGCTGAGTTCAAATTCCAGGTGGGTTTGTTATATTCACTTATGTGTAAATATAATCCTGTAAATGATGAGAAACTACATCCAGGCAGCAAAGCCTCTGATTGGGACATTGGAGATGTTAAGGTGTTTAACCTCTTAAATGCTGCTGTTCCCAAGACCACCCTGACTTTGGTTGGTAGCAACTGTTAGGGTCCCAGTGATGGGCAAATAGTGTTTTGTTATTGTTTGGGGGTTCACTATGAAAGTATAAATATGTATTTTCATTGTAAAATGACTAACAATACATTTTATCTGTAGTTGAGGGCACACGATTGCGCTCAGAATATATTTAGTTGAGAGCATAAGATTGTGCTCAAAATATATTTAGTTGAGGGCATATGATTGCGTTCAAAACATTTAAATTTCAGCATTAAATATCCTATAGAAGTTGATGTACTGCAAAATGAAATCAACCAACCAAGAAGCCAAAATGAAAACACTTTCATGACATTAATCTTTATAATTTCCTACAATTTCTTAAAGAAATGAAATTGTATTTCAAAATATAACTTCAACAAAACTACAGCATAAAACACACATGTCACTGCTGCTGCTTGTAATTATGTATACACAAACATGTATATGCACAAAAGCTGACTATCATCTACCCTGTATTCAATTGCGAAAGCAGAATAACATATCTTTATTATTTCAAAACTTCCAAGAAAATTACATTCTGGCTTTAAATGACCCATTAAAAGTTGATATTCTATTAAACAAACTAATCAATCAATCTTATGTGCAAATACTCTTGAGAAAACAGTATGAATCCATCTCTTCTCCCTCAACTATGGATTAATTAGTAAGACTAGTAAACCATTATCTCAAAATTAAAAAAAAAAAAATTTTATAATCTAAAAATATTTTCTGGCTATAAATAACCTGTAAAGGGTTGATAAGCCATAGAAAAAGAAGAAATCAAGTCATAGAATTTTTTTTGTTTCCACACAAGCAAGGTGATACAAGAGTGAAAGAGAATGAAAAGACTTTAGTGGAGAGGATTGAGGAAAGGACAATAAAGAAATGGGGCAGAAGATGACCATTAATGTTGCGTTTAAATTTTTGAAGATTGTATATGACAGGGAAGCAAGAATGGACTCCCACAGTCAATAAGTTTGAGAGAAACTCTTAGAATGGAAATGACAGTTACATCAAGCTAGTTCAACAGTAAAAAAGTGAGACCTAGTTGCCAATCTAGTAGCACAGTTAAATTCATATAGTCAAGGCACCACAGAGAAACAGTTTATCAGAGCAGTTGCTATGAAAAATTTGTAAAAAAGACAGAAGGAGGCCATATCACACTGGTGAGAAAGTGATGGATGTCGAGATGCTTGGTCAGGATTGATTCCATTACAGATCCTTCTTTGAATTTTGTTAAAAATCTTGATACTGCAGTAGCACCATACCAGATATGGCAACTGTATTCAATGCTTGGATGGAGGGTAGATTTATAAATGTGCGAAATGGATTTTGACGAGAAAGATTTTCTAGCATGACACAGTAGCTTGAAAAGAAACCTGGCTCAAAATCATGTTGAAATTATATATACCCCTTAATTTAATAACATAAAACTTGGATTATATCACTTTCAAGTGGAGCGCCTTCATACTGGTTTGGTGTGGAGAGGTTTAATTATTGTTGATGTTTTTTTTGTTGTCTATTTTCTTAAATTAATATTGGAGGTTTGAAATTGATAATTTCAAAACAGTAACTTCATTAAAGTTTTTTTTCTTTTTTTCACTATAGATGAGATGTTGATAGTAAAGTAACAGATTCCTTGATTTGAAAGTTTGCTTGTGATCTAAGTATAGTGTCCGTTTTTACAATTTGTAATGTTAAAGGAAACAACTGAACATGATTATAAGAAAATATTTCTACTTGTACAATATTTTACTAGTGCATTTTAATATAAAAAAAATCTTATTTGTTTTTAGTATTGTGAACAAAATAAGATTCACATTTTGCACAAGTGACCTTGTTTGTTCTTATCAAAATATTTTGTCTGTCTTCATGTGTCTGTTGATCTAGGTAACCATCGGGGAATTTCAACCCGAACCCTTTATTTAACCTACAGACATAGAACTTACTTTTGTTGTCCATGTCTCGAGATATTTCGTTTTTTGTACAGCTCAGTTATTGTTAGTTCTGAATCTGTCTTACCCAGCCCAGGGATTGAAATCAAAATTACTCTATCAACAAAATTCATGAACCACTGCTTTAATCTATTAAGCTATTGTCTCAGGACAGCCAAAAGGTTTTGATAATAACATCAAAGATGAGGACCTTAGTGTGAATGTAGATTATAACACCTCATTCCAGAAATTCAGACAAAAGAAAAAAAAAAATTTAATATACAGTGTGGTAGAATTTAAGTATTAATGAACAATTTTTGTGATTCAGTTGTTTTTGTTGCTTTCTCAGGCACTGAAGAATTTTAAAATAATTTTGAAAAAGAATTGAAGGCTTTCAGATGATATACTATTATCAATATTGTCACTATATGCTCAAGTTATTTTTGATATAGCCAAGTTGGCATTCCAAAAAGCAAAACATCCATTATTTGGTCCAATGGTGGGTGGTGAGTTGGGCCAGACTAAGAACTTTTAAACACCCTTTGCTATTTGGTATACAAGTCCTTTTTTTATTAAAATAATTTTTCAAAGTATTTTTTTCTTTTGAGATAATTTGTGTGTATTTTTGTTTTAAATTCTAAATTTTCTATTCTGCATTTTTTCTTGCTTTGTTACAATTAATGTGTTTAATGATTCTCATCATTGTTAGTCAGTGTAACTTGAGCAGGGAGGACAAAGTGAATATGACTCCATTTGTTTAGATGGAAACAAGAGAAGCCAGTGACAAGTCGTCTTTTGATGTCTTGGAGATGTTACTTCCTGTAAAACAATTGGTTTAATTGGGTTTACCAGATCTGTATGGTTTTCAGCACTGAAAGTAGGACTTTATGCATGCTTATTTCTCTAAGTAATAAAAAGGATTTTTTTTTCTTTTTTCTTTGTTAGCATCAGGGCATTTTTCAGCATTAGGATGAGAAATAGTGTGTAGGATTGATTTTTCTTTTTTCTTTTTATGTATACATTAAAATGATAATATATATGAATAGCTGATATTTTCCAAAGTTTCAAGTGCTGTATTTATTGATGTATAAGCCATAGTTTTGTAATATCTAACAAGTTATCCTATTGTAATAGGAATCTGGGTCAAATATAGATTAGAATCCAACAGAATGATAAGGATAAGGAACAAAGAGATAGTTTATAAATTTAATGTTTTGTTTTTATTTAAGCTTCATCAGAAATTTTTAAAATTAATTATAGAAGAGGAAGTACTTTTAGTTCTGTATTGTTTGATTTCCTTGGTCAGGTAGACTTTGCATGTCTTTGTCTTGTGATGTTTTTTCTATATATATATATATATATATATATGTGTGTGTGTTAAAATTCAGATAGAGCTAAAAATATATCTGTAAAATTATTTATAAGATCAAAGTTTATAAATTTTAATGTGTTTTGCTTTTATTTAAGCTTCATCATAAATTTTGGGAAATGAATTATGGAAGAGAAAGCTTTGGAGTTTTTGTTATGTGGTGTTAATATGTATATATGTACGTGTATGTATTAGGGAATATATTTTATGGAAATGCAGTCAAATATCAGTATTGCAATTGCATTTAAAAAGCCATTCATTTTGGCAATATTTTATTGAAAAATGTTATTTCAACAGTGAATCAAAAAAGTTTGCTATTTTAATAAATTTTATATTATACGAAAATTTAATTTAATCAAAATATTTATATAATCATGTCATGAAAATTTTTAGTGTAAGAGCATTTATAAACAAAGGAAGGTTTTAGTTGACGACAAGGTTTTTCCAAGAATATCTGTCTTGCTTCAAATCTGTAATCAACACTAGAAGCTTCAAATATTAATTTTACTGCTCTTTAAGCACATTGAGAATGTGAAGGAAAATCAGGCAACTCTAATTTTGTGCTATTTATAAGTGATGTTAAGTTTCAAATTCTGAAATGTTTTCAGTGGTTGCAGTTTCACAAATTACATTTTGGCAAAAATTGATTAATTTTGACCAATATTATTAATAGGACCATTGATTTTCATATATTCTACTTGTGATAAATCCTGATAGTCCCTTTCACAGAATTTATCTAGTGGGCCTGTAAAAGCAGCCAAGCTACTTCTTGTATCATCAACATATTTAAAAACAGTTCTGATTGGTAGCTCATTCTGATGTAATGAGCAGCCAATTGTATATAATTTTCAATGGAGCTTCTTCTCCAGAGCAGTTACAAGGCCTGTCTTACATCCTTTACTTGTATTTGTGATGTCCAGAAGAACAGCCTTAAGGCTGTCTATACTATCAAATTCTTCCAAAATACTAAAAGCTTCTTCTATTAGAGAACAACACCAGTGGTATCTATAGTTGGAACTACTCTATAAATCAGGTATTTTCCAGTCTCATTTCCTGTCTCGTGTGTAGATGTTAAATGGTTTTCTGGGCCCCTTTCTTTTTTAGTTTGTCAGCATTTCCTTATAACTTCTTTATACAACAAAGTTTCTTTATTAATCTTGGCATCAACCCCTAAACAGATGAGCTTTTTTTTAATATCTTCAGTGTGTCTTTCATGTGTTATTACTTTTATTTTAGCCTTTTCTCTATTGTGGAAAAATAAATGAAATTACCTGTGTTGGGTTGCGGTCAGACGTAGGTGACAGTGTTTGACATGGCTTGTTTTCAAAGCGAGGATGCTCCAAGTACTGGTCATCTTTTTACCAGAAGGGGTGGAATGTGCAGGTCTGCTACCTTGATACTTAAGGTCTGTCTTTCCTCTTTTCTGATCTTTGTGAGAGGTTTTTATGAGAACAGTCATTTTGTGGGATCTCTTCCCTCATTATTAATTGATCCCTGACTGAAATTTGCGCTGTGAGACTAGACAGTATTTCGCAACACTTACTGTACTGAACTGGCTTCTGATTTATCCGTTGAGTCGAAAGAAGTTTTTGACATCTTATGAATTACGTTTTTAAAATCAAACGCTGGGTTGCTAATGCCTTTCTCTTAAACTTACAGGCAATGGGCTAAAACCCACAGGAAAAAAGGTGTGACTTTTACACAGTAAAGAAACCTATATACATATATAAATCATTTTAATGAAATCTGTTTTTACTTCTGTCTTGAAGCACGATTGAAAATGTATTTATTATAAAACTAGATATTCATGTTTACATCATATACAAAAATAGTGTTTCAATTGAAGGAACATGAACAAACAAAGAATCAAGTAATGGAAGCAGAATTAAGTAAATGAAGGAAATACTGACCGGCTAGAAGATTTAGATATAACTATGACTAAATGTTAAGAGTCCAAGTAAGTTAAGTTGGCATGTAGGAAAGTTCAGTTTAAATGTCCAGTGCTGGCCTTGAGAAGTTGCTCGTTAAGTCCAATGGTGAACCTTCTGTAATATTTAACTGAAGTGTACGGAATAAGTTGTTTGAAGCCTGGATGATATGCATGCAGCAGCTTCCTACACCAGGTGATTTAGGTTGACAGGAAAGCTGGAAGTTGAGAGCTTTTGTAATCGGGTTGATTAATGCTGATCAACCAGGCGAGTTAGGTTGAAGTAAGGGCCGGAAGTAATAAAGACCAGGAATGCCAGAAGATAAGGGTCTGTGGTAACTGGAAATAATAAAGGGCAAGAGTGTTGGAAGTAAGAGTGGACAGGAAAGCCCAACTAGCCTCCAGTTGGCAGACAAAAATAAAAGGGCATGTAACTCAATGCATAACCCATCCAGACCCCCTGATCTCAAAGACCAGGGTGCTTGCATTTTGCCACCGCCTTGTTGTCTTTATCAAACTTCTTATAAAGCAAGGTGTAGTACAAGGCCAGTTTTTAATGAGGGGGGCATTCTGAAAAATAGCTGATTAGTGCGCTTTTTTAACTATCTGTCATCACAATGAATTTTTCTTTATTACAAGAATGGTTAAAAAATTAAATATACTTTTCTGAAACTTTTTTTTTTGCAGAATATTAGCTGATTTAAAGTATAATTAATCTTATTTGAAACAAATAAATTTAAGTTGAAAATAACAGAGAAATGGTTTTTTAAAACACAGTAGCGCGATTGTGTTTGTCAACACCTTGGAAATCACTAAAGTTATTTATGAGGTGTTGACACTTTTATTATTACGAGACCTTGTGTGTCAAAACCTAACTTAAGAAAATACTGGTGAATGCTTTTTATATCATTTTTAAGTACTCAGTAATCTTAAAAATGTTGGAAATATTCTCTGTAATCTGATTTTAGGAATGTTGACTTTAAATTTACTATCATGATCGCTCTTGTTTTCTGATAATGTCGTGTATCTTTCAAAATGGTGGTGTATGGTCATACTTTCAAAATTTTTTAATTATTTTAAAAATATACAGGTGTGATGATTTATATTGAGCTTTTCAATTTTTGCTTAGTAAATAGTCTAATGAGGATGACATTTGGAAGAATTTAAAATTTTTTTTGAAACTTTATAAATTATAATTAAAAAACAAAACAAAAAAAACGAAAAACAGTTCTTGTAAAAATTCATTATTCATTGAAAAAATTGTTTTTCTTTAGACTATAATGTCCTTAATATCAATTATTTATAAAAGCAATTAAAAATTTATCTAATTAAATAATTAGATAGCTTTATTGCAGGTTTCATTTTATTTTATGATTCTGAGCAGATTTTAGGAAAAATAGCAAGGAGTCAAATAATAAAAATTTGAAGTATGAAATTTAATGAAATCAGGTGGTGGTGAGGGGAACAGATGTTAAAATATATATTTTTACTAAGATTTTCTAAAAAATAATTTCAAAAATAAATTTATTCATTTGTGAATAAGTCCTGAAAGTTTCATTAAAATACAACAATTATTTGATTTTTGCAAGACTTTCCAAATTAATGAGTTATTTTACTGGAAAACAGGTGCAAAACTTTCCATTACCGTTGATGCATAAAAAAAAGATTCTTAACCAAAATTTCAAACGTGTTAGAAAGGAGTAAAAAAAATACTCTGGTCTTTCCTCTTAAAACAATGTTTTATCATCAAAATGTGTAGGTTATCTACACATTTTGATGGTAAAACATTGTTTTTATTAAGTTTGGGGACTTTTTTCATCATACTATGCTGTTTTTTTTTTTTTTTTTTTTTTTCAGTAAATTAATGGAGAATTGGAGTAGATTGGTTCATCCAATGTCCAGTTCACACTACCCTATTTTTTTTTTTTTTTTTTTTTTTTTAACAGGAATAGTGGTTTATTCCTTGTTTCCCATTTACGATTGGAATTCTGGTTCCTTAAAGTCTTCTTAATCTCTTTCACTACTAGTATCCCCTTGAGTTTTAGTGGAATTATCACCTTGCTTGTAGTGAATTGATTAGAACAAAAAATGTCTGTGATCCCCAATATAAATTTTACTCATTAAAATATTTAGAGCAATATTTACTTCAAAATTTTGGGTATAAGTTTTACAAAATATTCAACTTTGAATGTTTTATTTATTCTGATTTTTTTTTTTTTTTGCAGGTAACACACCATTACATTTGGCCGTTATTCTAGGATACAAAGGTATTTGGAAAAATTTTTTTTTTTTTTTTTCTGTTTTGTATGGATATAATATTTTAATTTTATTCATTCTGTCTGCCTTGTGAATGCTGTTTAATTATTTACTGTATATTACTTGTCAGTGTTTTGGTGTGAAAAGAATTAAAATATTGAAACTTTTGGGGGCACCATGACTAAAATTTTATACACTCAAGGTAGATAATTAGTGAATGAGGTTGGTGAAAGTAGATAGCAGATGACCCGAGACTTGATGTTAAGATTTTAGTGATTGAGGAAGCATCCTCTTGGGGAGTTTGTTTGACACAGTAGTGGTTCTTGGGAAGATGCTTTCAGAATGGAACTCCCTTCTTGCCAGCAAAATATGCAGAGAATTTAATGATTCTACCCTGTATATATGGCATGCTGGGTCTTAACTGTAAAGGTCTGAACTAAAGAATGTTGCTCATTAGAATATTTGCTATGGAAATAGTGATAGAGTAAGGTGGAAAATAATTTGTCACCCACAAAGCCATATATAAAAAACCAAATATATATACTGAAATTTTTTATTTTCTTGTTAGATTCTTTAATTAGACAACTTTACTTGAAAAACACTACTTCTTAAAAGGCAAATTGTGCATATAATTTTTGTGGCTTTCAGTAATGCTTATTTTGGCCTCAATGTCTAATTCTTTCTTGTACATGAAACCTCAGGAGGTCTCTTTTATGTTCATATTGAGGATAATTTCACTTGTTCTGCTATTAATAAATTAATATATTTTATGATGTAAAAGAAAAGAGCATTATGTTCATTGTTTATAGTCGCATAGTCTTGGAGAAGGCATGAACCCACTTCTTGCACTCTCTCCTCATCAGATATCTACAAAACATTCCAACACATGCAAACTGATAATAATTATAAAATCAAGTTATAGTGATCAAATGCTGATTAAACATGTCTGATAAATGCGGAAGGTCACAAAACCTAGGAATTATATATAGAATTTCATTTGTGCTGGTATGTACAAGAATGTCCCAACTTATATGCAACCATCTCCAAAGAATCAATTTCAAGCGATACGTGGATGAAAAACTAAGCAAGAACTACCTAATGCAAAAATGATTTAGTCAGAGAAATGATAGGAAACAAAAAAAAAAGTGAATTTTATTGAATAACCTGATAGAAAAGCAATATTATTTGCTTGTTTATTTTTCCTTTTCTGATGATTTCAATCAGCGTACTGTCCTGAGAAGTTCAATTGAAAATTATTTCTTCAGAGGTGATAGAATCACAAACAGTTGATATTGCTTACTAAGATTGATTCTTAGATGAAAATTGCTTGCTGCCTGCATAGAGCCACTTTTTGATGATGCTAGAAATATTACAAACAAGGTTCAGCTTTGGCAAACAGTAGGCCACTTGATCTATAATTTGGTCACTTTTGGATGCTTATCTTGAATAACCGTATTTTTGTATTTTTTTTTTTTTTTTTTTTTTTTTTTTTTTTTTATTATAAATGAAATTTTATAAAAACATCTTAAATTTTTCTGATATTGTACATAAAAGTGAAGCATGTGTTTGACCCTATTTCATGACTATACAACTATTAATTTTATATTTTACTGATTTGTAGACAAGATTGGAACATACTGTAAGTAAATGGTCTTGTTATTAGTAAATGGTCTTGTATTTGATCAATACAACAAAAAATGTGTAAGTGTGTGAGGGAAAGCAACTTTTATGATTACTGACTCAACTGTTTCTCCAAATCATCAACTTTTATCATTTTATGATACTACAATAACTCTGGTCTTTGTAGAGTCTACTATTGTTGCAAGTGTAGTGAGTTTGCTCCTCATTGAGTACCTCACTATTGTACATTTTTGCCAGAAGAAGCTAAGTTTCATATATATATATATATAATATGTAATTACAAAATGTTATACTTTAACAAGAGTCAGACCAGGACAAGAATGGAGCACTGCTGCCATATCTGGGTTGAAACTATCTAGGCCTCACTTTTCAGTCTTGATAGAGTTCAGAAATGTATACGCAGCCTTATGGCATGTTTCAGTGGGCTTAGGGTGGAAAGATAAATTGGGACTGGCTGCTGAAAAGTTGAAGCAACACAGATGACACGAGATGTGGTAAAATTAACAATTATTTTATTCAAACTGCTGCCCGATCTGTTTTGCTCCCAGCATTCCCTAGTGGGACCGGAAGTGCTTACAATCATTATAATCATAATCAGCATTATTGGTGTTATAAACATGGGTGATAAATCATTTTCTACATTCATTTTAATCCTTTTCCCCACAGAGGAAACTTTAGAAGCCTCTCACTATTCTCTTGCTGTTTCTATGGAAAATATTCTAACAAACTACATTCCTTACTTCCTCCAGTTCAGACCTTCAGGGTTAAGATCTGCCTTACCACATACAGAGAGACAAATTGTTCCCATTTCTTTAATATCTCACTAGTAAGAAGAAAATTCTGTTTGGACAGCTTTTTCTCAAGGACAGCTACTTTGTGAAATGAACTCCTGAGAGGATACTTCCCTAATCACTACAATCTTAACCTCTTCAAGTGTAAGGTTATCTCTTCTATATATTGTCATAAAATACACTTCTTATCCCTCCTCTTACACTCTTACAATAACATTATTCATTAACGCTCTGCCTTGAGTGGCTCTTTTTGGTATTGGCTGAACATTTAGTTTAAAAAAAAAAAAAAATGCAAATTCATGGCATCTCGTGGTGGATTCAAGATATTTTGGGGAATTTAACTGAGATTTTCCTGATATGCACTTTGTTTATTGTACAAGTCATGGGTGTGTGGCCAAGTGGTTAGAACCTTCACTACCATGGTTGATTTGTCAGAAATACGACAATATCAGCCCAGGTTGGTGGTGCTAGTGTGAAGTCATCGTAAATAAGGGTTTGAGCATACTCCCAGAAACTGTAACTAAGGTCTGCTCAGTATAGTAGCAGTATAAAACCACAGGTGGGCTCTGTGGTTTTTGGAAAAAAACAAATGTGTCTGAGCAGATGTCTACAACAGGGATTAGCTCACTACCTCAGTAGACAGGCATACTCAGAAACAAGCAACCAGCCATTAGTGTTTAATATCTACCAAATTTTCTGATTGTAATATCTAAAAGTATAAATGGTATCATGTGACCTTTACACAGTGAAGAAACATAATTTAAAAAAAAGACCAGCCTGAAAAGCCCATTATTGTAATACTTTAGTAATTTATCTGTGAATCTGAATTTTTTTTTTTTTTTTTTTTTATTTCTTTCTAATTTTTATTGTCCTCTTTTGAATTTGTTTCTTTTGAACCTCTTGCAATTAATTGACCTTTTAAAACTTTCCCTCAAATCCCATGTTTGTCTTTTTTTTTATTTATTTATATGAAATAAAAGCTTATTTACTCTCACGAGCATCAGCCACGTGCTAATCAATCAATCTTCCTATATTATACCATCTGTGGAAAGCAGAATATATTGTCATGAACAGGTGTGGTGTTGACTTCAGTGTAATTTAGCAGCCTGTCTATAAAATAGGTATTGGTATGGACCTTTTCCACATAGCACGTGATGACCGTCAAAGATAACATTTCCCCATTTCATTTTTTGGCTTTTTAAATTGATAATAAAATTATAAATCTGCCAGTACTTGGTAATAATCAAAAAATGACTTCAGCCAATCATTACATTAAGAGATATTTTTTTTTTTTTTTTAAACAAATAAACAACCCCCCCCCCAAAAAAAAAAACTAGGAAACTTTTAATAAATTCATTCATCAGTATGTTTAATATTGATATTTTATAAAAAAAAAAAAAAAAAAAAAAAAATTTGTAGTTTTATGAAATTTTAAAATGTCTAAATATAAGGCATTCTGATTCTATTTTTAGTGAGTTTTCCTAAACTGAGGGGGGCAAAAAAAAAATAATCAAGCATATATTTCCATTAATTGAATATATTTTTATATCAGAATATTTTCCAATTTGTTTTTTCTTAAACGTGGGAGTGTGTGTGTGTGTGGGGGGGGGGTTAACTGTTCAGTTTTATTCCTACCTCAGAATCTGTCTGAATGCCCAAAACCAACTGTTTCTTTATTTTATAATTTTTGGGAAGGTAGATCTGTGCAATTTTTGAGTTTTTCAATCTTAAGAGAAAATGAAAATTGTACTCTAGGCTGGGTCTCATTTTCTTTCATCATTATGGTGAATAAAATGTTGACTATTTTCTGGCTGTTTCTAGTGATGCAAATGCAGGTATGCATATGGGTGTGGTCAGAACAAGTCTTGAAACTTGTCAAAATAGCTGATCACGCCTCCCACAGGAAGAAAGGAATTGTAACGCCATAATAATCACCAGTTTCACATTGACCCTTCCACAAAGAAAACATTGCCTTTTTAATTTGATTACTTACATTGAATTTATTTCCTTTATTTTGAGTGACAAACAAGAAAAATAAATATGTAAAATTTGGTACTTTAGTACATATGTACTTTTAAAGCATAGGCACCACCACAGTACTAAACCTCATAACAGCTAGAATTTTAGTTCCAGTCTCACCATATCAGTTTTTTCTTTTTTAAAAACTCTGTTTTGAGACACTTGATTAAACTCGTCTCTTTAAGGTAAAAATGATTGATAATAAAGAGTGAATATCTTCCTGTTTCCTTAACATGAATTTATTTGCAGAAAAATCAGATTGGGAAAATGTATAATTGCTAGCAGTGACCATTTCAAAAGAAAAAAAGTCAATCATTATTCATTAAAGTGGGTAATCTCTTCTCTTTAGCAAAATGATCTCTTAAGATAAAAAAAAAAGAATGGTTGATAATAAAAGGAGTTAATTGCTTATTAGAATAAATATTAGTAAAACAGCAGTATCAAATAAGAAAAACAAATCCAAACTTTGCTCTTTTTTTTATTGTTTGACAACATTGCTGGTTGATAATAAAAGGGGTTGATAAAGTATAAAAAATGAATCAGCCAGGATGAAGGTTATAGCTTTCCAGTTTCTTTCATTGCTCTTAGCAATGCACTACGCCCTGAACGCTTTGAAAAAATATGCTTAGATAATATAAATTCTGGATAACTGATTACTTAAATTATTGAAAATAAATTAATTTTTTTGAAAGAAATCTAACATTTATATCATCAATTTAACATTTTCAAATGCTTTGGTCAAGGTTTTGTCCAGTTTTTTATGAAAAAAAAAAATGTATCCATTTTTGTCTTTTTCTTGTTGGCCTTCCATTTTGCTGTCACAAACTCTTGGATTTAAAGCTGTGATAATTCAAATGTATGTTCTTTGTATGAAAACAGGACATTAACAAGAATTAATTGAACTGATTTTATCAGTGTCTTTTTTTCTTTTTATCAAACCTTTAGTATGCTCTTCTAAATTTTTAAAACACTTCTCTGAAGTGAAATATTAGAATGTGTTTAGTGCAGATAGTTGGAAAAAAAAAAAATATCCTAACAATTTAAAATTTTCTCAGTTTCACATCCGGATAATTGAAAATCAAGGTAGAAATAATCAAGGAAGTACTGTAGTTTTTTTTTTTTTTTTTTTTTTTTTCTCTGGCCCCTCTTTGTGGTATTTGTCCCTTCATTTGCACAAACTTTTCAAGTAGATCATTTTACATTTTTTTTTCTATTCTTTTTGTGTCTCCTGTGAATGTTAAATTCTGTGACACTGAGCTGTCGGCCCGTGGTCAACTCCCAGTCACTGCGCGAAGCTGTAATGTTTCTTCCACTGGCATTTTGGGATTGACTCTTAGTCACTGCCACCAGCCTGTGTCCCAGTCGATTGGTGGTTGTCGCTACTCAGCGGAATCCCTTTGTCAGGATACCAAATGTGACACTGGCTCATCCAGGGTCGAATTCTGGTCATCGATGTTAACGGCTTCACACCAGCTGTACCAGTTCGATACCAGCTCTGTCGTTCCCAGCCCACTTCCAACGTCTGGTTACCGGAGTAACTGCTTCAATCTCGAGTCTAACCTACCCACATTGTGATTTTGATCTTAGGTAGACGAGATCAATCAGGCATCGGGCTGTAGTATAAGGGGAGATCGGAGGAGAGTTATCCTCCTAAACTCTTTCTCTCTCACATTGATATCTCGTAGCAATCCCTTCAGTGGTTTTAATAATTTCTCCGTCCTTCTCATCCATTCACCTCCGCCTATTACCATTGCTACCACTCGAGCAATGGCATTCTGGTTGTGCGGGTGTGGCTAAGCTGTCCTCCTTAAAATTATAATCCAGAAATTTTGTTTACAAAATTCTACCTTTTTCCCATCGGCCAAAATTTTTACGAATCCTATATTGCCACTTAAAATCTATCATATCTTTTGGTCACTTGGAATCCACTTAACCAGCACTCTTTAACCAATTCCATCAATCACTGTCAAAGTTTGCCATTTGTGAAGTTAGCTTATACTGAAACCCTTGGCTTCTTGAGAAATTAAATTCTTTATCTCGCCAAATCACAATTCTTCTACACTATCTTTTCTCCTGCCCAAAATTTTACAATCGCCATATTGCTACTCAACGTCTCAGTGTCTGAAAGCGACACCTTGGTAAAGTAAATAATAACTGTCCTCTCCACCTGTATTGAGACAAATGCCAAAATTTTATAATCACCATATTTATTGCCCTTCCTTGCTGGCACTAAAGAAAAAAAAAAAAAAAATCTTGGAGAGATAATTAATATTGATTCTCCCTACCCTGTATCGGCAATCGTCTTAGGCCAAAATTTTTATGACCGCCATGGCCCAATATCTTAATGTTCTGCTTTTCTCTTCTAATCTCCTATCTCTCTTGGCAAGGCACTTCTTTACAACAATATTAATCAATTTGATAAAATCTCGCATATGGCTTTTTCTACGGTTTTACTGTCTTTTGTGAAAAGTATCTTTTTCGTAAATAAAATAAAATCTTTTTAACATCGAATGGTATATCTTTCCGGATAACTTCTTTCTGCTTTCAGTATTTCCTGTTTTAATTTCTATGGTTAATTAGTTACCCAATTACCATAGCTAAATCGTGTCACAATTCTGTCAGCCTTTTTTCCTCATTAGGTATACTGAACTGTTTTAACTAAGTTATTAACTGTTTCTTTGTAGTTCCTTTCCTCTTTAAAACTTCCTCCTTTGTTGCATGCTCTATCCATGGTATTCATATTTGTTGAGGCAACATTTTGCATTTCACTAAACTGAAGAGTCAAGATCAGGTCCTGCTGCTATTGGTTTCCCAGTAGGGAAGTACCCAGGGGTTTGAGCAACTTTTGGTAACAATACTGTTTTGAATGCAGTCTTGTGACATATTCCACTTTACTCTGCAAGATCACCTACATCCTGAAAGGATGTGGCATATCCATATAACCACATATACAGATAGATATGGTTTTTATTATTAACTTTAGCTAGGCATATATCTTTGTGTAGAAAAAAAAGACAACTTACCATCTTATTGCAGCTAAATTTGTGATATATGGCCACAACACATTAAAACACTAGTTCCCATAGGACCAGCAAAGTTAAGCAATGTTGTGCTTGGTCAGTTCCTGGATGGGTGACCACTTGCGCCTACCAGGTGCTGTAAGCTTGGATATGTGGTTGGTGTAATGGATAACAGCTTGGAATTGTTAATCAGAGAACCAAGTTCCAATTCCTGTTGGGTTTGTTAGTGACATATACTGAAATACCTTTGGGAATGTATGAATCCATCGCTTCTAGATTGTTCCGACCGTTGTTCTCATCTTGTCATATTCGCAATGTTTTGCCCGATGTTATCTTTGTTGTCGTATTCACAGCATTTTGGCCATTGTACGCTCTGGCCTTCTTCAGGTGATTGGATTTTTGAACCAAACCCTTTATTTTGGCCACCAGTGTAGATTGTTCAAGTTATACATGCCATGTCTCTTTCGGATATCTCGGTTTCAGTTATTTCCCTCTCCAAGTTTTTGTTCACCTCTGCTGTGGCAAGGTATTGAACTCACAACTCTTTGGACTGCTTCAACAAATGCTTTTATCCACTAGGCCATGTCTTAACAATGTAAATAGTGTAAATAGGAACTATTTTCTCGCTGATATTCTTTGCGAAATGTTGTTTTCCTTCATAGTTTTTAAAAATTTCCCATGTTATTTTTTATTTTTTATTTCCCTTTAAATGAACCTGTTTAAATATGCAAGTGAGCTAAAGCATGCTTTTAATAATTAGATTATCTGATTAATGCATTCAATCTCAAAAGTCCTATCAGCTTATAACTTCTGAAATGTCTCAAGCCGTAAGCTGTTAGTGTTGACTATTTTGAGGACTTTGATTTAAGAAAAACCTTAATTGAAATCTTAAATAATTGAATAAATTTAAAGCTTGTATAGTGTTTGGCAATGTAGGTTTGGAGCAATAAGATTTAAGTTGTATTTACATAGTGAAATTTGATTTGGACTCCTCCAGTTAAGTAAAAAAAAAAAAATTGAAATTTGTAATTTGGAGTTCCATTCCCCCCCCTTCATATATTACTAGTGATTCTCAGCCACCATGCTACAGCACAATATTGTCATAGCATACATGTGTTCGTGTGTATGTTTGTCTGTGGAAGTAATGGTATAGCATCAGTATTTTGTGTGGGGAATTTAAATGTATACCCTTTAAAAATTTTGCTAAGTGTACCATGATATTTTAATTTGCTTCTAGGTGTGCCATTGCATAAGAAGGTTGAGAAACACTGCTATAGATTAAACATTCTATAGGGTGTTCCAAAAGTCACATAACCATTGATAACCTTGTAAATTTTATATTTATTTACCAAATGTAATCACGTTTATGTATGTGACTATATTAAGAAATTTTATTGGTTGCATTATGGAAGATGATGCCATGCAAATTTTTCCTGGTTGCTATTTCACAAGAGTACATTTTCTGCCAATTGTTGCATGACTTTTGGAAAACCCTGTAGATTACAAATTTAGAAAAAAAAAAAAAAATTTTTTTCTTTTTAAGAAATCACAACTTCAAAGCAGATTTGTTTTTACTTCTATAGGGTGATCAATTTTACAATACATTTACAAAGCAAACTGGACCCTCCCCCAACTTTTATGATTTTTTTTTTTTTTTTTTTTTTTTTTTTTTGTAATCTGGTGTGTTTAATCTTTAGTAATATGAAAAATAATTTTGTAAGAATTATTTCTGGTCAGAGTGCCCATTGTACACCTTCACCTCCTACTTTTGCCTAAGTGGATTGTCAGGATGGGCAAGTCTAGAACGTTTCAACCTTGTCAGAAGTTATCAGAAAGTCAAAATGCATATTTTAAATATTTTTTATAAATTGATGTATTTTGTTGGTATCTTGGCTTTTCTCAATAGTAGTAAACAGAAGAAATAACTAAAAGGTAGTTTTGGGTTGACCTCTATACAAGTCAAATTGTAACTATGTTGTAATGACTGTCTGTTATTAGGTGAGAAATTACTAAATGAACCGGGAGACTTTAATGAAAGACAATACAATTACCTTGTGTTCCAGAGTAATAATAATATTAGCTGTTTTCTTATAAGGAAACATTTGGCATTCATTAAATGATCAACCAGCACTGCTTTTGGCTGAAATTTATAAAATCATTCTCTTAAAATGATTTTTCTGGAAAATAGGTTTCTCAAGTCCAGTTGTTATTATTGCTCTTTCTAGTATTGATGAGGAAGGGCCCTTCCTTACCTCTGAAAACCTAGGATTGCTACAGATATTGGTTGCCTTGAGATTTGGAGAATGACTAATATTTTCATTGCATTTATAATCCACCGTAAATAAAATTATTGTTGGAAAGTTAAATACAATCATTTTTAAATATTTTAAGAGAATTCCCATGAATCTTTTGTATGTGTATAACCGTCTCTCTCACCTGTTGGAGAACATTTTCACTGGAGCAGATGTGTCCTCATTCAGTGTGAAGTGATCCTGTAACACTTATTATAATACCTGCATAGAAGAAGAAAGTGTAGTTTTTTCTCAATCTCAAGTGTTTCTGTTTTATGGCCAACAGATAGGGTCTTTGAAGTGGGGTTTTCTTCATGATACCCACTTAGCTGTATCAGAACAAATAACTTAAAGTAACCATTTGGGGTTAAGTAGCAACAAAGTCAGATATTGATATTTCCCAGTCACAGTTGGGATTGAGGAACTACCCTTGGTGGTAGGGTTAAACACTGTTCATTGCTTCCCATTTGTGTTGCCAGCTACCCCATCCTGCTATGTAGATGGGCAGTGTGTTGGTAGAAGGGAAGAGCTGAGCTGTTAGACTGACATGGCAGAAGTTATCCTATCACCTATCTATCCACTCAGAATATGCATCAAAACATCTATTTTATGTTAACAGTTCAAGTTCTCATTTCTTGCTGTGGCATTTGTTTTTACCTATTGTTTTCTTGTGAACATTCAACAGGCCTCTCTCAGTTTTGGTGCACACTGACATGTACAAAAACAGACACACAATGTGGGTTAGTTATTGACTGGTTGGTGGAAAGGGAAAGCCGGAGAAAGGCCCTGTTGTATGTTTTATAATCTATTTCAATTTTCAGTTCATATCCACCAGCAGTGACTTTGTCATGGGTCAGTCACCAAGATTTTGGTTGAGTGAAATGTCACCATCTTTTTGATCATCTCCAACTGACCACAACCCAATAATGGCAGGAGTGAAAAGGGGTTACATGCCCTCTTGAATGGAATATGGTCCAAGTTTAAAGTGGGACTAACACCAAAAATTACTCAGCTCTTCTGGCATTTCCTTTTTGGGATGGCTCAAGCACTATGGATTCATTCTAGCTGTTTTTGGAGGATTACTACCTAGAGAGGTGGCTTTGAAAAATACAGAAAATACAGCATGAGGCCTAAAATAGGGAGGTGGAGAACTAGTCATCCTCGCCTTATCTTTTAACATAGCTTCATACAAATCATTGAACCAGTTGCACAAATATTGTTCCTATCACCAAAACTTCCCATTTTTTATTAAACTTCACTTTTTATTAACCTAAATGTGATGCTTTTAATTAGTCGGTGGGCCAGCTTATTACAGACATCATAGTACCTTTAGGTTCATAGGGTCACCACATATACTACAGCTGCAGTAGTTTTCCCAGGGCAACATAGCCTAATGGTGCCCAACCCTCTCCAGGCTGGTTTTGAATTCAGTTTTTCCTTCACCTAGACTGGTTGCCATCCAAGACTGTAGGATCCAGTCTGTCCTGATATTTACCTATAGCTGGGTGGGGGAGAGATTGATTCATACCTTTCCTAAGGGTATCAGCATGTAAGTGAATGTAATGAACTCAATTGGGTTTTAGAACTTGGTCTTTCATTACTCCAATATGACTCTGTCATTATTTACTAGCATAAATTTACCAAGTACACTCAAATCCTCTCAACTTGTGGACTTTTTATTAACCTAAATGTGATGCTTTTAATTAGTCGGTGGGCCAGCTTATTATAAGAGTATTGCAAAACTTTTGTCAACTTGAGTCCCTGAGTCCAATCCTGGTAACATTCATTAGTCAATACTTTGCATTTACCAGCATGTGTTTTGTATCTTGCACAAGTGAGTGGTTTTTAATGGAGAGAACTAATTTGCATATACAGCTCTTCAACATGATTACACATGTGCATGAAGAAGAGGGTATGCTGAAATTTAAATTAAAAAAAAAAAAAAATTAAATAGGTGTTTGGCTTATTGTGTGTATGTGTGTGTTATATATATTTTAGATTCACACACAATAAGGTTTATGTTTTGCATGTATGGTAACTTTTCACAACCCACACTCAGGGTGCGTCTTGTTGAAATGCATTATTGACAAGAATTGTATTGATAAAATTGTTACAGTAATTCAGTTTAAATGATGCTTTATAATCAGTGTAATTAAATCTGTGGTGGGATATGTGAATTTAAAGCATGAATGTGATTCTTTAAAACATGCCTAACAAATAAGTGTTGTGTGCAAAATTGCCATTATGTCTTTAAAAGTTTACTGGCTTATGAGTTGATTCCATAAAATTCTGAGATATTTGTCAAATTTCAGACAATATTCTATGGATAAAGTCACCTGTTAAAAGTAAAGCAGCACGACTTCCATCAGTATCAAATTTACAGGCTCTGAAGCAGTCTTTATCAAATTTGATGATACTATCATTTAGTGGATGGGGTACCAAGGGAGTGACAGGATGGCATCAGAATGAAAGGAACATTTTCTGTTCAATACTCTGCATGATGGAACAAAGTCAAAATGTACTTTATTAAAAAAATCATATTAAATAGGGTAGTCTTGTTTCCAAGCAAAGAAACAAACTTAAAATGGCCGACTGGGGGTGGATGTCAAACATTTTCTTGCCTGATGGTGAGAAGCTAATATCCCTGCAGCAAGTAAATCCATTGAAAACTGAAATTGCAGATGTGATGTAAATTTATCATTAATATGGCTCACAATAAATTAGTTAACTTAGTTAAGTTTTAGGTATGAAATTTAGATTGGTTGTTGGTTTAAATTTGCAGTTGAATAATAACTGGGAAAGTGTATTGTTGTAGGTTGAAGTGGTCTCTAGGGATTTGAATTGGGTGCCAAAAGGATAGTAGTTTGAAACATATTATATACCATTGGTCTAAGCTCAAACTTTTTTTTTTAAGTTTCTGCCCTTCTCTCATGCATACCAAAGCACTGCCCTTACCCACCACCAAAAAAAAAAAAAAAATATCTAGTCATCCTTTTGATTGAATTTTCTTGGTGTTCATATTGGATGTCAAATGAGTATCTTAGTATTTTCCATAATAATTGTTATATAAGATATGCTTGTAAAGTGATGGCAAGATTCATTTCAGGTACTGTATGTATGTATGTGTGTGTGTGTGTGTAATTCAGATGTATCACTGCCACCTTCTGGCTGCCCACTTTTATTCACATTGCCTCCAAGTGCCCACTTTGGGAATCACTGGTCTAATTAATTCTGTCAATAAGGAAATTGAATTGTATCCCTGAACACAAATTAAAAAAAAAAAAAAAAAAAAAAGAAAAGCTTATTTCCCTGCCTTAATTATTACCTGAGGCTAATATTATCAATTTTGATTACCAAAGTGATGGTTAACTGTAAATATTTAACTGGTCACCATTTTCTGAAAATTAAATATTATGAAAAGATGTGTCTGTGTGGTGGTAGTGGCAAGTATATCTTTTTTTAGTAGAGCACTTAAACTGGCCAAACACATTTGTTTGCTTAAAGCAGTGTGTCTGAGGATCCACTTGTATCCTTATAAGAAATGCCCCCCCCTCACTTATCAATGAGCTAGCCTAAAACAAGTTTCTAACTTACTGTTTTTGAAGACTGTAGGCAATGACATGGGAAAGTAAAAATATTTTCTATCTGTCCACTTTATGCTGATTAGTGTTGATTAGTTTTCTTGAGTATGTGCAGATAGTGGAATGATAATGTTCATAGGTCAGGTAAGACCACCTGAAGCCGCCTGCCTGGTCATCTTCATCAGGTGAGATGCAGATTTATTACATATTTCAAGTAACATTTGGTATGAATAATCAATTTAAGGAGCTGCCTAATACCTTATTCAAAGTTGATCTTGTACAGTGTAACTCTGATATAAGAGATCCCCGGATATAAGAGATTTTCTCTGGTCCCAAATTAGAGCCATACTTACCTAAACAAAATAGACCAAACCCGGATATAAGAGAAACCCGGATATAAGAGACCTCTTCTCCGGTCATGACAACTCTCTTATATCCGGGTTACACTGTATCTGTAATAGTTGCATATTTCCCAACTGGTGCTACAGGCTGGTGTTTGAGATCAGATCAAAGCCAGGATTCTCAAATGCTGATTGTTCAAAGTAGGCTATCTCTCCCTATTTACAAGATTGGTACAACATGATCTTCCAATTTTCATTTCTTCCTCTTCTAGCAGAGCCTAGAATATGCCAGCTGCATTATTTGCAGGGGGCTACTACTTCCCAAAAAATGGGGCTACTCACCAAGTAAATGCTTAGACTCAAATATAAACAGCCAGCCTCCCACTGTTTCCCACTTCTTGTGTTTATAGCCTCAAATACAGTTAAAGAAATAAAATAATCCAGCAAGAAATGATGTGTTGTAAAATCAATCAACCCAATCTATTTCTCTTTATTTGGCAAATATCAGGATTTTAATATTTCTTGGAAAAGTTACCTGCAATCTCCTGTTTTAAACTAGCTTCTGAAATTAACTTTTGTCCATTTCATATGTAATTCCCAATTTAGTAGAACCTTAAAATGAATAGATATTTACTATAAGTAAAGTTTATTTTGGCATGAGACTCCAATTACTTGACTTCCAATGAGTATTGCACTTGTGAGTAATTATCTGCATGACAAGCCTTCTAACCATGAGATTTTTTTTTATCATTTCACCATGAACAAGGCAATAAAGCCACACAAGAGGTAACTGAGCATGAAAGAATATGAAAAAAAAAAACATTGAGAGAAGACAATAAAACAGGGACTATGGAAACAAGTCTACAATTGACATTGCATTTAAATGTTTGAAGATGAAAGTTGATTAGAGAGTAGGAAGTCCAGAGTCCAACAGTGCAAGAGAAGAAACTGTTAGCATAGAACTTATGGTTACATCTAGCTATTTCAACTTAAAAATAATGTGACCTAGCTGCCAATCTATGCTTAAATTCATAAAGTCAAGGTACCAATGAGGAAATCTCTTCAGAATGATTAGCATGAAAATATTTATAAAAAAGACGCAGAGATGCTACATTAGAGCGATGGCGGGGAAAGTGACTGAATCTGAGATGCCAGATCATATTAGTAAGTTACAGCTTAGTTTTGGCACAAAGCCACATATAAGGAATATATAAAGATGATCAAGTTCACTAGTTGCATTCAACATGCCCAAACCAATTTTTTTTTTTTTTTTTTTTTAATAGAATCCTTAATATATCTTATTCATAAAGGCAATTAAAAGCTTTTCTAATTAAATGTCACAGTTTTATTGCATTTTTTATTTTATGATTCAAAGCAGATCTGTGGGAAATGGTGTTTTGCTTTGACAAAAACAAATTGATGATTTAAATTCTCCAAGCTTTTTATTAATATAAATATGAAGACGCTGTAATTTTAATTTCTAGAAACTTTATAAAATTATGGTAAGGAGAACAGATGTAAAAAAAAAAAAAAAAAAAAAAATATTTACTAAGATTTTCTAAAAGAAAGAAAAACTTCAAAAAATTTCATTCACTTGTGAATAAGTCTTGAAAATTTCATTAAAATCTGACAATTTGATTTTTGCAAGAATTTCCAAAACAATGTATTTTTAACAGCAAAAAAATTATTTCCAATACTACTTTTTGGTCTGCTGACATAAAAACAATATTTTTAAACAGATTGGAAAGGACTCAAAAATTTAAAGAAACAATACTTTGGTTTTTCCTCTTAATAACAAAAAAATTGTGATGATAAAACTGTATCGAGTACAGAGCCTATTTGCATCTTTTTTAGAAAATATTTAGAGATACCCATTTTAAGGATTTGAGTTGAAAGCAGATTTTGCTTGGTTAAATAGAAGTGGAACAATTGCTTCAAAAGCTGTTAAGAGTTCAACTCTGACAGTTATAAATAAAGCACTTATTTGTTGAGTCTATCATCACCACATAATGAAAAGTTGAAGTTTTTTTAAGGCAAAGTTCATTGTTTAGTCATAATACATTATTGCTGTCTTTGTAAGTGCATTATTGACTTGTGAGCCACAAGTGCTGTAGAGAGAATCCAGCCAGACATTTGAATTAAATGTATAACATAAAATGAATTTACAGTTCCTCTATTCAAATTTGATTTACACTGACGGAAAATGATATTGCAGCAGTCTCAATATGTGTTTCAGTTAACTAGTTCCGACGTACAGTTAATATTACTGGATTAGAGTAAATGATTCCATACGGATCAATACAGGTTTCAAAATAAGGGGGTTATTAACTGTACTCAGCTGAAATTAATACTTACATGCAAATAGCCTTGGGAAAAGGTATGAATCCACATCTTATCTCCCCTTTCTATAGGTTAATTAACAAGACCTGAATCACTGAAACTATTACAGGGTGCGATGGGTAAATTGTCGCCATTTTATATTTATAATTTTGTGTGTGCATATTGTTTATTTTTGATTTTGTCTATTGCACAGTATAGTAGGGATAGTTAGGCACTGTCTGTAAGAAAAAGAATACCGTGATGCAATTCAATCTGCCAGAAATTTGGAAAAGGCATCCCGTACTGCTTGGCATTCGTGCTGGAAGCTCCAATACAAACATTGCAGCATATTTGGGTGTCAATCTGAGGACAATGTAGAGGATTTGAAAACGGTTGGAAGATGTTTGGAATGACCACTAGTGATGGCGACGTTATGCCTCCATTCATCTTCCCACAGGGCCTCAGACTCAACATGGAGGCCTACGTCAAGAAGTAATGTTGCCCTGAGTCAAGAGGGTGGCTACTGAAAGACCCTATGTCTGGCAACAGGACTCTGCACTGTGCCACCAAGCAGGCAAACCTAGTCATCGCTGCAACCACATCACCCCTTACATCTGGTCACCTAACTCTCCATGCTGCAACACACTTGATTATTATGTGTGCGACACAGTTCAGTGAGAGATGAACAAACTCCTTGTAATACCAAAGATGAACTAAAGGCAAGGATTATGGCAGCATTCACCAACTTAAACAAGAGGATTGTTCAGAAGAGATGCAAGTGATTCCGAAGTCGTCTGGATGCCGTGGTTGAAGCCAATGGCGATTTTATTGAATAAATTTACTCCTTAGTATTTCAAGATATTTTTGTGTAATGTTGGTAAATATATCTGTTAAAATTAGATGTCAGTGTTATTTTTATTTTTGCATAATGTAGACGACGATTTATCCATCGCAGCCTGTATTATCAAAAAAAAAAAAAAAAATATTCATACAATATATCTAGATTTTAGTATTAAATATCCTTAAACGTTGATATGTCACTAAATAAAAGCTACCAACCGCTACAATCTTAATCTGTTCAAGTCTAGAATTAAACATTATTTTTCCCACTTATCCTCATAAACTGTTTCTTACTTCTTACTGTTCACATAATAATCTCTTTTAGTAATCATCTACCTTGAGTGGCTCTTGATCCTTGTAGAGGATGAACGGTAGTAAAAAAAAAAAAAAAAAATCTGCTATACACAAACAATAGTAATTTTAATGTATGCTTTGCTATCATCTTGGATGTTGTAGCCATAACATTGGCCATTCTACCATTGAAGTTAAGCAACATTGAGCCTGATCAGTACTTAGATGAGTAACTGCTTGGGAATACCAGGTGCTGTAAAGTTGGATGTGCAGGTGGTGTAAAGAATAATGATTTGGAATTGTTAATAGAACAGAGTTCCAATTCCAGTTGGGTTTGTTATATTCACTTACGTGCAAATACCTTTGGGAAAGCTATGAATCCACCTCTTCTCCCTTCATCTATAGGTTAATCTGTAAAACTTGTATCACTAAAACTATTATTATCTCCAAATAAAATAAGATTGTGTAAAAATATTTAAATTTCAGCATAAATAACTCATAGAGGTTGATATGCTGCTAAACAACCAAACCTAATCACTGAATTCAGCACTACCAGGACCAATGATTGAACTCGGGGGAATATGGTATATTTTAACCAACACCTTAATCTATTCGCACATGTGTGTCTTGCTATTTTAAGGTAATGCATTTACTAATTGATATATGCATATAATCTAATGAGAAGTTATTTTTTACTAGGTAGTACATTTTTTTCATGCTTATCTGCTTAGTGTTTCATATAATGTTAATTTCTGTAATACATAAATATATACTGGTTTACATTTGTCAAGGCTGACAAGGGATATAGCAGCCATTTCTACTGCTGCTATCTTGATTGGTAAAGTGATATGGAGAATGGATTGTTCTTGTACTCGTTCATTGCTCCTTTTTTTCAGTCTACCATTATTATGTGAGTGAAGGGATAGGCTAAGTGAAGTTAGATTCATGCCTTTCAAAAGGTAATTATTATGAAAGTGATCCAAGCAATATCAATCAGAATTTACCGTTTGCTGATTCTACTTAATGAGCAGATATTTCCCCTACCATCTTTTCATTTGTTTAAATTGTATTTTTATTTTTTTTCAGTTCATTCAAATTATCTTCTGTTTTATTTTTGTTTTGATGGCTAACTAATTTTGAATATTTCAGAATGTATTAAACTTTTGTTGGACCATGGAGCACCTATCAGAATCAAAAACAGCCTGGGCTGGACCCCACTTGCTGAAGCAATTAGTTATGGTAACAGAAACACTAGTAAGTATTCTAATGGTTTCTCTAATCTCACCCACCCCTACCCTGATTGTTTAGATTGTCTTGTGATAAAATCTGGTTTATTATTCTAAGTATTGTATACTTGAATATAGTGGACACTTGAGGACACTGTAAAAGTTGACCTCAAATTACTTAAGTATTTTGATTTCTTTATAAACAAAAATTATTGATGACTGCTAAAAAAAATAAGGCAAACTTGGACATTCATCTAATAAACAAATAGTGATTAATATTTTGAAATTCTCAAGAAAAAATGTCTAAATTCAATTTCATATGTTTAGGTTTTATTCCAATTCTAAACATTGCTTTTTAAAACAATAAATATTGCCGAAGAGTGAAGGTAGTTAAAATAATAGCAGTGTCAATTGAAAAACTATCCTTTTGATACATCATTTTTTTTGTGGACATGAGGGTCAAAGTTTGCCAAAAGATATTCACTTTTGCTTGAAACCATTTTCATAAATCAAGCATTTCTTTATTTGTTAACTGAAATCTAAATTTCATATGAATTGTTATTTTTAGTTGTTTTTTTTTTTTTTTTTTTTTTTTTAAAAGGACAAAACAAGTTGAAAATCAGTAATGTTTCATCAAAGAAATCTGGACAATTTAACTACATAGGGATGATTTTTTTTCTTGTAGTAGTAGTAGTAGTAGTAGTAGTAGCAGCTGAATTTAAGGAGTTGTTAAATATTTGAATTGTATAGAAGGACACTCTTTTTCTAAAATTGCTGCATTGTTCTAGAATACTTACCTGGTTTTGGCTGGGTAGTTTCAAAATATCAGCTGAAGCCCCATGAAACCATCTCCACAGGCATTACCTCTCTTTTGGAAGTGGGGGTCATTACCCACTACCTCTGGTGACCCTGAAAGGGGAAGTGTGGAAAGGACTAGAACAATTTTTCCACAATATTGCCATTAAACCCACTTTAAACCATGATCTTGTGTCAATTTGGGCGCACAGAAAAATCCCCCCCACATCCAGAATGGTGTTACTCAGATATAACAATATAAGCTTTGAAGAGTACATATACTAAATAAATTTCTTTCAAAGGTAGTACAGTGCAACCTCAGTTCTCTAACATCACACATGTCGAACAAATCAGTTCTTGAACAGAAAATTTGAGATGAAAATGCCTCGGGTATCAAACAAAATTTTGGTTCTCTAACAATCTTGCTGAACCGAGTTAACCTGAATGGAATAATTTCTGAGTCAACCACTGTGTTGTATGCATTTGTGCATTGTGGTGTGCTTTTCTTTTCCAATTTTATTGTATTGTGACTTTTTTCTCTACATTGATTCCTGTTGGCAAAATAGTTACGGTTTATGAACATTTTGGGTTAAGAATGGCCTTCAGGAACAAATTAATTGCTTCTTTTTTTTCTTTACAATTATATTATGTTGAAACTCTTTCTAAATAGTATAAGTATAAATATGTTTCTTTAAAAATTAAAAAGTTAAGATTCTTCAGAACACTGAAATTCAAAAAGGGTTGTTGAAGCTGGACCAGGGAGTTTGCTCTAGTGATAAAAAATGAAGACCTGTGGGGAATCTCTTTATGGATGTTACCATTCCAACAGAGCCCCAGTGAAATACTGAACAACTGTCATGACTTTGTCAAAGAACAAAAAGGAAATATTGTTGAATACTGTGGTAACCATGATAGTATCCATAATTATTAGTAATTTGAAACACTTGAGAAGAAACCTTAAAAAAATGAATTAGAAATATCCAAAAGTATTATGTAAAAATGGCAAGTGTATTGAGTTAGAATTTTGTTGTGAAGCTTGCATTTTATTTATTTATTTTAATCATTTCACCCCAAGCAAGGCAATAGGGATACTGAGATGCAAGGGGTTACTGAGTGTGAAAGAATATGAGTGTAAAAAAAAAAAAAAAAAAAAACTTTAAGGAGAGAGAACAGTAAAAGAACAAGATTGAAGACAGAATTGAAGAATAACTGATATAGCATTTTAATTTTTGAAGATCAATGTTAACTAGAAAGTAAGAAGCCAGAAGAGAGTTCAACAAACAAGAAGTGAGAGAAGAAATTTTTAGCATATAATATAGTTACATCTCACCATTTCACCTCCAAGATGGTGAGATCTTGCCACCAATCTAGTAGTACACTTAAATTCATAAAGACTAAGTGCCAATGAGGAAAGCTGATGAGAACAATTACTATCAAAATATGTATAGAAAAGTCACAGGGAAGCTATGTTACAGCAATTGGAAAGTGATGCCAGGTCAGGACCAATAACATAGCAGATTCTTCTTTGTAGTTTATGAAGAATCTCTAAATGTATAGCAGAAGCACTAGACCAGATATAGCAGCAATATTCAATACATGGAGAAATGGTAGACTTATAAACATGTAAGATAGGTTCTAGTTAGAAAAATTGTTCTAGTTCGACACTGAATCAACTTTCCTAGCAGCAGACCTAGAAATTAATTCAATATAATCTTTCCACTTTGTCAGCAAAAAATGTTAGCCAGAGAAGTTGCAATGAGTCACTTTTCCAAGAGTAAGCATGTTGATAGAAGGCAAAAAAAGGTTCCCTAGGTGATTCACAGGGAGCTGTTTTGTTTTTGGAGGTGCTAAAATTAACATGCCATTTCTTGCCCCAGATAACAGATTGTAGGTCATTTATTAGGTCAGCTGCTAATTTGACCTTATTGACCTGATCAGACTTACCATTAAGACAGGAGTAAATAGTTGTCACCAGCACAGATACCAAGTATTTGCTCCCAGTAATAGCTACCCTATACTAGTGTGACTAATAATAATCATCAATCGGAGCATAGTAAGAAAACATTTTTTTTTTTTTTATCAGTATCATTCCATGCAAGGTAGTAAAGCCACTAAAACACAAGGAGTTACCCTTAGGAACAGAAACATTAATAATGTGTGGTAAGAAAAAAGAGAACACCAAATTGCTTTTTGAATATATGTTAAAAATTACTTAAGGCATAGAAGAGTACATAATGACAGATGACCAGAAAACTTTAATTTGTTGATTTGGTTAAGTAAACTTTCATTCTTTCTCTTTTTTTCAGTTAAAGCCTTGCTACATCATCTCAAACTACAGTCTCGTCAGTCAATGGAAGATAAGCGGCCATTTCATATCCAAGCATTACGAAACCTGGGAGATTTTTATTTAGAATTACGATGGGATTTTCATAGTTGGGGTAAGTCACCACATTTTGTATTTCCTGTTCAATGTTCGTTTTATTCTCTGTTGGGTTAGGGTTAATCCGTCTATAGCGTGATACAATTATTTGAATTTGAACAGGAAATCTTTTTCACAATATAATGTTCAATCTCTATTATTAACACCTCTGCGGCTATGGACATACTTGTATGACTTTACAAAATTTACGTTGCCATATTACATTTATAATAATCTTGAACTTTGAATCAATACACAATGTACCATTGCTCCCATGAGACACAGAAATTAAATAAAAAAAAAAAAAAACAATTGTAGTGAACAGGTGATAACTTTTTGTACCTGATGTTTTGGAAAGTCATGAGTCATACTGTAAATGTATAATTATTATTGTATACTTTATAGCTCTGTTTAACTACATTGAGCACTGTTTTGTCTACACCATTGATTAAATAAATAGCTATTTGCTCACTTCTGTGTGTACGTGATAGCTCACATGGTATCTCTTTATTTAAATCATTTCTACGTTATATATATATATATATATATATATATATATATATATATATATAATGTACATTTGGGCAGCAAACTTTCTTTTAAACATCTTTTGTTAAATATGACAGACAAGGAAAATTTTATTAATTTTTATTTAGTTTTGCCAGCATTCTTACATTTGAGAGTAAAGGAGTATATAAAGTTTCCATATTGTCCATTGTCCTGAACACTTCTGGCCACTTCTTTAGCCATTTTCATGGAAAAACTAAATAAAAAAAAAAAAAAATTAAATTAAATTTTCTTTGTCGGTCATATTTAACAAAAGATATATATACATACATACATGGCTTATGGCCATATACAATTAAAATATCAGTTCTCAAACATCACTGAAGTTAAGCAACGTTGAGCTTGGTTAGTAACTAGATAGGTGACCGCTTGAGCTGTAAGCTTGGATGTGCAAGTAGTGTAATAGATAATGGCTTGGATATTGTCAATTGGAGAGCATAATTCCAATCAGTGTTGACTTTGTTATATTCACTTATGTGCAAATACACCCTGGCAAAGGTATGAATCAACCTTGTCTCCCTTCAGCTATGCGTTATTTAGTTAGACTTATATCACTAAAACCATTATTATCTCTAAACTTATAAAAATATTCTGTACAGAATTTTGGTATTAAATAACCCATAGATGTTGATATACCACTAGACAAAAACAACCGAACTCTCTCTCTCTCTCTCTCTCTCTCTCTCTCTATATATATATATATATATATATATATATATATATATATATATATATATATGAAATATCAGTCTCTAACATAAAATAATTGATGTTTAGTGTTATTTTCAAATGAGTTGAGACCATATAGTACTAAATTGTTCACAAAATAAGATGATTTTAGAATAAACCTTTTGTGTTCTAATATATTGTGTTGCCTCCTACTTGGCCGGCCATCCGAATGGTCAACTCCCGCAGCTGATCAAGGAGATGATCGCTTTGATCCAAACCTTGTCTTATTCTATGTCGTGTTTAGTTTTGATCATAAGGCTAGCAAAGATTGAATCTTCGTCAGGAATTGTCGTATTGGTTTGGTCCAGTCAGAATGAAGACACAAGTAAAAAAAAAAAAAACCAAAAAAGAAACTTGAATAAAATTGAATGCTTTCATATATGTTCTTTTGTACAGTCCTTGGTTAGTCTTGAAGTTAGAATTGATCACTTTCTCATGCAAACAATTATCAACCCAACCCGCTTCTTAAGTTGAACGTGAGACTTCAGCTTTTTCCTATAAGTAGTGGTCACAGGTAATCGATCTGCCCCAATAACTTCTTCCTTCTCTTATTGGCATCTCACATGAATACTTCCCAATGGGTGTGGACATTACTTCCACCTTCCACAGTATTTCACCTGTTCCTGCCACCTTGGCTATCGTTCAACCAATCTGGCTCTTGACTGCTTAGCATGGCTTAAATTATTGTTATTAATTAAAAAAAATCTACATTTCAAATTTTGCTTATGCAAAATTTTCCCATCCTGACCTTGTTCAAAATCAGATATTTACCAGATGGTTCTCTGGTCAGCCATTCCCCCAACCCTGTCAGGGTCATTGCACTCCAACCACAAGGAACCGTCCTACTTATTTTGTGTTTTCATCACCAGTACTTTGGAGCTAGGTCATTAATCAGTTGTCAGCTTAAAGATTGCCAAATGGCTCCATGTGGTAATATCACCTTTTCTTAAATAATTCTTCTGGTTTATAGAGCATTAAGCTTTTTTAAAAAATTTTTTTAAAAGAGATATCTTCATTCTTTCTCTTGGTCTGTCCATCATTAACCCTTTTTTTCCATTTACCAGCGTCAAATAGTGTCACAGTTATAATAGTTGCACAAAAACATATTCGTTCCTAAAGATTAACCCCATGGTAGTTACCTTGGATTTCCAAAAATGGATAGTCTCCTAGGGTGGTTACACCCAAATACAAAAATGCTTAGTGTTATAATTATGTAAGATATTGTTGTACTGCTGAAGAAAATGGCATAATAGGCACTTTCTGTTACAATATATGCTAAATCAAAACTTGAACTGAAGATATAATTATTCATTGAAATGAAAATTATAATAAATTTGTTGTATATGTTGTATATGTTGTAACTTGTAAGTGAAACACAACGATACAATAGCTGAGAAAAAGTTGTCTTCATCAAAAATAATGACAATATATTTCTATGAACAGAAAGATATTACTATTACTTTAGCTAAACTTATAATTACAGGACTGAAAGAATGAGATATATATATATATATATATATATATATATATATATATATATATATATAAAATCGTGAAAACTTACTTTCGTTGGTGAGGTGACAGGACACCCTGAAGACAATGTGATGTCTGTCTCCCACAACAACTGAGCTGCACTGAGTGCTACACACTCTCACTGAGTCAAGAGAGTAGTGGGAGGGAGCAAAAGAAATAGTTACCAACTAGGAATTACAAGTACTTAAAAAATTTGGTGGTAACAAAACACTGAATGTGACTAGCACAAGGTTAAAATGTCTTCTTTGTTAATTTTATATCAATCTCTTTCAGAATTTAACTTAAAAGCTTACATACTCCTCACCTTGAATGTGAACAAAAGAGATGTTTACTTTTTTATCATGAGTTCAAGCTTCTAAAACTACTGCCTGCATTAACAGAGCATGATTTGAAGGATTCGCTTTTTGAATGGGCTGTATAATACTGCTTTCTGAAGTTCTGTAGTGGGAATAGGAGTCCTTAAGCTCAAGGTATCAAGTTTGTATGGGGCATCTGTCTGCAAATGACAATAAAGATCTGGAAATACTAGTTAAGCAAAACTCATATCAAAGTGTAAAGAAATGTCTTTGATAACTGGTATCAGCATTTCAATAATTTTTGTGATTATTTTTGTGGCCTCTCGCTCAACTGTGCCCTCACACATAATAATCAAGAGGGTTGCAGTTTGGAGAGTGAGGTGGCCAGATGTTAGGGGTTATGTGGTCACAGAAAATACCACTGACATCTCATTTTAACAGATATATTTACCAAAATTACACAAAAATATCTTGAAATACTAAAGAGTGAATTTATTCAATAAAATCACCATTGGTTTCAACCATGACTTTGGAATCTCCCACAACTCTTCTGGGTGGTCTCCTTGTTTAAGTTGGTGAATGATACTTGCCTTCAGTTCATCTTTGGTGTTACAAGAAGTTTTTTTGGTCTCCCACTCGACTGTGTGGTGCAGTTGAGTGGGAGACCAACAAAAGTGCAATCAAGGGGGTTGCAGTCTGGGGAATTGAGTAAGGAGTAATGTGGTTGCAGAGATTGTCTGACAGCCATGACGGGTTTCTCCTGCTTGTGTGGCATGGTGCAGAGTCCTGTGACTAGACATAGGTTCTTTCAGTAGCTACCCTCTTGACTCAGGGCAGCACTATCTCCTCAAGGCATTTGATGTAGGCCTTCATGTTGGGTCTGAGGCCCTGTGGGAAGATGAATGGAGGCATAACGTCACCATCACTGGTGATCACTCCAAACACTATGATGTTGACTGGATATTTTTTTTAATTGGTGTCACCCTAAGCAAGACAGTACAGCTTAGGAAGGGGTTACAGGGTGTGGAGAAATTAGGAACAGAAATATTAGTAATGAGTAGAACTAGAAAAGAGCAATCAGGATGACAGTAGATAGCAATTGACATTGCTTTTAAAATTTTGCAGATTAAAGTTGGCTGGAAAGCAAGGAGTTAGAAGGGAGTTCCACAAGTGAGAAGTGCAAGAAAAGAAACTGTCAGCATAGAAATTACAGCCTATATCTAGCTAGATTAATGAGGTCTTGCTGCCAGTCTAATATTGCACTTAAATTCATACAGTCTAGGTGCCATAGCAAAGAGCTCATCCAAACAATTACCATGAAAGTATTTATAGAAAAGGCACAGAGAGGTAACCTTACAGTGGTGGGCAAGTGACTGAAGCTGAGCTGCAAGCTCAGGACCATTAATATTGCTGATTCTCCTTTGGATTTTATCAAGGAGCTCCACGTAAATAGCAGGGGCACTGGACCATATATGGCAGTAAAACTCTAAACATGGACAAATGGTAGACATAGATATGCAAGATAGATTCAGGAGAGAAGACTTGTCTTGCCCAACACAGTGAACCAACTTTCTGAGGAGCTGACCTAGCAATGGAGTCGATATAATCTTTCCACTTCATGTCAGCTGAGAATTTTAGTCTGAGAATGTGTAAATACTCACTTTCCTGGAGGATAGCATCAACCATGCTGAAGGAAAATAGAGAAATCTCTTAGATGATTAATGGAGAGAGGTTTAGTTTTGGAGGTGTTAAAATTAACAAGACCTCTTTTGCCCCAGTTAACAATGGTCTTGAGGTCTTTTGTACATCAGCTGCATAAGGTTGTTAATGAAGATTAATAACTGTGTAGGACCAAGGATAGAGCTCGGAGGGGCATTAGTATGAAAGGATGTAGACGATTAATCATTTAGGACAATGTTAATTTCATGATTTGATAGGAATGACTGGATCATCCCAAAAATGTACCCAGAGATACCATAACTTTTCAGCTTGTTAAGGTCTGAAAAGGCTTCCAAGATATTCAATGCGATAGCCCTGGCTTCACTATTTCTATCAAGAGCATGATAATTGCAGAAGAGTCTTCTGCAATCATCATTAGTACATCAGCAGTTGACCTGGAGAAATGAAAGCCTATTGCTTGTCTGAGAAAAGACTCTGCTATGAGAGATGATGAACCAATTCAGTATTGATTAGGGCCTCTAGGAGTTTCTTAAAATGAGGTAGAAGGCTAATTGGCTAATAGTTAGATGGGTCGGACAGTTCACCAGAGTTCTTAAAAACTTGAACAACAGATGATAACTTTCAGTGGGCAGAAAAGCAGGAGGCAGCAAGGCATTTATTATGCAGTTTAGAGAAAACAGGAGCCAATTCAGGAGCATGCTTCATAATGACTATTACAGGGATACCATCAGGTCAATAGGCTTTGTGGCAATCAAGGTTAGAGATGATAGAGATCATGGAAGGGGTTATACGCATATTATTCAACAGGGAATCAGTTCTAAGTGGGAAGTTAAGCAGGGATACTCCAGATGAGTCAAGAGTAGAGTTTGAGGAGAATTTACGGGTAAAGCATTCAGCTTTATCAGCAGAGGATGATAACCTCTCAAATCGATTGAAGAGGGGAGAATAGACCTTGCACCATTTTAGTACCCTATTACAGAGACTCCAGTAATCGTGAGAGCCAAAGTTTTTAGAGGCTATGCGGTGCCTCATTCTCTCTGCAAATAGGAACTTAGCTTCTCGAAGACTTGCTTACACTTGTTATGAGCAGTAGCAAATAGGCACCACTTGTGATGAGTGTCATGCTGG
This sequence comes from Acanthosepion lycidas, assembly GCA_963932145.1. Taxonomy (NCBI): domain Eukaryota; kingdom Metazoa; phylum Mollusca; class Cephalopoda; order Sepiida; family Sepiidae; genus Acanthosepion; species Acanthosepion lycidas. Next base: position 75,391,842 of record OZ010580.1, on the reverse strand, counting down.
TATCGCTGGAAATAGTGGTTCATGTGTGCTATGGTGCACTGGTGTGAAATATAGAGAGGATTGTGGTTTTACTTGGTATTTCCAAGAAGGGATGAAAGCGTCCATGCTGGCTTTGAACCAAGAAGAAACCTCAGTGGTGCAATTTTCATTTGGGATGTTGAAGATATCACTCTAAGGGGTGTTGCTAATAAAATCTCAATAACTCCCAATCAGCATGCTGGTAATGAAAGCAGGTTTTATGGATAGGGGGTTCCTGTTTTAATGGATGCTTGGAAGGAGATAAAATAGCTACCACAGAGTGGTCTAAGTTACCAAGAGGGCAGTATTCTAAAATTTGGTGAGGAGTGGAGGTAAGATCCAGTAGAAAATCCTGTTGCTCGGTTTAGCTAGGGAAATAAGTAGGGAAGTCCATGATTTGAGTGAGGGATTGAGCAACGGAAAAATTTAATGTTTGTATACTGGTAACATCAATAACTTTGGAATGTTTCAGCCACGTAAGCATTAAAGTGAGCATTAAAGTCACCAAAGACAGATGTTCACAGATGGATGGAGAGAAAAGTGCCTTTTTGATACTGCAGTCTTAGGAAGACGGGGAAGTGATAAAAGAAAAAGAGAGAGCTTAATAGTGAAAGACAGAAGCACATGAAAGAATAATTGATAGTCTTAAGAGATAATTCCCTGACCATCAGGAGATCATCCTGGATGTAAATACCAAAGCCATGGATGTGAATGCTGGAATTTTTTTCAGCAAAGGGGAAGATACCCTGGAACCGAGAATTCATTGGTAGCAATGGAAGAATTCAAGTTGGTTTCACAAAGGGCGAAGATATCTGGTGACCGTTCCAGGAGAAAAGATTCTATGCTGCAGAAGTTGGAACATATACCAAGAATATTAGAGAAAGAAAGATTGAGGTGTTTTTTTGTTAGCTGGTTTAGTTTTATTTCTTTTTGTTGTGATTTCCATGAGATATGTTTTGAGGCGAGAGGAAAACATAAAAGAGCAAAAGATCACCATAATTGTCAGTATCTGTCGTCAATGGCAATATGGACGAGCCAGTACGTGACTGAGAGCAGAGCATAATGTGGTCTCAGGGTTGCCCACTGATAATATATGCAGGGACACCTACCCATGCATGACATGGCACGACAGATACTCTGATATTATGTGACTGTTGATCGGAGCAGCGTCTCTAAGCTCTACTAAAGTGTTTGGGTTTCTATTGACCAGTCGGAGGCGGCAGCCAGCAAAGTGACAACCTGGTGCCCTCACAATGGAAAGTCACAGCCACTGGCTAGTCCGATCACCAAAAAGTAGAGTTGAATCATTGTGATCCTGATAGAAGAAACTCAGAGAACCGGTAAACCATATCTTGATCAGGGAATAAGGGATGAACCTCTACTCCTGTTCAATAGACATGGAAAGTTTATGGGCCGAATGATATCATCCAACTGTTTCCAATTCCTCTGCGCTATCCTCAGATTGACATTGAAACACACTAAAATGTTGGTATTGGAGCTTTTGGTCTGGATGCCAAGCGGTGCAGCATGCTGTTGCCAAATTTCTAGCAGAGTGAATTATATCATATTTTTTAAACCATTTTGTCAGAATTATTTCTGGGAAATTTAACTATATTGTCGACATGGAAAATAAACTCTTAGTTAAAAGGAAGTTACCAATATCCAGAAAGATGCTTACACAGGGGCATCTCTTTCTATTCTTAAATTTTGGATTTGATGTAACTATTGCTTTCATTGCTTGCCTTGATAAAGTTGGAAGATGAAATGCATCAGCAAGAACTAAGAATTTTTTCCAATTGACATTTTTAAACTAATTTGTATTTATTTTCAGAATTATTTCTGGGATATATATATATATATATATATATTAAAAAGAGAAGAGAAGAGAGGTGCTGCAAACGTTTTTGGTTGTAATGTGGATTTTTTTTTAGAAAAAAATATTATGCTTTATTTCCCATAATTTTGCTATACGTGTTTCTGGTTTCGTAACTGTCTTCAGGTAAAAGCGGAGATTTCCACATATTATTAAAAATAATTAATTTTTTCCTTACGTTTTTCAATGTTAAATATTCTTGAGATAGATATGTATGTATGTGTGTGTGTGTGTGTATATATGTATATATATATATATATATTTTTCTTTTTTTATAGATATTTTTAATGTTTTTATAGACATTTATGTTTTACTTTGTTTTGTTTTTCTTTTCAGTACCACTTGTTTCTAGGATTTTACCTTCAGATATCTGTCAAATTCGAAAAAGAGGTGCTTGTATACGGTAAATTTTTCATTATTTCTTTACTTCTCAGTATGTATGTCATTACATTAAATGTTATTTTAGTGGATAGACATCCTTGAGTTAGACGTATACATTTTTTTTTCAAATGGTGAAATTAATGTTCAATGTATGAGAAAGACTTACAAAATTTGTCTTAGCAGGAATTGAACCTGCATTCCATTGCCTGGAAAGCCACCTTTTATCCAGGCATACGTTATCCTTCAGCCACAGAAGTCTCTATAGAAAAACAGTGTTTATTTACATTTTGAACAGGATCTGTGCATTTCTTAATCATTTTCACCCCCTCTCTCTGTCACTCTCACGTCTCTCACCATTCTCTTACCCTCCCTCCGTTTCTCTGTCTCTGTGTGTATATATATATATATATATATATATATATATATATAATACGCATACAATGTTTTTCTTAGTATTTGACTTGATGGCTATTGTGGATTAAGTCAGCAGGGATACCTTAGTGATGTATACTTGCAAATTTCAAAGAATGCAGCAGGGAGAAGAAACTTATGTGTATAGAAAACAAAACAAACTGTATTTGTTATTTAGTCCATGTCTGTGTGAGCCTGAGTTTCTTGTACTGTGAAACCAAGGCAAAGGGAAAGTTAACACTTGTATTCACATCCTGAAGAATATCTCTAGTTGGGATGACCGCTTCTCTATCTCTCTCTCTCTCTCCCCACCTTCACTTCAGTCTCTGACCATCAGTGCTGACTTTGTTCTCTCATCACAAGTACAAGAAGACTTATTTATTTTGTGTGTATGTGTTTATTAACCAAAGTCAACAGTTGACATCCTTTTTCTAAAGCAAGGCTTGAGAAGTGGGACGCTCGGTCAAGATGGCATTCACTATATATTCAAAAGTTTTTAATGCTGATATAATTACAGGTTTGTTAGTAATTAAATTTTCTGATTTGAAGTTTTGAGGAATTTGTCTTCCAAGATAATCAGGCGATTGAGGCAAAATCAATGTCTGCTTGACTGGCCATTTTTCGGGGTAGCTTCAGGCCATCTTGCTTGAAACTGTTATTGGGTAATTGCTTGTAAAGCAATTGGTACATGTTTCCTCTTCCTTGATTGCTCTCTTGCTTTGATGAGGGGGTGCTGAAAAATATTTTTTTAAAATTCTGATATTTGGTTCTTTGGACAGATTTTGAGAAGGGAGTTAGACCAAAAACTTTTCAGCACTTCCAGGTACATAGCTGAAAGCTTGTAAGTTGAATATCTGACAATGCAAGAATAAATTATCTTGTGGAATTTAATTTTTTTTAATTGAGTTTTAGAAAATCTTTATTTTTTTTTTAAATTTAAATCTTAGATGATCTTGACTACATATTTTATATTTATTTACGCACAGACTATTGTCCAGCTATCAGCATATGTAAGATGTACCCTCTAACCAGGGAATTTCAAACTGAAACTTTATTTAATCTACAGGTTTAGATTGTTCTTGTTTCACTGCCCTTGTCTAGGGATCTTATCTATTTCGTATTTATTACTGATTGGTTATTGCTTGCCCCATTCCCACTGTGTCCAAATACAACTTTATATTTATTGAAATAATATTTAAATAATCATTGAATTTTTTAAATGTTCACTACCCCTAATCTAAATGAAAAAGAAGCAAGTTATAAAGTTTAAAGTTTTCCATTATTGAACTGAGACCAGTTGTAGCAATATGTATGTTTATAAAAAAATATATATACTTTAATTAAAAAAAAAAAGAGGTTATTTTTAAAAAATGACTTTAAAATTTACTCAATTATTAATCAGTTAAATAATTAAAAAAAAAAAAAAATTTTCCATCTGTGCACACACATATATACACACACATTGTTTAAAATTTACTATATTTATGAAGAAAGATTGCTTGGTATTAGAGTACATTTACATATACAGTGTAACCCGGATATAAGAGAGTTGTCGGGACCGGAGAAGTCTCTTATATCCGGGGTTCTCTTATATCCGGGTTTGGTCTAAATTATATACATTAACACAGGCTCTAATTTGGGACCAGAGAAAATCTCTCTTATATCCGGGTTACACTATATATATATATATATATATATATATATATATATATAGCGAACAAAGAATTTTTTTTTTTTTTTTATATAAACAACTACTTGCATGGTTTTTTGTGCATGTGTGATTTTCAGATTAATTTTGAAGGTCAGTTTCCTTCTCCCACTTCATTTAATCCCTCAGCAGCTTATGCATTGATGGCCTAGGGGTTAGAATCTCCGACTGATACCAAATTGGATGGGTTTTGGTCCTGACATGAAGCAACTGGATGTCTAGCCACACTGATGAGCTGTGAAACGGTCTGTCTGTGGATGACACCCACACACACACATATATATATATATATATATATATATATATATATATATATATATATATATATATAGAATGATGCATTCAGTGGAGGAGGGACATATTCAACAAAAAACAAAAATTTCTTTTTTCACTACAAATTATTCATATCATATCCAAGTATTTTACAAAAATTAGAACTGATTACAATATTTCAAGCTCAGTTTAGATTTATAGTTCATAACCATGCAATGAGATGAGCTAACATAAACTGTAGATTTTTCTGCAGAATATCATTACATTAAATAATTATAGTGAAAACATTAAGGTTTTTTTTGTCAAAAGGCTTTTATTTTTGGTTGTATATTAATTTAAAATATTCCTTTTTACAAGCTTTATTTTTGAAATGGAACAAGATCATTCTAAATTTTCAGAATTTCTCTATTGCCCATCAAAATGACTGGAAGAAAGTGATCTAAAAACAACAATGGAAAAGAGAGGTCACAATGTGTAAATGAAATAGCTCTAGTTTGTTCAACTTCGGAAACTTAGAATTGCAACCGAAGTCTTTTAAGATGCTGCCAGTAACAAAGGTGAAAATGAAAAATACCTAATAACAAATCGAATATATCATCAAGATATATATTATTTTTATTTGTTATGTAACTAAATACATAATTGTCAACAATGTTTACGTAAAACTTGATATTTCCTGTAATAAATTCTTAATATTATTATTGTTATTATTTTACTTAATTGTAAGATATTCCTACATTTACAATTCCTTACCGTTAACCATAGAAAGAGATGTTGAGCAAAACTGCCTAAGATCTTTAAGTGTGTATTGCTGCAAAATTAACAAATGTTGAATACGCCCTCCTCTGCCAAATGTGTCCTATAGCCTGTTAAAAGAATAATACATGTTTTGAAGGATGTAACTGACATTCAACATGCTGTGTTGATTTGTGTCTAACCTTATATACACACACACATCATATACACAACTAGGTGAAAAGCTCTTGGCTTGACCCATTTCTCTAAATGTGACTTAAAAAATTTTATTTGACCTCCAGAACTTTTCAGCACCCACTCATACATTGCTGATTTACTTAATTATTTTGTTATTTTACTCCAATATTTTGCCAGATATACTTTTTGCCCTTCTGTAAATGTATGTTGCATACAGCTTTTAGAAATTTAGTTTTTTTCCTTTTAGTTACCTCCACCCCAATCCAATAAAATTTTATGACTTTTGACTGAAACATTTTTAAAAATGATAAAATTGCAAACAATTTTGTAGCTTTACGAAACTACTATAAATTTGGTCCTGATCCTCCACCAAATTTAGTTTACTTTGTTAATTTTTAAAATTTTTTTTTATTTTCAGTATTTAAGTCTTATTATGCTGAAAGTATACCGTTTATCTTTGCAGAAAGTGGAAATGGTGAGCCAGGTTCAAATTCCAGCTTGTTCTGTTGCTTTCATTTTTGCACAAATGCCATTAGGGAAAGCATAAGTCTGTCTTTTCTCCCTCTATGCTAGGGATTAAATAGCAAGGCAAACTGTGCCCTCTAGCCTTGGGTAGCAATGAGTCTAGAAGAACTATTTTGAATATAAAACCATTGAGAAGGCAACAGAAAACCACTCCACTATCTTTTTCAAGAATGCATGGCAATTCAGATAATAAAGAGAAGGATTTGTAAAGAGTCATGATTCTGTTCTAAAGTGACATGCTGTTAAAAAAAAAAATGTATTTATTGAACAGGATATTTACTATTCTGCCATCTTTTGCTATTTTTCAGAATTTTCTTTTCCCATAATATTTTATATTCTTTTAGCAAAGAACTTCTCTAGGTGCCTTTTGTAATCTCCCAAGGAATTGATTTTTTTTTTTCATTTAATTAAGTAGTTTTTGTTAAGATCAGAATTAAATGTTCATCTGTTGAACATGGCAGATAAATCAAATTTTCTCACCTAATTTGGAAAGAAATTTTGCTTGGTCATCCAAGAATTTCTGCTCTGTCCCTAAAGAACTAACCTGTTTGTAATTCCCCTGGTGGCATATTACACCTTTTCTATTAACTAATTCCTGATATTTTCCATTGATTTTTTTTTTTTTTTTTCTTCAATTGGTTTAATTCTGCCTGACATTTTGATTGCAATCAACCTCAGCTGAAATTATGTGAGTGTGGAGCATTGTTCATTCTGAAGTCTCCAGCATGCAAAATTATTTGGTCAACTATTCATAGTATCCTCCCTATAAGCTATGAATTTTGAATAAGCTTTTTTTTAACTTTTTTATTTATTTTTTTATTTATTTTTTCATTTATTTTACATTTTTACTCTATTTTTGACACCTTTCTCAAACTTATAACTTATTTTCTTCCCTTGGCAATATTATAGAAAAAATATTCATACTGTACTTTTATTTACTATTTTTTTCTTCAGTAGCAGTAGGTAGCATATGAATATAACGATGTAAAATCAATTACTATATATTGAAGAATATCTAACAAGAAAGAGCATATTGCAAGGAGAAAAGTAAATTTAATAATTTCCTTTAAATACAATGGTTAAATATTATTTGAATACTAAGTAGGACTTCATCTGCTAAATATCCGGAAGTGGGGAGCTACCAAAATCTGTCATAAATATTGTCATACTTTTGAAGAAATTTTCATGATACCATCATCCTCTCTGGAAATTTGGTATTGGGGCTATTTTGGTGATAAACCACCTATATTTTTAATTAGCTGTTTTCTCATGTCCAGTATGCCTGTATTATGGGAATGAATTATGCAGCTGGGACAACGCTTTAGGCAAATAAGCTCATACTCAGTGGAGTACAAAGTAAGCTACCAGATCCATGGCCAGTGGGTGATGGTAGTTTAGTTCTTTAATTTCACTTAGTACCTGGGTATTAAAATGGTGGCACCAAATAGTGTTTCACCTATTTTAATTAAATATGCATGTTCAAATTTCCTCGTACCCACCTAAATTTTATTATTTTTATCAAAAATATTGACTGTTTACTGTTTTTGGAAGTGCATTTTTTTTCCTTTCTACTATATTCTAAAATATTAAGCTAACAGTTCAGATTGATTCATAAATCAGAATCAGTCTGAATACTTATCACCAACTGTTTTGTTATTTGATAAGTTTTGGGAAGTTAGATCTGTGCAATTTCTATGAGGTTTTTGATCTTAAGAGAAGTCGAAAATGAAAATAGTACTCTACGCTGGGTTTCATTTTTTTTTCATTACGGTGGATAAAATGTCGACTATTTTCTGTCTGTTTCTAGTGATGCAAATGCAGGTATGCATATGGGTGTGGTCAGAACAAGTCTTGAAACTTGTTAAAATATCTGATCATGCCTCCCACAGTCTGGTGTTTGTTCTGGTGTTACTGTTCCTTTCAAGCAGTTTCACCTTGAACCTTCCACAAGGAAAAAGTTGTCTTTTCAATTTGATTGTTTGAATTGAATTTTCTTTATTCTGATTGAAAAACAACAAAAAAAAAAAACAAGGGAAATTATTTTAGTACATATGTAGCAAAATACCTTAAAAAAAAAAAGAAATTGAATTGGTGCCGTCATTATACTAAACATCCAAATATCTTAAATTTTGGTACCAACACTTACTGTTTGGTAGCAATAGAATAAAAAGCAATCTTTTTAAATTAAATTTGTTAGAAATAACCAATTATAAAACTGTCTAATGACAAGAACATCTGCACTAACTCAAGATTTTGTATTTATGTATAGGATTTTTTTTTCATCTCTTTGAACTGAATTTCTGTCCTGGTGCATTTATAGCCATCTTTTTGTTTTTTAAGAATTGTGATACTGAGCAATATACCATCCAGAACACTGGAACTTTTAGAAACTGACTTTTTTAATTATTTATTTTTGTTTAGACTGGATACAACATTAGTAGATTTTAATGGGATGCATTGGGAACGAGGCGACATAACATTTATCTTCAATGGCAATGAACGACCACCCAAATCTCTTTTAATTATGGACAACAAAGCCAAAATTTATCAGTGGATACGCAATGAGGTTAGTCATTTTTCTTCCTTTGTTAATTTTCCTTTTTCTTTTTATTAACATTTTTTTTCAGGTTTCTTTATCTTCTTTTTTTATTCAAATTAAAATCCTTTCCAACTTTTTAACAAAGAGAATTTTAACTTCTGTTAAGTGATACTAATAAATTGCATTGCTTTCCAGAAAATTTATACAGGTTCAGGTCCTATAGTCTGACCTTCATGTTTTCAGAATATGGTCAGATTGTAACTTGATTTTATCAAATAACAGATAACAACTCAACAAAGCTCTCTCAAATTTCTACCAAATAGAAGTGCTGTCTGGAATATTCATGCTGGTCGGAATTTTTCAAATTATAAAATTGAACTTATAAATGAACTGGAACAAAAGAATTGTGCCATAGAAAAAAAAATAACTTCAAAAATAATTTTGCCGTACCAAATAAGTACTGTGCCAATGATGAAGGAAATAATTGTGGTTGTACTTGTAATTTGATCTTTCTTTTATGTGCTGTTACCCTATAGGATGTTAGTGATCATGGCTCTCCACAATTTCCCATCCTTTGTTGCACTTAACAATGTCTCTTTACTATTTATCTCACTCCCTATTCTGCTATTCATTTATACAAGCTTGTTAGGCATGTCACTTGTTCTTTCCTTCTGTCCCTCTTGCTTTCATTATGTCCTGTGAGTGTCAAATTCTCTAAGCTCTCTTTCCTTATTATGCACCCCAGAAAATTCAACTTTCTCTTTATGATTCTAAATGTAAGTGTCCTTTTTGTTGCCATTTTCCTTAAGACTTCCTTATTACTCACATGCTCTGTCCATGGTATTCTGAACATCCTTTTTGTAGAACCACATTGTATTGGGTTCATAAGAGTCAATGGGAATAAAATGTTTTGATCAAATTTTGATTAGAATTCAAATAGTTGGATGACTGGTCAGACTATGGAACTTGTACCTGTTCTCCTTGATTGGTAGAAACACAAGCAAATCATAAAAACATGATCAAAACTTTTTATCAAGTCTTGCTCAGTTTAAAATGTGTGATGATGGTTCTTGTAGAAATCTAACCACACTTTCCATCATTTTTAAAGGGTTTATGCAAATGCCCTTGATTCAGTGTTGTTTTTTTGTTTTTTTTTGTTTTTTTTTGTTTTTTTTTGTTTTTTTTTGTTTTTTTTGTTTTGTTAAGATCTTGAAAGATAAAGCAGTAATAATCTTCAGTTTAAAATAAAAATCTCTGGTTGATGTAATCTTGAAAATTGCAAATTTTTGTTTTTTTCATAATCATTTAATTCCAAGCAAGGCAATAATGCCACTAAGTCACAAGGATGTTACTGAGAATGAAAGATGAGAAAATGTTAATAAGAAGAAAGGACAATAAAAAGCAGGGTTTAGGAAGACAAGATTGCAATTGCTGTTGGATTTAAATTTTTGGAGATTGTAGGTGACTAGGAAGTATGAAACCAAAAGAGTTCTATAGGCAAGAACTGTGAGAAAATTATCTATTAGGTTGGTGCAAAAATAATTTCGTTTTCTAACATATGTTACTATGTGAGAAAACGAAATTATTTTTGCACCAACCTAATATTAGAGTAGAACTTATGGTTACATCTATTTTAACAGTAGTTGACAATCTAGTATTTGGTTTAGTTTGGTTTGTTTTAAGGCATATCAACCTCAATGGGTTATTTATTGCCGACAAAATTTTTATTTCTGATATTTTTTTTTTTTTTTTTTTTTTTTTTTTTTCAAAAAATGTATAGCTGGTAATATTTTTTTTTTATTTTTTTATAGATCTAGTAATATCTTTTGCTTTCAAAAATGTATTGCTGGTAATAATATTTTACAAAGTATTTCTGGTATTAAAACCTATTTTTACATTTTCATAGTGTTTTAACCCCAGTTTGGACGGGGTTAACTATTTGCTCATAACTGGGACCCTAACAGGTACTACCATCCTGGGTCAGGGTGGACCTGGGAACACCAGCAATTAAGAGGTGGTTCCACTCTCCTCAAAACCTCCTGATCAGAGGCCTTGCTGCTGAATGTAGGTTATCTTCATACCCAGGACAGGTATTAGGTTTAAGTTCATGCGGTCAAGATACCAAGAAGGAAAGTTCACTGCTATGAAAATAATTAGAGAAAAGACAGAAAGATGTTATGTCAGTGAGAATGTGATTGATGCTAAGAATGATAACATTACAGACCATTCTTTGGATTTTGTCAAGAATCTCTAGCTAAGAGAAGCAGACCAGATGTGACACTAATATTCAATGCTTGGATGAATGTTAGATTTATAAATGTGCAAGATGGATTCTAGTGAGAAAAATTGTCTGGCGTGCCACATTGAAACAGCTTTCCTAACAACAAACCTGAGCAATTGATTGATACTCATTTCACTTCATATCAGTGAAAAATGTGAGACAAAGAAGACACAAAAGTTGTTCTCCTGGAGGTTAGCATCAGCTATGCTGATGGAAGATAAAAATGGTTCACTAAGATGACTAAAAGGTAGCAGTTTCTTTTTGGAGGCATTAAAATTTACAAGCTATTTCTTGCCCCAGTTAACAACTGATTGAAGGTCATTTTCAAGATCAGCTATCAGTTTTACTTTATTGGAGCTATTGGACTTAGGATTTCTGTATCATACTTATTATAAAACCCAGGTTTGTATGTGTGTGTGTGTGTGTGTGTGTGTGTGTGTGTGTGTGTGTGTTCATTTATATATGGGATCGGATTTCCTACACTTTTCAACCAATTTCAACAAAACTTCACAGGACTCCGTAAAATTACCTTGCGGTTGTTCTGACAGCACCAAAAATTGGAAAAACACAATTGTTTTTGCATGAAATCAATTTGAAAACACAATTAAGAGGCACCACTGTCGCGAGAATGGAAGGGGGACAACTCATATCAAGTTATACTTATAAAACCCAGGTTGTTTGTGTGTGTGTTCGTTTATATATGGGATCGGATTTCCTACATTTTTCAACCGATTTCAACAAAACTTCACTTTTCTTTTTTTTTGGGGGGGGGGCAGGTAGTGTTTCTTATTGTCTTGCACACTTTTTTCTTTATTTTTACATTCAGAATGCTTTAAAAATTCCATTTACAAGACAATTGTTTATAATAAAATTCTATTAAATCGGTAGATTCATAACGATTGAAAACAATGTTTTTGTTTGGGTTTGACCAATTCGTTAAAAAAAAAAACTAATTAAGACATGTGTGTCCATCAACCTTAAACAATAATCTTTGTCAATTTTATTTTTCAGTCTTTATGATGGTCGATACTTGATCTATCTCTTACTGTTACACAGCTGGGCAACGCCGGGCTCTACTGCTAGTTTATAATATGATGCCTGTATATCATTTTATTTTAAAGACACAGCAGTCTGTATATAAAGCTACTTAAGGATTTTTAAAGTTTATGAATTAGTAGCTATGTGAATATAACAAATGTTGAGAATTATATCAGACCAGATAAAAAACTGTTTTTATATCAGAAATTGTTTACTTTATTTTTTTTTTTTTTTTTTTTTTTTTTTACTGTGTGAGGAGCATTATATGGTGACAGAATAAAATTACATTTGTCAGTTTAGACTTTTGCACTAAATTTAAAATTTAGGTTGTTTTTGTTTATATCCTGAATTTTATTTTGTACTTCTCTCATGGCAAGCTTATAGACATATTTTCCAAACTTATATGTAATGATTTCTCTTTATTTACATTATTTAAATGAGGACTATTGTCTTCATTGTTGTTGTTATCATGTATCAGCTGGTGAGTCTTCTGGCTTTCATCAGGGGCTTGTTGATCCAAGTAAACTTCAGGAAACTTCAGATTGAACCTTTGATTCAATCTAAGTGAGTAGATTGTTCCACTGCCAATGTCTGGGGATATTTGTCAAGTTCTTATTTAGTAATACTTAGTTATTACTAACCATATTTCCACATTTTTTTTTTTTTTTTTACTGCAGTACCAAGTGCCACTCAAGGTAGAGGGTTATTGAGTGAGATGGTAAGGGAAGTAAGTGTATTATGAGGATGAGTAGAATAGATATTGGTTAACCCTGGACTTAACACACTTCCCAGCCCAAGAATTGAACTCAAGTTACTATGTCACCAAATTTACTGATTGACGAGCAGCTGATGAAAGCCAAAGGACACACCTGTCAAAACATTGATTACGACAAAGATTAGAGCAATAGTCTGTATGTAAATAATAAATCCTTATTCCACAAAAGATTTATGTTTTACAAAATTGGGAAAAATCTATAGCCTTTCATTGGAGTTGAAAGTTGCTCTACAGTCTCTTAAATTTTCTTCTGGGTAAAAAGCAAGGTAAATAAGAAACAAAAAGGTCTCATCTTTGGAACTTTCTCAATTTCATCTTAATTTTCAGTGTTCAAAATTTAATGATGAACCTGCATTTCCATATGAATCCAGCCAATGCTGTTTGTTTTCTTTTTCAATTTTATCTTGGAGAGAGAGAATAATGAAAGTGAACCATTCCTGCAATATTGTGCCAAAGAAAGAGTTCTTTTCTCTCTGACTGAATGTAATGGCTAATGTCAGTGTGGATGTGTGCATTCTGGTGTGTAACTGTTTTTCTTCTTTTTGTGACTGTTTGGCGTTTAGTACATAGAGTTGAACCAGATTGGGACACATCAAAGGACAGTCAAGAAAAAAAGAAAGGGGGCACTAGACAAGCTAAAGAAGGTGATTTATGTTTGCATCCATTAGTTGTGTACATCATTGTGCACTTTTCTGTTTTCTATTTTTCCGTGTATGTGCATCTTTACTTGATATGCTCGTTAGTAGCTATTTTTTTTCTTTGGCAGGCAATTGTTGAATAGTATCTATGGATGCTCAGTGGAGCCATAATTTTTTTTTGTCATCTGTTCATAAGTTTCAATGTGAATAAAAAAAAACAAAACAGTATTTTCTCTTGACCAATTATTAAAAAAAAAAAAAATAATTAAAAAAACAAAAAAAACAAAAAAAAACAATAGTAAGGTTCCTGAGAATAGACGCAGTTTCAATTTTGCCTTCTCAAAATGACATAACTGTTGGAACTGGTAGGTAACCTTGACATATTTGGGAAGGATTTTAGAATGATAGAATATAAAAATAATAGAATAAAAGAATATTAGAATAATCCAGAACCTAAACTAGGAGCAAACCTACCTGCATACGGATAGAAAATGAGTTCAGTAAATATACAAAAATAGAAAGGAATTTTATAATATGCACAAGAAAAAAAAAATTAATTCATAAAATGTACCAGGGTCAAGACAAGGATGTGTTTTCTCACCAGACCTTTTCACCCTATACAGTGAAGCCATTCTGAGAGAATTAGAAGTCCTACCAGGATACATTATTGGTATCCATAATCTTAACAGCATAAGTTATGTAGATGATAAAGTGTTGCTAGTGGACACAGAAAGGCAACTACAAAAGCTAATACAGAATGTAATGTAGGAAAATGAGAAAAAAACATTAATTGTTTGTCCATAAAAAGAATAGCCTAACATGCAAATTACAAATTGGAGATACCAATATCAAACAAGTACAACAATATAAATATCTGGGAAGTGTTTTAACGGAGGATGAAAAGTGTGACACTGAAATCCGAAGGTGCATTGGGACAGCCAAAGAAGCCCACCGAATGCTAAGCAAAATATTAACTGGAAAATTTAATTACAAAGAAAACAATGCTGAATTGTTATGTAACATCACTAATCCCTATATAGTGGTGATTGCTGGACAAACTCCTGACAGATGAAGAAGAAACTTGAAGTGAGAGAAATGTGGTTCTACAGAAGGATGCTGAGAATTCTATGAACTGAACATATGAGCAACAGTGAGGTTTTAGAGAAAATAAAAACAAAAAGAACACTTATACATAACATCAGAAACAGAGTTGAAATTTCTGAGGCACATAATGAGGAAAGAGGGCTTGGAAAATTTGATACACGCAAGACAGATTGAAGGCAAGAAGAACACTGGAAAGCAATGCATAACCTACCTAGGGAGCTTGAGTAAATGGATGGCAGAACAGGGTTTAGGAGAGATGACAAAAAGACAAAATTTATTAAGAACTATAAAGCACAGGAAGTTGTAGAGAGCCATGATCATTGATGTCCTGAAGAGATACAGCACATAGAAGAAGGATTCTATCTGATTTGCAAAAATTAAAGAAAAAAATTAAGACAGATCTAAAGTAGCTTATTGCAAATATTTGAGAATCCTTTGTATTCTAAAGAAACTTAAAAATATTAATTAGACATTTACAATAACCATTAAGCAAAGCCAGTTTATCTGTTGATGGTTTTGTACATTTTAAGATTTGGTTAAAAATCTGCATTAGAAGTAAATGTCATAATATTTGACCTTTGACTTATTTATTAAGCAGCATGGAAAGAATTTTACGAGCAAGATTAATGCATTGAATTCAATAACAATATTCTTTCAATGTTTTTTTTTTTTTTTTTTTTTTTTTTTTTGTGATGGAATAGGAACAGTCATGAAGATAAATTAGAAATGTAAATTTTACCTCCTTTTGGTGGAAAAAAAAAAAAAAAAAATTCTTTTCTATTGACATGGATTAATTTGTGATTTTTTTTTTTTTTTTTTTTTTTTTTTCTGAAAAATAATTTGATAATAGCTGAAGGTAGCTGGTTCTCTCATTTTTCTTCCATAAATCATCACTCCTGTTAACTTCAACTGATCAGAGAGAGGAAGAAAATGCCTGCCCTAAGAAAATTTTAGCCAAAAATAAATGTATTGAGGTTTTTCTTTTTCTTCTGAAGCTTGGGTGATTAAAGCAACATGGCTGAAAATCTAGTTTAAGTAAAAATAAGAATCAAAATTGTGACTCCATTGAGCATTAGCAGACATAGCCATCCTTTTCCTTAGAAAAAGAAAGTTTCTCACAAGCTACGGCATTATTGCAAATGTGAGTGTGAGGTATTCCAGGTGTTTTAATACAAGATCTCTTTTTTTTTTTTTTTTTTTTTTTTTTTAAATTTTTCAAGTATTTGTATATTTCTTACAGTATATTTGAGATCAGAAACAAATATTACATTCTTTTTAGTCTTGTAAATTCATGAAATTACTTCTCTGGAATATGTGAATTTTCTTTGGCTTGATAAACTTTAAAAAAAAAAATCACTTCGGTTTTTAATGATGAAAGGAAAATCGTCCAGAGAATTGAGCAATCAAAGATTAGTGAGAACATTCTTACAAGCCAACCTTAAAAAAAAAGGAAAGTTAATCTCAGATTTGTTTATGCTTAAAAAAAAAAAAAAAAGAAAAAAAAGAAGAATGATGCATTTTGGACATTTAAGTTATACCCTTTTAAAAATTTAAAAAGTAGTTTCCTAAAAAGTTATTTGATAAAATTGGTCAATGAAAAGTTGTACCATAGTGTCTATTTATGGGAGGAGTGTTGAAAAGTTCTTGGACAAATTAAGAACTCTTTAAAAAATATTTGGCCATTTATTCAAAAGTATATTTGGCTGGGAACTTGGCAGAAAATAAAAAAAATTAACTTGAGGAGAAATTTTTATTAACTTAAATAATGCCTAAAGATTAAATCCACTGCCTAGAACACATCCATTAAGCTGAGGTGTCAGTCTAATATCTTCAGAAATTTGTTAGCCATGGATAGTGTGTTTAATCTTTGGTAAGACCAAGAGTCAGCACAGTTAACAGGTATTATTTGTATAGACTACATAGTTT
This sequence comes from Acanthosepion lycidas, assembly GCA_963932145.1. Classification (NCBI taxonomy): domain Eukaryota; kingdom Metazoa; phylum Mollusca; class Cephalopoda; order Sepiida; family Sepiidae; genus Acanthosepion; species Acanthosepion lycidas. The sequence continues at coordinate 75,375,419 of OZ010580.1, read as the reverse complement.
AGCCCAGTGTTTCTAAACCTTTTTTATTTCAGGGTGCACTTATAGAGTAACTAAAACTCTGCAGTGCACTTGAAATTTTAACAAGAAAAAATTTTAAAATAGGAAAATAATAAAGAAGTTTCCTGAAATAAGTATTTACATTGGTGTCTCTTGGTGTCACCAGCTTTTTAAAAATGGATTTTTTTTTTTTTTTTTTTTTTTTTTTTTTTTTTTTTTTTTTGAAATATAAAAATAATTCATTATTCTTCTGTTGGGGATACACCTGGCTAACTAAACAGGCTTATTGTTAAGAAAATTAAGATTTATTCATCAAAACTTGAATGAGAAATTCAAAGATATGTGGATTTCACAAACAATTTCACAAGTATTCAATATGCACACTGCCTATGACACACAGCACATGTCCTGTTGGTAGTCAAACTCCTGTCAAACCTGTTGCAGCTTGTTTTGGTAACAGTCTCCAGTATGGCAATGATTCAGGGGAAAAAACTGTAGGGTCTCAGGTCAGGTGAACATGGTGGCCATTTCAACAATATATTGTCTTCATCACATGAGCAGCACACTCCATCCATGTTCCTAGTAGATTCTCGTCGAGATAAACTTGGGTATTAAACATAGAAGTTTTAGTTGTTTCTATATATGCTGTTAAAATTTGAGATCATTTGCATGAGACTTGGTCAAGTTATTAGATTATGAAATGATATCAATATTTCTGAAATGCCCTGTTATATCAAAATGAATATTTCTCTATATAAGCCAGCTATGTTAGACTGAATTTTATTAAGTAACAAAAAATATATTATTTTGTAAAGATTACATTCTGCTATTTAAAATGAAATAAAACTTGAATTTTTCTTGAGACAATGATAGAATCAGTTGATAGGTTTATGGGTAAAAATTTCAGTTTTACACATTTTTTCAGACAATCATCTTTTGATTTTATTTTATTTATTTATTTATTTTTTTTTTTTTTAAATATTTTTTTTTTTTTTTTTTAAATATTTTTTTTTTTTTAAATATTTTTTTTTTAAACATTTCACTTGTTTAAATTTTTTTTTGACAGTTATTTACTTTCTTTTCCCCAGTATTGAAAAGAAAAAGTATTAAGTTACTTTTACAGACGACAGATGCAGTATATAGGAGTATACTCTGGAAAAACAAAGCTGAGCATAAGTTTTTCAAAAATTCTGTAGAATAATAAAAAATATTTCATTTTATAATTTGTGTGTAATTAAACTTACATTCTCTTTCAAGAAATAAAATTTTACAAAGATCATCAATGATTTGAAAAATACTAAAATGTTTCCATTGAGACTGAGAGATTTCCTTAATTTCCAATGTGAAATGTTAAATTGATAATCTGAATGGCAGTTTGTCTCCTAAAATCTCTAGAACTCTCCTCAGTATCCATGCATACCCAAGTAATGCTATAGTTTGGCCAGTCTGTGTACCATTCCTTGAATTTTTAAGATCATCATCATTGGTATCTGTTAACACTTCAACTGCTGTGGACATACTTGTAAGGCTCTATGAAACTTATATTGTCTGCTGTTGACATAGATATACATCAAAGCATCATGAAATGTTAATCATTAGTATTTATATTATAAACTAACACTTACTGCTATTTTCGAATCGGCATAGACATACAGTAGCATACAATATCACATGCTTTGTGGCGTATTTTTAGTATATTGTGTTAGGGGTGTCTGTACTGTAGAGCAGTGGCCCCCAACCATCAGGCTGTGATCTGGTTCTGGGCTGTGAAACAGAAAGAATAAACAGTTTTTTTTTTTATTTTTTTTTTTTCATTTTATTGACTGTTGTGGTCCTGCTGATAATGTTTTGTTATGCATGTGACCGACACTGACATAAAAGTTTGTGGAAAAATTGGCTTGCATGGCACCAGTCTATGTGGCAAAAAAAGGTTGGTGATTGCTGCTGTAGTGTCAGATTGAAACGAAAATGATGGCACCCATGAGAAATCGCCATTAGTGTCTTTATAATCCTTTATTACCAGAAAATAGCAATTTCTGATTTTTCTCAAAATTGGCCAGAACAGCCAGGCAACAATGCTATAAAAATGTAGCAGTGAAATTGTTAATTAATCTGAATGTAACCATTTCTTTGCTTAAAAAAAAAAAAAAAATCTTAATTTTAAAGATATTCTTCAGAATTTCCCTCATAAGAATTAAATAAGTCAAATCCAATTATCAAGGGTAAATGTATAAGGATATGATGGTGACTTTTGCAATATGCTTTTGCTAATTTACAAATATAACTGACAATCTTTTTTTTTTCTTCAAAGCTGTGTTAGAACCGAAGTGAACTTTAGCTATCTTAGGCATTTTTAATGTTTGCTGTAATAGAAATGTCTCTTGGTGGCCTAACATAATTTGTCTCTAGATGCTTTCTTTCTTGTATGTTCTGCTTTGGGCAGCTTTTGATTTAATTTTTGCTGGATGTTGATCTTTAGCAAATGCTTCTGAGTGATGTAGTTTTTTGGCATTTATGTTAATGTTAATGAAAAGCAGTGGCTTTTTTTAAAAAAAACACGAAACAAAAAAAAACGTACAAGTAGAGCCTAGACAAAGAGGAATATCATGTGACTTAATGATCACTGATGGTGTGAAATTGCCATTCACCATGCAATGTTGATTTCTATGTCTACCCTGTTCACATCTATAAACATGCTATTCCTGTTATTGTTCACTCTTTCACATGTTCCAACAAACAAGGGAATGCTGGAATTAGCCAAAACCAGTTTCATATACAACAAAATTTTGGCATTCTCTCAGAGAAAACAGACAAAAAAAAAAAACGTGAAATCCTTGACAGCGAATGTAGCAACATTTGAAATTTGGTGGGGATCAAAAATGAGCTTTCTGAGAGTTTACCAATTGTATAAAATGACTTATTTGAAAAACTTAATAAAAACAATTGGACAGATAGAGCTTGTCGATATTGTTAAAAAAAAACTTGTTTAAAAGAATTCTTGCTGCCTAAATACATGTGTGTCTGTCTATAGACAGCTAAACTATTGAATTGTTTCAAACTAAAATTTGGTAGACTCGCTTTTTTACTTTCAACTGTACAACAGAAGAAGTGAGATTTCCCAAAGTTGTTATTGAAAAGAAAAAAAATATTTTAACCAATATCTGTTGCATTAAATTATTAGTCATATCAAGAGTTACTTCCCTTCACTCTTTCTTGAATTGCTGTGATCATCATTTGTACAGTGTAACCCGGATATAAGAGAAACTGATATAAGAGAGATTTTCTCTGGTCCCAAATTAGCCATACTTATCTAAACAAAATAGACCAAACGCGGATATAAGAGACTTCTTCTCCAGTCCCGACAACTCTCTTATATCCGGGTTACACTGTATTGCGATTGTATAGTTGTATGCATTTGAACAGAGGCATGAAACACTGAATTTGGGGAAGGAATCACTCCCACATTTCAAATATTTCTTTTTTTTTTTTTTTTTTTTTCTTAAATAAGAAAAAAAAAAAAAATAGCTTTCTTGGTTCATTTTTGTAGTTTTACATATAATTGTGCATGCGAGACTTGTAGCTTTTTCTTTCATTTTTTGTGCTTACTACATAAGTTTTTTTTTAATTTTTTTAATCTTCTATCTCTTCCTTAAAATTTAATTGCATGTTACCATAAAACACTGTACAGTTTTGAATGTTTCAATCTTTACTTTGATTTGAGACTTCTTCTCGCATGTTTTTCTTTTCAGTCCCTACTTTTGATCTTCTAATTTGTGCAGCAACATCTACCTCCACTGAAAAATAAAAATAAAAAAAAAAAGTCCTATTTTCATTATTTGTGAATTTCAACAACCTAATAAATAAACATCTTCTTTTTACTAATATGAGTATATGCTGAAGTCAAGAGTGGCAAAAGTAATCTTTGTCCTGAAGATTGCATTCAAACATGAAACACTGTTGCCACTCGATGTTTACTTCAATGTTCACTCTTACATTGACACCCTCTCTATCCCAGATATTGAGCACTTTTACCCATAAATATAGCATATCTTAAAACTATATTTTTCATCATATCATTATATACACAATACCCCATGGGACAGTGCAACTTCCAGTTTCATAGCATGAAACTCCAAATTGTATTGTCAGTGGAGGGTATTATATATATTTACTAATATATACTTAATAGCTCTTTTATTTAGCATTGAGTACTGTTTTTTTCTGGCATAAAAGGATATATGGTGAAATTCATGCTATAATCGAAGTATATTCTGAAAACTTTACAAACATTGGTTAGTACCAATTTTATTTAGAGGAAATGGTGACTAACGTAATAAAATCTGATATAATGTATTTGTTATTTTAATGGGTCATGTATTAAACACTTAGATTTTTTTTTTTACACTCCTGTGTCTTAGTTACAAATATTTTCTTTTTAGCAACAAATGATGCTAACTAACAATGTAGCATATTTTATGCTATATAAACTTGCAAAAAAAAAAAAATCTTTATCTAGTTGAGGTAGTTAGTTTGAAGCACCAATTTTCAAAAGCAAAATGCCACCACTATGTATTACATGACTTTATGCTGAAATAGTTGGGCAGGTATTGTACATTGCCATTCATATTTTTATTCAAGACAATTACCAATAGGATATTGTTTGTATTTTTTTTTTTTTTTGTTTATGAAACATTTCAGCCTTATCAAAATATTATGTTGAGAACACCAATATTTTCCTTTAAAAACATTCGTCTTAAAAAAAAAAAAAAAAAATCTAACATGTAAGTATGTCTGATACTCACTTTTTGCTGAATATCAAATCTATATGAAATGGCTCAATTGATTTATCTAGCATAAATTTGACAGAATTTTTTAGATAAACCAAGAACCTCATCTTTGTTTACAATGTTTTCTCTTAAGCATAGAAAATGGAATGTGATCAATCTATCCCCATTAATTGAATAAAGGGTTCAGTTTAAAATTCCTTCTTGTTTGTCTATAACAACAGACATCTGAAGAATGCTGGAGAGTAGTAGTCAAAACGTTGGGTATAACAACCAAGACGAACATGGTGGTCCAAATAGCAAGGAATAGAGAATAATAGATTATTATAAGAATCCGGTATCAAAAATGACACTAACTCTTATAAGAAATTATACTGTTTTTCCCAGCTTTAAAATGATGGAGTGTCATTGAATACTCGTGATGCATTTCCAAAAACCACTATATCACACCTGGCAATATCTTCCAAATACAAGTGCTGACATGATTTAATTGTTCCCTTCAATTATTTTCCACTGTCATTGTTCTTATTTGGTGCACCACACTTATTTCAACTGACCCTTGACTTGAAGAGTCAAGGGTCAGTTGTTAGTTATTGATTTTTCTTATCATAATCTTCACTTCCTTCTACTTCGATATCATGCATCTCATTCAATAAGCTTCTACTTTGAATAGCTCTTTAGCCTTGTATTGAGTGAACTTTAGTTTAAAAAAAATAAAAATAAAAAAAAATTCTTTAGCACAATTTTGTTTCAGGAATCAAATTTTCTGCTTATTTTAGAAGTTGAAACATTTCTGGTCGGTGCTTGTATTTGGTACACACAAGTGAAAAGCAGAAATTCTGATGAATTTCTTTCTTTTTAGATGGAAATTCAGAAACTTGTTGAAGAAGGGATTTCTGAAAATGACTCCTGAATTTCTTTAAAAAAAATAAAAAAATAAAGAAATTGAGTATTTCCTTAGAATTCTTGATTGTTAACACAATATCCTTGTTTGTTTGTCTAGGAAACAGATACTGACTTGGAAGATGAAGTGGATGTACTAATGAGCAGTGATATTGTCCTCACACAAATGTCAACAAAAAATATTACTTTTAATCGCATGAAAAGTGGTTGGTTATTTAAAGAAGATAAAACAGTAAGTTTTCCTTTCCTTTTCTTTATATATATATATATATATATATATATATACACATATATATCTGTACATTCTAACCCATATCCTCCTTGCATCAGTTTAAATGGACATTTTCTTTTTCCTCGTATATCTAAATTATAAAATTGTAAAGTTAAAATTTCACCAAAATATGTTAAAAAATTTTTTTCCAAGTTTACACATGAAATCAAGAAAATACAAATTTCAACTCTTAGGAGATGACAGGGCCACTCTACTGGCCAAAAAGTGGAATGATGAAAAAAGACAACAGTGCCAATCCATCGACCTGATATTACAAGCCTTGGGATTAGCTGGCTGGTCTTTGTACAGATTGCCTAAATCAGATTGCTTCTTGCATTTCTTACACATATGGGCCTTTTAATGGCAGTTTCTATGATAGTTTATTGTGTTTTGTGATTTTATATTGATTTTCTTTTTAATTATTAATATTGTGTTCCAAGTGAGGGCTTCTGAAAAGACCTGTCTTCTTGGCACTGAAACTACAAATGAGGTTCTGTTTTCAAAGGGTTATGCAAAATGGTCATAGTATATGGAAGAAAAGTATACCTCACTTTAGATTCCAGGAGGACATGGGTTTAAAGCTACTGGGAACTGTGGTTTTATTCTTTTTTTTTTTTTTTTTTTTTTTTTTTTTTTATAAGCAACTTTAGTCAAATTTGACTAAATTTTAAGCAATTCCTATACTCATGTCAGTGTGGACTGAGCAACTAAAAAATAGTCTAAAATTAAAAAAAAAAAAATGTTAGTAAATGTGTTCCACTTGGGTGGAAAGTCATTTCATGGTCAAAATGCAAAATTAATGTGGTGAGCTTAATAAGCTTGTTGGGGAGGACTGGAAAATTTACTTTAAAAACCCCCTGCCCATCTATGAAGCACCTTAGAATATTTTATACTGGCTCCAATAATTCTACCAATTCAACTTTAACTACACTGAAATGTCTTTCTTTTCTATTTATTAGACCCAAGGATAAGCAATTTAAACAATTTCCTTACTAATATTAAGTGAGCTGGTCATGATGCTAAATTGTTGATAAAAGAAAAAATGCCTTTTATGTATAACAAAAGATTAAGAAATTACTGCAATAGTTTAGCTTTTTATTTCTTTTCCTAGGTATCAACTAGACTTAAACCTGAATTTTTCTTGGAGTGTCAGCATAATACTTTAAGTTAGCAGATTCAACCAATTCTACCAGTTAATTCACATCGAAATATCTTTTTCTATTTATTAGACCAAAGCATGAACCAATTTAAGTAACTTTAGTACTAATTCTTCTACAGAATTTAAGCATCCTGCATACTAGTTAAAGTCATCAGTTGCTTATATTTAAAAAAAAAAATATATTGTTAATTAAATTTCAGAATTTAGGAGATGTTAGAAGTACAGAGTTGAAGTAGACTTTAGAGGAAACCCAATCCTAAAGAGTAAACAAGGGATAAGCCACTAATCCTATTCAAAAGATGTGGGAGGCGTGTGAACTGGATGATTGTGTACCAATCTACTCCTATTGAAATTTCTTTCATTTCTATTTATTAGACCAAACCATAAACCAATTTAAGCAACTTTAGTACTAATTCTTCTACAGAAATTAAACATCCTGCATACTGGTTAGTCATCAGTTGCTTATATAAAAAAAAAAAAAATTGTATATTCTCAAACATTTGGTTCATGTCTCTTGATGTGTTTTTAATAAGCATGTTTTTCTTAAATCAGATTTTATTTTTTTTATTTTATTTTTCAAAGATAGCTTCTAGTGTGAATTTACAGGGGAACTTAAGAATACTGTAATTAATAAAACCAAGTACTCCCAAAACAGCTGGCACTATTGTCCTTCCAATATACTGTCTCTATTTTTCTTCATCCTTATTCTGTACATCTGATATTGTTTATGACATTGAATTACTTTTGGAGAATCCATCACATGTGAATTAAAATATGAAATACATATTTTTATATTTTAATCATTTGCCCCAATCTTGTATTGTCCTGATTTCTGAGGATTAGTTAAAGAAAAAAATTTTACTATTAGTTATAAAATTTTAAGAAATATCTTGTGAAGAAGTCTTTTTTTTTTTTTTTTTTTTTTGACTATGTTCATATAGAGGTAGATAAATTTATCACATGAGTATTGTCGAAGATTGTGTTTTGACTATTTCACTACAAAAGGTTTAGAAATCAGCCTTTAATATCTTGATTTTGATTTAAGTTAAAATGCTGATGCCAATGTGAAACTTACTTCAGCCACTAGGCACATCAACTTGTGTGTACAATAATAAATGATTTTTTTTGTCTTTGCAATTTTCCTTTTAACTTGTATAAATTTTGTGGGAATGGTTTGCAATAATTGTTTGCTTCCTTTCATTCATATTCTGTTGCTTGCTGTGTAATTTTTGGCCTCTTATATCAAACCCATAAAATAAATAATGCAAATTTTATCTTTAGTAAAAAGAAAATTCCACTTTCTTTTAGGAAATGGTGGGTCAATTTACAGCCGATTATTATAGCATAGGTGGACTGACTTTAGAATCTCGGAAAAGGTGAGTATAATTTCCACCACATTTTTAAATCTTTTTTTTTTTTTTATACTAAGTTTTAATTGAATTTGTTTTAGTTGGCAGAAATTATTTGTGGTCTTTTTAACAGAATTTCAAATCTTCTCATTTTACATGTGGTGACAAGAATGAACAAAGGAAGGAATAGCTTTATGAAATTATCAGCTTTGATAATTTAATTAAAACAAGCATTTTTCAGGCAGTTTTATTTTTATAACTGGCATGTTTGATTTGCTAGTGAAATCTAGTTTGCTGATATGCCATTATTTTCAATTTTGTATTTGCTGAAATTTAGTGTAGTTACTTTTGCAAGAGATGAAAGCTGAACTTTGGACTAAAGTGAACAAGTTTTGTAAAAAGCAGTATTACTTGCTACTATTCTTTGATTGTGCACCCAATATGTAATAGCCTTGTTTTGTCAGTAACACTTGGAACCAAGTCTTCATCCTAACATTGAATACCAAAAGTGTGGAACACACACACACAAAATATCAAAGTGCGGAACACACACACACACAAACATAAAATACTAAAAGTGCGGAACACACACACACACACACACACACACACACACACACACACACACACACACACACACACACACACACACACACACACACATACATTGAATAACAAAAATTGCAAGCTTTGTTTGAAAAGTCTGCAAAATGCTTTTTCTTGATACTTAGCATGTAGCAAGTCAAATTTTTGGAGGAAAGTAGTTTTCTAGATACTTCTATCATGAAATTTTTGGTTTTAGTCACAATTTGTGTCAATTACAATCACAAGATTGCAAAGTAAAGACTAATAATTGTGGTGAAAACATACAAAGATCACGGTAAATGTCTTGTTCATTGCTTGGAATGTGAAAAATACAGTTGTAATGATGATAAATTCTTTTAAAAAATCATACTGAAAATAAAATAAAACTTAGAAATTCTTTTTTTTTTTTTTTTTTCTTTTTAAATATTGGCCTTTTAATTTGATTTTTCAAAGCAAAAAACTTTTTTTTTTTCATTTTTATTTATCCCATCAAAACCAGAAAGAACAATCAAGACAACCTCTACCATTTAGTTTTTAATTTTTCTTGTTATATCTATAATATTATGAATGGGGTTTTTGAAAAACACCATTGGTGCTAATACTGTGACAATATCCCATAGTTAAGCAGGCATCTGAAAATATTTTACATGAGTTTCTAAAAAAAAAAAAAAACTTGAAATTAACAAACATAGTAAAGATAGTTATTTTAAAATTGCTAACTTAACAGTTATCTATTTTCAGCAAAAAAAAACAAACAAAATTGAATAAAAAAGAATTCATTTATTTATTTATTTTTGGCAGAAAATAGATAAGTATTAGGTTAACAATTTTAAAATAAATATCTTTACTATATTTAATTTTTTTTATGATGCTACAAAGATGCCAGAGTTTAATGAGCATGAAAGAGAATAAGAAGACTTTAGTGAGGAGAAAGGACAATAAAGGAGCAGGTTTCAGGAAGACAAAAAATCGCAATTTACATTGTATTTAAATCTTTGAAGCTCATAGCTGACAGGAAAGCAAGAAACTAGAAGAGTTCCACAGGTGAGAAGTGTGAGGGGAAAAATATTAGAATAGAACATACAGTTACATCCAGCTATTGCAACAGTAAAATGATGAGACCTACTTGCCAATCTAGTCAGTCAGTTATGTGCCATGTGTGATACACTTTTAAGCGATCATGTATCTTTTGATACATGACTGACTAGGCAGATATTTTTTTTCCTGTGGTAGGTTGCCATTTCTTTCTACAGTAGACCAGTTGCTATCCAAGGCTATAGAACCTGGCCTTTCCTGCTATTTACCCATAGCTGAAGGGAGAAGAGGATTCCTACCTTTCCCAAGGGTATTAGCACATAAGTGAATGTAATAGATTTGACTGGAATTCGAACTCTGCTCTCTGATTCCTCAATCGGAGCTGCTATCCATTACTCTACCGTGTATCCTCTTTGTATTAGGTTGGTGCAAAAATAATGTCGTTTTCTCACATAGTAACATATGTGAGAAAACGACATTATTTTTGCACCAACCTAATAGTATGCTTAAATTCATGTGGCCAAGGTACCAAGGAGGAGAGCTCATTAGAACAACTAATGTGAAAATATTTATAGAAAAGACAGGAAAACCATATTATGGTAGGAGGAAAGTGACTAAAGATGCCAGACCAGGACCAGCAACGTTGCAGATATCTCTAGATATATTACAGGAGCTCCAGATTGGATATGGTAGCAGTATTCAATTCATGAACAAATGGTAAATTTATAAATGATGAAGGGCAAAAAATCATTCTATGATAAATATATAAGGGTGTTTCAATAAGTCTGTAGTCTGACAGATACTTGTTAATTGAATTTTGATCTTTTCTTGAAATCATTGCATTGATAAGGTGGGAGATTGTCGTAAAACATTTTTTTCATCATTAGGCTGCAGCCTTTAAGTTACAGGCTATGAAAACTTTTGCCCACTACTTCTTTATATACTTTTAGTATTTGTATTTTTTATTGTCTAGAGCCATTATACTAAATGAGTTTTGATATATTTGCTACTTGCTACTAATGATATCACTTTTTTACATAATCTAGTATGAGTATACAGATATCTAAAAGACTTTTATCCTTCTTTTTTTTCCTGTCTTTACGTGAAATTGACCTCCCCCCACCGTCTTTACGTGAAATTGACCTCCCCCCACCGTCTTTACGTGAAATTGACCTCCCCCCACCGTCTTTACGTGAAATTGACCTCCCCCCACCGTCTTTACGTGAAATTGACCTCCCTCTCCTGTCTCTACGTGAAATTGACCTCCCCCTCCTGTCTCTACGTGAAATTGACCTCCCTCTCCTGTCTCTACGTGAAATTGACCTCCCTCTCCTGTCTCTACGTGAAATTGACTTCCCCTTCTTTACACGATATTGACTTTTTTTCCCCTGTCTTTTCATAAAAATTAACTATTTTTTTTTTGTTTGTCTTTTTCATTCTTGTTGTTTAGGAGAGAGCACTTAAGTCCAGAAGACTTACAGCGGAACAAAGCATTGGTGGAGAATTTCTGTAAGGGTGCTATTGCTGAAGATGCAACCCAAATAGGCAAAGTAAGATAATTATTTTATTTTGGCTCTTATTCTTTGCAATTGCTTATTTTTGTTTCATCACAATAAAGCTGACTTTAACAAACATGCCTGTAGGTTTATGAAAACAAGTTGGAATTTTTGTTTTTAATCATTTTACCTCAAGCAAGGCAATAACACCACTAACATGCCAATTGTTACTGAGAGTAAAACAGAATGAGACAACTTTAGTGAGGAAAAGCGACAATAAAAGAACAGGCTTCAGAAGAACAAGAAATGGTGATTGATGTTGGATTTAAATTTTTGAAGATCATATTTGTCAGGGAAGTAAGAATCTGGAAAAGAGTTCCACAGGCATGAAGTACAAACAAAGAAACTGTTGGAAAAAAGTTAGTTACATCTTGCTATTTCAACAGTAAAACCATGAGATTTAGTTTTCCAATCTAGTACTGTGCTCAAATTAATGTGGTCCTGATACCGAAAAGAAAATCTCTGAACAATTGCTATGAAAATATTTATAGAAAAGACAGGCAAGTCTGGTTATGGCAAGGGGGGAAAGTGACCGAAGCTGAGATGTCCGCTCGGGGATGATAACTTTACAGATTCTTCTTTGGATTTTGTCGAGAATCTCGATATATGGCAGCAGTATTCAATGCATGGGCAAATGGTAGATTTATAAACATACAAGATTCTGACATGAGAAATTGTCTGGAATGGCATGGTTAACCAACTTTCCTAGCAGTAGATCTAGCAATTGATCCAATATAATCATTCCACTTCATGCCAATGGAAAAAATGTGAGACTGAGAAGGTGCAATGAGTTGCTCTCCAGAAGGTTAGCATCAGCCATGCTGATGGTATGCAAAAATGGTTCTAAAATGAGAAAAGATAGCAGTTTAGTTTTGAAGGCATTGAAATGTACAAGCCATTTTTTGCTGGATTTTTAATCAATACTGAACTTGAGAAACCTACTTTCTTGAAAAAATTGTTTTCAGAGAAAGATTTTATAAATTTCAACTGACAGTAGTCCTGGCTGCACATTCAATGAATGTCAAATGTTTCCTTATAAGGAAACGGCTACTATTACCATTCTAAAGTCTTATTTCACTTCCTGTATCTGTTCTAGTTCCCATTCAAATAAATAGAAAGCATTACTTTTGATGAATCTATCAGATATGAATTAAAATATGCGCTATATATTTTTGTACACCAGAGCCTTTTAAAAAGTAATATTGTCCCTTCATTTGGAAAGGAAATTCCGTTCTTCTGTATGCCGTGTTCCTTCTGGATGTGGGAGATCATGGCTCTCCACAACTTTCTATCCTTTGTAGCTTTTAGAAAGTTTTCTTTCCATTCTCTCCCAGTCCATTCCCTGTCATGCCTGCCATTTACACAAGCTTGTTAGATAGTTTAAATCTCTGATTTCCTCTGTCGCTCGCCTGTCTTGAATATGTCTTGTGAGTCTCAGATTCTCCAAACCTTCTCTCCTCATTATCAATCCTAGAAATTTTAACTCTTTCTTTCTGATTCACTTCACTCAAAATGAGAGGATGATCAAGGGAAGATAAGCAATATTTTTTATTGGTAAGTGTAATGTATTATCTCCCTTGGACAATTACAATTTATCACTGGTTGGAGGCAATCTAAAATTGGATTGACAAAATTTTCATTTTTTTTTTTTTTTTTTTTTTTTTTTTTTTTTTTTTAAATCGAGTTCACCCCAAGCAAGGCAGTAAGGCCACCGAGACACAAGAGCTTACTTGGTGTGAAAGAGTTAAAAACAGGAACATTGCTAAGGAGTGAGAACAGAGGAAGAGTAATCAAGAAGACAAAAGATAGCGATTGATATTGCATTTAAATTTTTGCAGATTAAAGTTGGCTGGAAAGCATGTAGCCGGAAAGGAGTTCCACAAACGAGAAGTGCGAGAAAAGAAACAGTTATTATAGAACTTATAGTTACATCTAGACAGCTTAACAGTAAATTGGTGAGACATTGTCAACAGTCTAGTACTGCACTTAAATTCGAAGTATCTAGGCACCATAGTGAAGAGCTAATTCAAACAATTTATAGAAAAGGGAGGCAAACTTATGTGGTAGGAAAGTGACTGAAGCTGAGCTGCCAGATCAGGACCAATAATATTACTGATTCTTTGGATTTCATCAAGGAGATTTAGCTAGATAGCTGGAGCACCGGGCCATATGTGGCAACAATATTCTAGGCATGGATGAATAGATTTGCAAGATAGACTCTGAAGAGAAAAAACCGTCTAGCATGACACAGGAAACCAACTTGAATATTTTATTAGTATTCAGGCAGGAAAATATGAAACCTGTCTTTCCTTGGTATCTATATTTTTTTTTTTTTTTTTTTTTTTTTTTAAACCTGGTCTCATGACATCACAAACTGGAATCTGACAACATATGTTATGGTTCACTGAGTTCTGGCTCCAGTTGTTTGGGGCTAATGGAAAAGTTTGTCGTGCCATAAAGCTGTGAAGTCCAGTTGTCAACCAGACAACTTATGGACTTGTAGTAGCTTTATAATGGTGTAGTGTGCATTGATGAAATCTGTTGGTCCTCCTAAACATACCATCGACTGATGGTCAAATTACACTCATTTGTCTATGCTGTGCACCCCAGTGACAATGGGTTATTTCCCCAAAATATCTGTATTTTGTGGGATTTTAATAACATTGCCTCCATATGTCAACCCCACCTGACCCCTACCAATCAATAATTGAAGAAAAAAAAAAAGTGTGACACTGTAACCAGAAATAATTTTTGTTTTTTCATATTACAGTGTAACCCGGATATAAGAGATTTTCTCAGGTCCCAAATTAGAGCCTGTGTTAATGTAAACAAAATAGACCAAACCCGGATATAAGAGACTTCTTCGCTGGTCCCGACAACTCTCTTATATCCGGGTTACACTGTACTATAAATCAAATTTTATCATGTAATACTCTCTACACCTGACTGCCATCCTGCATTCCAATGTGACTGCTTGGTCATAACTAAAACCCTACAGTCTAAGTTTAATGGAATCTACACTCAGATACTGAGAACTATGCTTAATATCTCTTTGAGACAACATCCAATTAAATCACAGCTCTATTGACCCATCTCTGATCTTTCTACAATCTTATATGAATTCAGAATGAATGTTGCAGGATACTGCTGGCAAGCAAAATAAGTACTTGTGAATAATCTACTACTCTAGACACCTGCCCATGGCACCAGATGGATTAGTCACCTAGAAAACTCCTACATTGATCAACTACATAATGACACAGGAGACCACCCTCATAACCTTCCAACCTTAATGCAAGATCATGATGGTTGGCATGATAGATCAAAAATATTTTAATTTTATAAAAATTAATCAGTGAGTGTCCAGTTGGCTATATGAACTCATTGTAAACTGATCCCCCCTATGAAAGCCAAAACAAAATATACTCATATACCATGAATTCTTAAAATTTTATAAAATAATTTTTTTTTTTTTTTTTTTGAAATTTTAATCCAGAGAACTTAATTAATAGTTTTATAGTATTATTTTCCCTTAGAGTTACATGTGCTATTCATTTTAGCTGTTGCAAATCCTCAAGTGATGTGGTTTCTGTTATTTGGTACAGTTCTTTGTGATTCTGTAGTGAAGGGTGATTGGATTGCTTCATTATGTGTAAATGCATGTAGATTTGCATATGTTTGAATTATTCATTTTTTTTAAAATTCGGTTAGAAAAGGTTTTTCTTTTTTTAATTTTTTATAAAGCAGAAATGCAAATGGTGGCTTTTCATGTAAGAAAATTTTGAGTGGCTTAATTTGTGCAAAAGGAAGACATGATTATAAAAAAAAAAAAAAAAAAAAAAATAAAAGAAATTTGAAAAATAAAAACAAAAATAACTGCTACTTTTTTTTCCTTAAATAATCCCTTCCTCCTCCAAGCATAACAATTCTTATATAATGGCAATCTGTACAGTAGTGTAATTTGAAAATCTGCCATAACTAGCAAAGGTGTGGACATTGGCCATTTCAAAAGTGCTAGTGGACCAGAATGTATGTTTAATTTGTATTTTATTTTTTAAATTTGAAAGCTTAAACAAAATATACTCATATACTGTATAAAAAAATAATAAAATAAAAATATTTATAAAATTATTTTTTTTTTTTTTTAAATTTGTAATTCAGAGAGCTTAATTAATGGTAAGGAAGTTTAGATTATAAATTTCAAATCTGTTCTTTTACATTTTAAGAAATCATGTGGTATATTTTGTTTTGGTTTGCAGAGGCAGATCAATAGACAAAGAATTTATATAACAAAGTGAACCCCCCCTATTAACCTCTTATAAAAATTTAAATAATAAAAAAAATGTATTTGATCTAGAATGCTTAATCAATAGTAATATGAAAAAAACATTTTGAAAAACTTTATTTCTGGTCGTATTATAGGGTAGGTCAATTTTTTTTTCACTTAGCAAATTAACATTGCACTTGGTATGAAACTGGGGTTTGATGTGATAAGTACTGACACCAAAAATTAGATTCTCAGTTTTTACCAATTTTTAAGCATTTAGTTTTAAAGAACGTCTGAATAAAATGTACAGAAATACCAAATTTCTGCAGGATTTTGTTTTAAAACTGACTTAAAAATTTTACAACTTCAAGAATAAATTCAAATAAAGTTTATATCACTTGAATTGGATACATTGGATGGAAAATATATTCAAACCAGAATTCTAATTATGAATCACCACAAGCAAAATTTGCATTTTTTTTTTTTCTGTATTTGATAAGTAAAAACTGTTAAAAAAAAAAAAAAAAAAAAATTGTAAAAGATTACAAAAAAGGCTAATCAATGAATAAGATTTGTTAGATCATAATTAATAAAAACAAAAAAAAAATAGAGAAAAGTAAATAATACTGCTGGGCACAAATTGTAAGGCAAAATGTTTGAAATTTGCAATGTTATTGAAAATTGCTCTGCACTGTATAATATATTACATCATAATATAGCTAAATTGTTCAGTATAATTTCCCTTTGAAGAAAATGAACGTCTTATTTGATGGCACAATGATTTAGAAATAATATGCTTGTATAATGTATCTTGTCCATGTAAAATTTGTAAAGTGTCAGCAAATTACAGTAGAATCTTTCATATCCAGAGTGCCTCATATCTGGACATGATTCTGATGTGTATATTTAAACTATTTGGGTGATATGCAACTGACTTGAAATTTCTGTTTTTCAGGAAATTTAATTTAGATAATTGCTTATGCTTATTTCACCCTAATGGCTTTTATTGGTGCAAAAGATGATGGCAATAAGAGGAAAAGAACAACTTTTGGAGTTATCGCAAAAGGTGGAAATTTTAAACTGGTGAAAGTTCATTGTAACTAATAGCTGAATTCAACATAGGAGAGTCAACATTGTATGATATAAAATCTTCCAAAGAAACTATTTTCTAGTGTTCACACTGTCACAATGAACAAGGAAATAAAAAAAAGAAAAAAAAAAAAAACATGATTGTGATGAAACCTGGACTGAAATTGAAAAAACTATTGAAAAGTTTTATGGAAAGAAAGCCAGCATTCAGCTATGATGATTGCAATAAAGCATGCAGAGTTAGTGTCTTTCATTTAAAAAATTTCAAGAACAAAAGCAAAATGAAATGCAGAAAAAGTTGAAAATGACATTAGAAGAGAAAGTCATCATGTGACAGTGATTTTTTTTTTTTTTTTTTTTTTTTTTTTAATCCTTGTTACATTATTTGTTTTGCATATGTGGCATACTTAATTTAATGAATTTTCATTAACATTACATAATTAATTTTTTTTTCCTTAAAATTAATTATGTTATATTCCCTCACCATTAGCTTATTTTGTTTACTATAAAACATTGAAAATAAATGTTAAGCCTGATTTCAGTTCTTTTATTTTGAACCAATTATAAACCCCTCATATCTGGACTTTGTAACTATTCCTCATATCTGGAAGGTCTTCTTAGTCTCGTTGTCAGGGATTCTACTGTATAAATTTTATAAGGCTGTGCTATAATGGTTTCACTGATCAGTGGAATAAAATTCCAATGCTACAATTTTAAAGCTAAACTTAATTTTCAAAATGGCTTCCTCAAAAAATGGTAACTATTTGGAAAAAATATCTTGTGTAGTTATTTATTATCCAACATTCAAATTGAGTGCAATACCACAGTTCCAAAATCAACCTGTCCTATTGTACAAATGCTCCAAAAAGTGCAATAAAATCATCTTGCAGACCAAGTTTTATGCACTGAAATTTTGTGTATTCAGTGTCCCTTTTTATAGAGCAGAGCTATTATGTACTCTGAAGAAGGCCAATGTACAGCACCTTGTCACTTTTGAATTTCACTACTACCACTGTCTCAAGATCAGATGGTCCCACATAAAAAAATGTTGAAATTGGTGACTGAGTTTGAATTAGATAGAACATCACTCAAGCGATTATCTGAAGAAAGCTGGACCAGACATCTGGACATCTGCTGGATTGAGAAATGAAGGCTGTTGAAGCTAGAAATCTTTCGAATCATCGATGGCAACAACAGAAGTGGATGTGATAGATTGACAACATTAATTATTGGTTTAAGGTAGGAATAGCTAAGCTAACTCTAGCTGCCAAAAATAGAGAATACAGGAGAGCCATTATCCAGAATGCAGTTGACATAAATGACTGTTGGGCCTAAAGAAATTAATGAGAAAAAAATATTGATAAAGTGCACATTTTTTAAAAAGAATACTAGTCTCTTTTTGGAGGAAAATGTCGATGGTTTTTATTTTTTAATTTTTTCAGATTAAAATATTTCTTCTCACTCTCACCTCCTCGCGCTATCACACTCTTTCTCGAAAAAAAAACTTGTTTGCGACTCTTTCTCGAAAAAAAAAACTTCTCTCTGACTCGAAAAAAAAAAACTTCTCTCTGACTCGAAAAAAAAAAACTTCTCTCTGACTCGAAAAAAAAAAAAAAAAACTTCTCTCTGACTCGAAAAAAAAAAAAAAAAAACTTCTCTCTGACTCGAAAAAAAAAAAAAAACTTCTCTCTGACTCGAAAAAAAAAAAAAAAAAACTTCTGACTCGAAAAAAAAAAAAAACTTCTCTCTGACTCTTTCTCAAAAAATGTTTTGTAAATGATTTTTTTCTTTTTCATTTTCTGTTTCTCTTGCTCTCATCATCAATTTTTGTTGTGTCCTTAGCAGCCTGAAAGGCGGATGTCACTTCTTCCGCCAGCAAAACCTTGCCTGAAATGGGAAGAATATGAAAGTTTCACTTCTGGCAAATGCCCTTGTTTGGGACGGGTTTTAGTTTCTAAGGAAAACTGTAAAACTTATAAAGCTACCGTGGCTATGGTAAGTATAATTTTGCTCATTGCAAGAAGCTTGCTTCAGTTTAATTTTTTTTTTTAATTTAATTTAATTTTTTTTTTTTTTCCATTTTTCTTAATCCCTATTGTCTGAGAATTTTTGTTAGCTTTGTTGTTATCCATTAGGGGTTTCAGTGTCACTAATGACCATCATGAAAACTGGATTTGACAAATTTACAGTTCTGGTTGAGAATTAATTTTTACATTTTGGAAAAGTATGAACCCACTTTCTTTTATACTGTTCTGTCACAAAAATCTGTAGCAGAATTTTTCATCACTGGTGAGCAAAGATGGTTGATGAAGAAGAGTGGAGTGGATGAGCACTTTGGCAAACTACTCCTCCAACCATGTCTGTTCAAGCAGCAGGAGCAGCACCAAAATCCTATTACTATTATTGTCAACCTTGACAGGGATCTGTCTTCTGTAGGAGGTTCAAAGGTTATTTATTTTTGTATCTGTATGTTTGGAGGTTGGGTACAAAAAGAGCAAAGGGACATGACCCAGAAAAGCTTCACTGTAATGATAAAGATATTTTTCTTTCATTTACCGTCTCTTCAGGATGTTGGGTGATTAAGGCTCTCTACTACTTGATTTCTTAAGTTAAAATGTATCAGTTAACAAGTAAATGGATTTATTCCAATACTAAGTCTATTCCTTCTTTTTCTCTTGGAACTCTTACTTATAAAATGCAGATTGTGTGTGTCTGTACATTTATATATTGGATCGGATTTCCTACATTTTTCAACCGATTTCAACAAAACTTCACAGGACTGCGTAAAATTACCATGTGGTGGTTCTGACAGTGGCAAAAATTGGAAAAACACAATTGTTTTTGCACAAAATCAATTTGAAAACACTATAAAATACAATTCTGTCGCCAGAATGAAAGGGGGACAACTCATATCGAGTTATACTTATTATAAAACCCAGGTTGTTTGTGTGTGTATTCGTTTATATATGGGATCGGATTTCCTACATTTTTCAACTGATTTCAACAAAACTTCACTTTGGGGGGTGGGGCAGGTAGTGTTTCTTATTGTCTTGCACACTTTTTTCTTTATTTTTACATTCAGAATGCTTTAAAAATTCCATTTACAAGACAATTATAATAAAATTTTATTCAATTGATAGACTCATAACGATTGAAAACAATGTTTTTGTTTGGGTTTGACTAATTCGTAACCCCCCCAAAAAAAACAAAACAAAAAAAAAAAACTAATTAAGACATCAAATCAGTAACTAATCTAATATGATTCCCTCCTTTATGGCTTTACATTGGAACCACACTTTGTCCTAATGTTTGCCAACAGTAACTTAGTATCAAACATTTAACACCTAGTAAACACTTCTCACTGTATTTTTTTAATTTTTGCATTTCATGATACTCTGTCTTAGTCTCTATTAATAGTGGCCTTTAGCCACCCTATGGATAAAGACTGTGAGTTGCTATGAAACATTCATTCAATAACTGCTAATTATCTCTTTCTTATTTAACAGATCTCATGGCAACGTCAGCCTTTGTCTCTATATCTTTAGATGAGTGTAGAACATTTACTTAGCATTTGGGATCTATCATGTAATCATTTTTGACAGGATAAAAGAGTTGTCTCCCAGGTGCAGAGGCAGCAAGTTTGATTGCCTATATAGATTGCTGTCTCTGTATATTCAAATTAATGTTGTTATCTCATCTGATAAAAACTGACACAAGTTGCTCTGCTATTTAAAGAATGCTGAATTGCTAATGAACTTTTTCTCTTTTTTGCAGTTCAATAAATTTGTACCAAATGCAAATATTTTTCTCCCAATTCTTATAACTGTCATGAATTTAGGAAACCACTTGTCTGAATCAGTAGTGGTGTTTACCTCCAGACTTTTCTGTAAATATGTTCTGTTCTTTTATGTGCTGTGTCCCTTCAGGATTTAGGTAATCATGGCTCTCCACATCTTCATGTCCCTTGTATTACTTAATAAATTTTATCATTTTGTCATTTCTCCCAAACCCTGTTCTACCATCCATTTGCTCAAATTCATCAAGTACGTTATTTCCCCTGTCCCTCTTTCTTTCAATCTGTCCTGTGAGTATCAAGTTTTCCAAGCCCTCCTTCCTCATTATGTGCCCCAGAAATTTCAACTGCTGATGTTAAGTATAAGTTTCCTTTTTATTTCCATTTTCTCTAAAACCTCATTGTTGCTCATATGTTCTGTTCAAGGTATCTTCAGCGTCTTCCTTTTAGAACTACATTTCTGTTGCTTCAAGTCTCTTCATCTTTCAAGAGATTGTCCAGCATTCTCCCTCTTACAGAACAGATATTGCGTAACAGTTTAGTACTCTTTTCTTTGTTTCTAATGAAATTTTTATGTCTCTTATTACTCTGCTTAGCTTTTGGAATGCATCTTTGGCCATCCATGTATGATTCCCGATCTGAGTGTTGCACTTTCTGTCCTCTGTCAGGACACTTCCCAAATATTTAAAATTTCTGTACTTGTTTCATTTTAGTATCCCTGATTTGTAATTTGTATTTTGGGCACATGACCCAGTGGATAAAAGTCCAAATAATGTAAATAGTGTAAATACTTCATCTCAGAAATATAGACAGATATCTTCTATTTTTTTTTTTTCTTGAATTTTTTTTTTTTAAACTGTCATATTTTAATATTGAAACTTTTCTTCCTTCAGAGCGAAGATTTTCCAATGACAGTAGAAGCGTAAGTATTTTTTTTTTCCTATTTTAGTTGATAAATTGCAGATTTCTTCACCTGTTAGATAAAATAAGGTTAATTTTATGTCCTTTTTTTTTTTTTTTTTTTTTTTTTTTTTTTTTTTTTTTTTTGTGCCAATACACATTCTTGACTGGTATGACAAAAAAAAAAAAAAATGACACTCTTGTTTAGAGAGAATTTGTTTAGCTGTGGATAATTGTTCTTCCATATTTCTCCTGGAGCTTTTCATTTTGACTCTTGCTTTTTCTTTTGGTTTAAAGGATATAAGTAACATCAGAATCATGATATCTACCATCAATGTTTGAAACAAAGTGGAATAAATAAGGAAATATAACAAACCCAACAACTTTTCACGTCTTAAATTTAGTGATGAAGTTGTTTGTAACTATTACTACTATAACAAGAATAACAGCTTTGATGATGATTATGATGATGATAACCTCAACCTCTTGATGCTTCACTAAACTTCACGGCTTCTCACCTTAACTGATTGAAGATGTTCACTTGTACATATTTTGTCTTGCTGAATTAAGATGGACTACAGTTAACATCCCATTTAATACCACAATTGCCTGACTGTAACCACTTGGGGGATGCCAGCTTTAGATGTTCATGCATTCTTCATGAGTGGGGCATAGTGGGGAGGACATCATAGTCGGCTATCAAGAGCTCAACCCCCCCGCGCCCAACAAAAAAACTCGTCACTATATTGGACACATTTGGGTGTGATCAATGTGCTTGGTATATTGAGAGGTATATTTGTACCCTAGTGTCACTTTTAGTGTGCTTGCTACTACTAAATGATGATGGTCAACCCCCCCCCCCCAGCAACCACCAAAACAGCAGCAGCAGAGTATATCCCATAGTGGTTGAGTGATTATAACTTGGTAAGAGAAGCATGTGACCTGCTGGGGGAATCCCCTCCTACCAAGTCTTATATAAAACAGTAGGCTTTCTGTTCCTAGAGAGACAGAAAACTAATTTTAATTTATTTCATCTGGTTTTGTTGATTACAAGTTTGGTGGAGATGCTCCCCAGTATTAAACCTTTATATGGATGGAGGAGATCATTTTAGTTATATAAAGCAAATTTATTTTGGCAATTAATCCTGTGAATTATGGATGAATTCCTTTGGTGCACGAAATAAAGCCCTATAACTTGCCTCATGAAAGGAGTAAATATAAGTAAGATAGTATATAATTTGCCATTACCTGAATACCCTTTATTAACTTTTGTGTTACATTTGAATGCACACTTTTAATAGAATGAATATCAACATAATCTTGTGCTAGCTTTCTTGGGAACTACTTAGACTGGTCCCCCTTGTTTAAAAAAAAAAAAAAACAGCCATGACATTTATCAGAATGAAAGATATTGATATTTTTTTTTTTTTTTTCATTAGTTTGAGAGTGTCTGGTTTATAATAGTGATATTGTATAAAATCAATCCTTGACTTTTCAGTGTAACTGAACATCAGTTATTTAAAAATTTCAAGATTGAAACTGTGCTTACATCATTGATATTTGCGCATTCCCTCAAAATTTTCTTACTTTTCTGAATTTTTAACTTTTTTTTTTCCTCAGAAGCACATGCACAAACATTGGGGGATAATGATTATTTATCTTAAATGAAGAATAAACAGATATATATATACTTTTATTAATATATGTAGATTTTTCTTCTTTAATTAAAAAGGTGTATCCATTAGTTCTTTATTTAAAAGAAATCTTTTTTGTTAAGAAAAAAAAAAAAATGTCTATTTTCATATGCAGAACATCTAATTTTTGTAACTCTTCTAAATTCATAAAAAAAAAACGGAAAATTTTTCAATTTTGATGGATGTTGCAACTTATATATAAGATCTAATGAAAGCTAATATTCAAAAATTATTTTCCCCCAAATTTTCTTATTTTTCATGAGTGGGCCAGTCTACTTAAGTAGTTCTATTTCTTGGTACAGTTTTTGTCTCCAATGGTTAACAGAACAAAACTTTAATGTTTTGTTTGTTTCTTTTTCTCAATTCATAATACCAACAAAAGGCAACTGAAGATCTTATCTGTATTCAATGTATCTGTTACAGATTATTAGATGTCCTGGAAGTTATAGCCCCTTTTAAACAGTTTCAAAAGTTGCGAGAGTTCATGACAACAAAACTACCTCCTGGTTTTCCTGTTAAAGTGGGTTAGTAGAAATTTTTAACTTTTTGAAAATTTGATTTTTTATAATAATAATAATAATAATAAAAGCCATTTTAAGTTCCTAGATAGACAAGATTATTTTTGAGAAATAATTGAAAGGATTATTTTAAATTTTATTATTTTGTGTAAAAGCTATAAGAGAAAAAGATAGTATGAATCCACCTCTTTTCTCCCCAGCTATGGGTTAATTAGTAAGACTTGTATCAAACCATTATTATCTTGAAAAAATCTTCTGGGCTTTATATAACATGCAAAGGGTTGATAAGCTGTAGAAAATGAATCAACAAATCACAAAAATTTTCTCAGTAGAAAATCATTTAATGAAAAAATATAAATTGTAGGTAAAAGCAATGATTAGTCAGTTTGTGTTTAATAACAATGTGGAATCTTTTTCTCAAAAGGAAATTGTATTTACCGTCTTTCTGTATCATTTGAAATTTTTTTTTCTCTCTAATATTGTCATCTTTATTATTATCCTTATATTTTGGCAGTTGCACATCTTCAGGTATCTGGGTAACCTCTAGGAAATTTTGAACTGTACCATTTACTTATTTGCAGAGGCAGCTTGTTCTCATTCCACTGTCCATGTCTATGGATATCTTGTCTTGTTCTTTTTTAGTATGGCACACATTGCTCATTCTGTCTCGACTAAGTCTGCATTACCCATGGAAAAATAACCTCATGGATTAAAGCATTGTCTCATATGTTTGGCAGCATAATAATTGTGAGTTCAATCCCTGTGCTGGGTACTACAGGCAACTGAGCAGTATTACAAAAGAAATGCCTGAAAAAAAGGAAAACGGAACACATGAAATATTCCTAGACATTGAAAGTGGAATGCAAATGATCGATCTGTATAGATTAAACAAAGTGAAAAATTTTCTGAAGGTTACACAGACTGACAAATACCTGAAGAAGGCTGGAGAGTGCAACAGCTGAAATGTTGATAATAACAAGATGAGGATATTAGTCCAAATGTAAATATTAGGTTATATTATTTTTGCACCACCCTAATAACATAACTCCTCATCCCAGAAATTTAGACATAACTGCTTTCTTTTCTTTTCTCCATTTTCCAGAATTACCTGTATTTCCGACAGTCACAGCAACAGTAACATTTACAGACTTTGACTGGGTAGATGATTTGTCTGCGAATCTCTTCTGTATACCTGAAGACTATCATGAAGACCCACAGCGCTTTCCAGATTTATGATTTTAGTGATTGCTAAGGTTAAGACACACACACACACACATTTTCTCATAGAAAGAAAAAAAAAAAAAACTTTTCCAAAAGATAGGTCCTGATTCTTTTGCTGTCTTATTAAAAGACACCCACTTCCCCCAAAATATCATTTGGCAATCTTTAACCTTTGTACCCACAAAAAAAATAATGGTGTGTATAAAGAATGTTTTTCTTTCCTTAACACTGCTATTATTTTAATTACCTTCACTCCTTGGCAATGTTTATTGTTTTAAAAAGCGATGATTAAAATTGTATTAAAACCTAAATGATGAAAGAGAATTTATACATTTTTTGTTTTTGAGAATTTACAACAAAAATATTAAACACTATTTATTAGATTGTTTATTTACAAGAATAATTTTATATTTACACCATTCATATTTTTAATACAGTCAGCTTTTAAGTTAACTGTATTAAACTGTATTAAAACTAAAGTAAAGCATATTTATCATTTACCAATTTATAAAGAAATAAATATGAAAACAATTTTTTATTCATAAATTTATAAACATTATTAAAATACTTAAACCAACTATAAGGAAATCTTTATTATTTATCATTTTATAAAGTTTGAATCGATTGGCAATTAGCTGATGTTTTACCTGTCACTCCTCAGGAACAAAGAAAATGCATAAATTCCATTTCATATGTTTTAAAATTCTAACCATCGCTTTTTAAAAAAAACTTTGCCGAGAAAGGTAGTTAAAATAATAGCAGTGGCAAGGAATAAAAAACGTCCTTTTGACAAGGTTATTTTTGCAGACACAGAAGTTAAAGATTTCCTATCATTTTTTTTTTTATTTGTATATGGACTAATAACATTTTAATAAGATTTTCCAGTTGTATTATTCAACTTCTCTGTCAAGTTGTAGCCCATTTCTGAAGGGTCTTTGCTACAGTCCACATTTGCAGTCCTTACAGAGTGTCCTAATTCCAGTTTGAACTTTAACACTTCAGGAAGTCGTTCTTTTTGATACTCTTTGTCTTCGTCAGGTACCTTTTGTATATAATTTTCTTACCATGTCTCACAAATTACACAAAAAATGACACTAAAAAAGCAAATATTTAAGATTGTTGCTTTTTTTTTTTATTTAAAATATTTAACAAAAAATAATTTCATCACCATGGCAACTTTTTTCACCAGAAATTCTGAATTTTTTTTTTTTTTTTTTTTTTTTAATGGACTTCGGATATATTCATTAAATGCTTGCTTGTGATTAGATAGAAAAAAAGATAAAAGAAAAACCTTAATTTTAGAAGTATGCAAAATAGACATTAAAAAAGAAAATATAAAAATAAGCAAAGGAACAGAAGTTTATCTTAGCACATAAACACCGAAGCAAGACACATGCTAAAACAAGCCTAAGACCATTGGTGACTAGAATTCAACCCATACCATGGAAGTCCGCCCATCCAGTTGAACGTGTATGGTGCTTGAAGACCAACTGTAACCACCAACTCTGCCACCACAAATGCCAATGTATTATTTTGGATGATTTCTGCCGGATCAATATTTTTTTTTTTTTTCTCCTCCCTGTCCCACTCAAATCTTAAGAAAAAAAAGAAAATATCAGTTTCTTGTAGATAAGAAAGAAAGAAAGAAAAAAAAAACAAACAAATGAGATTTATTTTTCCTTTCATTTGAATTATATATATATATATATATATATATATATATATATATATATGTGTGTATGTGTGAAATTTTAAAATATTTTTGTTTTTTGATAATTATGGGCTTTGTATGTATGTATGTGTGTGTGTGTGTATATATATATATATATATATATATATATATATATATATATATAGTGTACACACACACACAATGTACTCACCAGATGTGAAATTGATTTTTGCTTTTGAAGTTCAAAATTTTGTCCTGATGTCTGCGCATGACAAGGGAATATTTTAATGAGATAAGGAAAAATGTTTTGCTGCATTTTATTGCTTTTTATTTGTATTTTCCATTAATTTAAAACTCGACAGGAGTAGTTTTTTTTTTTTTTTTAATTACATATTCACTGACCCTCTAAAATCTTTACTGTCTTCAAAGCATTATGTTGAGGATCTCTTTTTGTGTGTGTAATATATATCTATAAATTCCTTACATTTGTGGAATAACTCCATAGGAACAAAGCATACAAGGAAATATTTATTAACAAGAATTTTAAATTAATTTCTTGGCCATAGTATCTCATGAGGCCATTTTCTGAGTCCTATTTACAAAATCAGAACAATTCAAGTTTCTTGTCAACTAGTGACATGACGGAACTAGATTTTCTATCCCAGTTCTACATATACTGTTGTCTTTAATTCATTCCACCAATGCTCTGTAGTCGATGATATGACC
Source organism: Acanthosepion lycidas (assembly GCA_963932145.1). Classification (NCBI taxonomy): domain Eukaryota; kingdom Metazoa; phylum Mollusca; class Cephalopoda; order Sepiida; family Sepiidae; genus Acanthosepion; species Acanthosepion lycidas. The sequence goes on along the minus strand of OZ010580.1, from coordinate 75,347,900 downwards.
GACTGTAGTGGTCATATATCAGTATATTATTTTGTACTTGTTCATGGCTCTGCTTAATACCACCAAACTGCTAAACTTTAATGTTTTTAATATTTATTTTCATTCATTTTTTTAAAGATATATTTTTCTTTAGTTTTATGTGTGGCTTCAGATTAGAAGGCTAAAGACTAAATTTTTAATCAAATTTAATGAGATGGTATCTTTCAGCTCAAGTTCCAAATAAGATTTTGAGTCTGTGTTGTTGGAACGTAGTGCATTTACCTCCCTTGAATCTATTTACTTATTTAAGGTGATTGTCATGGCTTGGTTTTGGCAACAACAATTTGAGGAAAGTTATTCAAACCTGTTGCAAGTTCTTAAGATGTTGGTCTTTGGTATCTCTACGGGAGAGGAGGGCATGGTTTCTTTCTTTCTTTTTTCTTTCTAAAACCTCCTCTTTAAGCAGCTTATTTGAATAGGGGAGATGACTTGATAGATACTATGCTTTCAAATTGTTTTGTTGGTTTGTTTCCTACTTATGGCAGATTGATAGGTCTTTTTTCAAGAAGTCTTTCTATCCCTTCAGTGGAGCTTCATTTTTCTTGTGGCAGGAGATACATTCTCTGAATCAGGAGATCTCTGAAAACCAATAAGTCCTCTATTGTTATCACATCAACTAATTTCTTCTGAATATTTTTTGGTCACTGCAGCTGTTTTTTTTTTTTTTTTTTTTTTTTTTTTTTTTTTTTTTTTTTTTTTGTTATTGCTATTGCACCTGATTTTTTTTTGTTTGTTTTTTTTATTTTTGTTATTGCACCTGATTTTTTTTTTTTTTTTTTTTTTTTTTTGCAAATGCAACTGAATTTTGTTTTCGTTAATCTCTGCAGATGAGCCTCTCAATCTATGGAAAATGGGTCCTTTTTTTCCTGCTTGCAAGATTGGGAGTATTTTTTGTTTTATTTTTCATATACCATCTTTCAACTACTTTATTCTCAAGTCTTCTTGGCCCTTGTATTGGGTGAATATTGGGAGAGGTGGGGGAATAATCAACAAAAACTTAATCTCCAATGTTAAGCACTAGGAAAACTGCTGAGGATTGGCTAAAAAAAAATAATTTCTTGAAACTCTGAGTATATATTCATATAAGGTTAAGTGAACTATTTCATTCAAATATATAATTTATTCGAAAATTATGACATAAATGTTATAAAATCACTACAAAAATAGCCATTTTATTTCAACACTTCTGGTGTCTTATCAAGTGATGGTGTTAAGCACTTTTAAGAATAGTATTTTTTGGTTATTGGAATTTATTCTGTATACACCAATCCTATACTTGTGTGTGTGTATATATATATATATATATATATGCACACATGTGCACACAGTCTTGTTTTTATTAGATTTATTACTCAAAATGACTTCTTAGTTGTTTCTTGTTGAAATTCAATTGTGCTGCTTTTCTTCTCACACAAGAAATAAGGGTAATGTGACAGCAAGTCTCCTTACATTTGTTGATTTTTCCATATTACTGTGGTCTAGATAGTCTTAATTCCTCTTTGGATCTTCAGTTAATATGGCCATGGCCTTTAGCCCCATGTTCCAAAGTTATTTCTGTTTTCTCTAATGAGATGGCATTATTCCTCTGCCCAAACTACAGTCATTGAGTTTTCACTCGGTCAGCTTCTAATTTGACAGCATTATTATTGATTAATAAGCTTAAGCTAAGATTATCCAATACTGTATGATACGAAGCCAAACAAATTTAATAAAAATTGTTAGTCAGTTCTTTTAAGTGGAGAAAGAAAGAAATTTTGTCTGTTGGGAAATCGGTTTTTAAATTTTTTTTTTATTTTTTTTTTATTTTTTTATTTTTTTATTTTTTTTAATGCCCGAGTCTTGTGAGGCCAGCAACATTGAGTCAAGTCATGAACTAGATGTGTGACCACTTGGGAATATTACGTCCTATAAACTTGGATGCACAGGTGGTGTAATAGTTAACAGGCATAAGAAATCAGAGATGAGTTCCAATTCCAGTCACTTGCGCGCAAATACCCTCAAAGAAAGGTATGAAACCACCTCTTCTACTCCCAACTCTGGATTAAATAGTGGGACTAGTATCTGAAAAGCATTATCTTCAAAAGGAATGCTAATGCAATATTCACTTGCAAAAAAATTATTCTTAGAATCCAAAAATATATCTCAGCTTTAAATAACCAAAAAAGGTTGATAAGCCATAAAAAAACAAATCTGTTCAACATTCTAATGACACTAAAGAGTATTTAATTTTCAACCATAATTAACTCACTCTTTTATCATTACCTTTTGTATTTTGTCCATTGTTATTGCATTCATTACAATTTATCATATTTTATTATTGTATTTTGGTCAGTTTTCAGTGAACACAACACTTATTAAAAAAACAGACATTAAATCCTCATAATTACAAAATTAAATTCATTGAAAAAAGAAAGTTTTATCTTTATTTAGAGTCAATGATTAGCAGTTTTAGCTATTTGAATTTTCTAATGAATCTTAATGTTTCTGGTTAATAATTGAACAAGCTTCTTGCATGATACACAACTATAAAATACCTGTGGAAATTCCCCTATTGCCTCGTTAAATATTTGAGCTGACCAACTTTAGCCAAATATTACAATAACAATCATAAGTATGAATGCAGGTCATTATTTAAAGAAGTAAGAGGGTACAAATGAAAAAAATTAAAAATTGACAAGGTTTTCCATTTCACTGAAGCAGATGTTAAAGATGAGTGTTATCACCTCTTCTATCATTTTCTTTTCTCCCCCTTTTCTTTTCGAAATGAAACAGTGTCTTTGATATATATTTCCTCTATCTTCACAATCAAACAGAGAATGTAAAATGTAAATGGCCCATTGTTTAAATGATGCAGGATGTGCTAAGTAAAAAAAAAAAAAAAAAAAAAAAAAAACAAGCAAAAATATAAAATGATGATATCTGTTGATGAATCCAATTGATTCTTACCCTGATGAGTGGTATATCTGTGAAACTTGGAAATTGGGCAATGAGTCTTGAACTTTTATTTATTTATAAAGTTTTGTTCTCTGTAGAAATGGACTGAATGTTTATTTACTCTAAAATCCTAGCAGATCTGAACTTGTATTTTAGCAATAGAATTCTTTTCTTTTGAACTTCTGTCAGCATTTGCCAATCAAAACTGAATTAATATGGTGCCTTCATCTTCTTTTTTCCAACTGCCAAGAATTATTTGCGTTTTTTTTCTTCCACTCATTAATTTAAAGTGGGTTTGTGTAGGTGAAAAAGGTAAGCTTCAAAATCTCTCTTATTTTTTCTTTCTTTCTCTCTTTCTTCCAAATCATAATCTCTCTCCCCAACTGCATGGCAGATTTGTGATTGATAATTTTTTCTTTTTTTTTTTTTTTTTTTTTTTTTTCTTCTTTTTAATTTCTGACTTTATAAGAAACAAAAAAAAAAATCTTGATGTAAATTGAAGCTTGTGGCTTCTTTGAATTTCAAATGATCTTGGCTTTATAATTTTTTTCATTTGATTTTTGTCTTTGTGTGTATGTATATATATATATATATATATATATATATATATATATATAAATAAAATGTGTGTGTATGTATAAAAAAAAAATTTAAATGGAGGAGGAAAAGGTTTATATATATATATATATATAAAATGTGTGTGTATGTATAAAAAAAAAAATTTAAATGGAGGAGGAAAAGGTTTATATATATATATATATATATATATATATATATATATATATCACTGAACAGAATCTGGGAGAACTTTCAGTTTTGTTTTGCAAGACAGAAAAATATTGTTATCTATCTTTTATATAAACTAGAATTTAAGAAATGTTTTCTTTATGCAAGTCTGTATGTTTGAATGTAAGTATTTTTTTTTTCTCTCCACGAGTTTGGTGTCATGTTACACTGTTGAGGGATTTGCACTTGTAAAGATGGTGATTTTTTGCATTTGAAAAAAAATAAATAAATAAACAAAAAAAAATTTAATATTGCACAAGTTTAGCCACTTGGGAGCAGATCTCCAAAGAAATTTCACAAGAATTCTTACTCTGGCAGTAAATCTCTTCTTGATTCAAGACAATTTCTACATGTTGAGGAAAGTAGTGATTGTTCCAGAGTGGCTGATGAGATATTTTGCCAGTGTGTTAATAGTGAGATAGCCATTTCCATTCTGGGAAACATTAGGCATTCATTGACCATCAAGTGGTTAGAGACCTTATATCTTCTTTAAATCTTTTGCTTCATAAAGGCAAACATTTTTCTAGTCCAAAAAAAATAAAAATAATAAAAAAAAATGTCCGTTTGAGGATTGCTATCCCAGGTTGCATGGAGGTAATAGTTGAAAGTTGTTTTGTAACTGAATTATTATTATTTTTTATCTTGAGGCATGTATGTCTTCGTCTTTTTTTTTTGTTTAAATGACTGTCCTAATTGCAAAAAAGCCTTTTCTTAAAAGCATATAGAGATTAGTAATAGATTTCAAGTCAGTATATAAATGTTGCAGAAAACAAAAAAAAAAAATCTGTAAAAGTAGAATTAAAGGCACTAAACAGAGCTTTCCAGATTTCAATAACAGCAGATCACAAACAACCCTGGTAAATAGTATATAAATTATTTCAAAAGTTTAACAGTAAAAAATTTTTTTTATGTGTATATTTCTTATTTATTTATTTATTTTTTAAATCATTTCACCCAAAAAAGGCCAAAAAAGATACAGATAAAGATACAAAAAAGCCACTAAGATACAGAGGATTATTGAGTGTGAAAGAATATAAGAAAAAGAAGACATTAAAGAGCAAGAACAATAAGAAGACAGAAGATAACAAGTGACATTGCATTTAAGTTTTTGAAGATGAAAAGTTGACTGAAAAGTAAAAAGCCAGAAGTGTGAGAGAAGAAACTATTAGCATAGAACTTCCAGTTACATCTTGCCATTTCAACTGTAAAACGAGATCTTACTGCCAATCTAGTACTGCACTTAAATTCGCAGTCTAGATACCATAGAGAACTTCATCAGAAAAAATGCCATGAAAGTATTATAGAAAAGGCACTGGAAAGCTACATTATATCAGTGAGGAAGTGACTGAAGCCGAGATGTCATGTCAGGACCAATAATATTGCAGATTCTTTGGAGTTCACCAAGGATCTCTAAATATACAGCAGCAGCATCAACTCTGATGTGGCACAGGTGTAACTTTAAAACCTTTTTCTTTGAGTAAGGATATTCCCTGTTAAATATATCTGTCATTTTTAAGAGGGGAAAAGCTACATTAGATAACAACTTATAATATGCATTTGGGAGGCAAGAGCATTTCTTTTTTAGATTAGTGGTTCTCAACCTTTTTTTTTTATCCATGGACTACGTTTACTCTTAATTTTCTGGTGGACCCACATAACCATTCAATAATAAAAAAAAAAATAAGCTAATTTTATTTTTTACTAATATTAGGCCAAAAAAGATACAGATAAAGATACAAAAAAGCCACTAAGATACAGAGGATTATTGAGTGTGAAAGAATATAAGAAAAAGAAGACATTTAAAGAGACATAATATATATATATATATATATATATATAAAGCCTTTTTTGGCAATCAAAGCATCCATTAGAGTAAAAGGGAGACTAACTTACATCACTTGATTTCATTTTCTGCTAGTTGTTTTCCTATTTTTAGTATATGGCCTAGATTACTGTAGAAATTCCAATTCTCATTTGTAAAGTGAAATTGCTCTATAGACCACTAAACTATTACTATGGATCCTCAATTTGTTATTTTTTGTGTGGGACCACCAGTAATATTACATGGACCCCCAGAGTCCCCAGTTGGGAACCACTGTTCTACATATCGATTTACCAGATAGATTTTTATTCATGACCATTATCACAGGTCAGACCATGAGACTATTATTTAGTCAAGTTTTCTCGTTTTCAAATATTTGAATGGAAACTTTTTAATGCACTCTGTTTAGGAAGTACTCCCAGATATCAATTTCTGGCTGTTATGTCTTTTCTTTGAATTATCTCCCTTTGACCTTGTAAAAATTATTTTAAGTTAAGTTTCATTGATAATGGTAATAGTTAACCGTTTTCTCATAATGAAATATTTGGCATTCTTTGACTGAACAAGTCAGTGTTGGTTGAGATAGATAAAATCCTTCTATTAAAACAATTTTTCAGGAAAATATATCTAGAGTCCCCTTAGTGTTTCAGTATTGATGGAGGCTTCCTTCCTAAACTTGTTTGAAGTAGTGATTATGTCATTATTTTCTCTTTGAGTTGTGCCATCCATTTTAGTTGTTTCTGAAAGTCTTCAGGTGATGTAGTTTCTCTTATTTGGCACAGTTCTTTGTAGTTCTGCTTATGGTCAAATTATGCTGAAACACTGGTTCTCATTTAATTACTGAAGTTAAGCATCATCAAGCTTGGTCAGTACTTAGATGGTAGATTTTTTGGGAACACTGTAGGAGTTTGCTTACAGCACCTAATTTTAAATATATTTTGGTTTTAATTAACTCACAAACGGTTGACTGTTAAAAAAAAAAAAAAAAAAAAAAAAATCAGTTTTTGTGCACCAGTTCACAATATTCAAAGAAGGATGGTTGTGACTAAGAACTACAGGCTTTAATTGTTTGAAGTCATTTTTAACTATTGATCTTAGGAAGCAGTTGTATACAGCTAAGTGATATTTTTGAACGAGTTTGGTGTTATGCATGACATTGGTGTGAAAGTTTCAATCTGACAAGTGTATTGTTTTTATTTCCAAGGTCTTCCTTTGTACTTGTTTGAATCCTCATCAGTGTTACACAATCTTTTTGAACTTGTATTCAGAAATCTTTAAGTTTATTTCTTTTTCAAATCCAAGCAACAGCTGTACAGTCAAAGCTGATCTGATTTTTATCTTATTACTTTTTTTTTTTTTTTTTTATTACTGTTGTTTTTCAAATCATTCTTTTATTGTAATAGTAGTTTTAAGAAAGGTGACATGCTGTATGAGCATGGATAGGAATTTACTGTGGAAGACATGGATTAGTGAATTTTCTATAGAAAAAGAAACATATTTATTAAGGCCAAAATATATATATATATATATATATATATATATATAAAGTTCAATAATTTTTTAGTCTTTCACAACAAATTCAGGTCCAGATTCATGCAAGATGTTGTTTGTAAAATTACAGTGTGGTATATTTAAAGACCGTAGCGATATGTGTGTGTATGTATATATATATATATATATATATATATATATATATATATATAAAAGAATGAGAATAATGTAAATTGTAACGTTCACAGCATTAATTCAAAAAAGGGCTCAATACCAAATAGAGCACCAGTTGAGATACAATAAGACATCAAAACTAGAATGCATCTTTGTAGTGGGTAATTTTTTTTTTTTTTGTCTGCAGGTAAATAATCTATAATATATATATATATATATATATATCTCACATACATGTGTATGTATGTATGTATGTATATATATATATATATATATACACACACACAAACACTGTGTATGTATCTACTACAACAATGTTTGAAGTAATAGAAATGTAAGATTAAAAATAAATCCATTAATTCTTTAGGAAATGTTTGTCATTATATAATGTCCCCACTACCTCAAGTGGTAATAAACCATGTGCTCAGTTGTGCATTGCTGCATTTTCAGTGTTTCTCATCTTGACAACTCTGTGACCCAAATTATCAGAATTCACTTGTAGGCTACGATAGGGATCTATCTCATCTTTCCATCCCTTACCCTGGTCAAGACTGGCTGATAGTCTTTTCTCTGTTGCTACAAGAAAGTAGTTTGCCCTTATGCTTACTTGCTTGTAACTGATCGTAACATGCCAGTGACTAGATAGAAGTGGAGTTTTGTCTTTCCCAAAGGCATCTGCACAAAGTGAACATAAACATCTCTGGCCAAAATTCAAACCTGGTTCATTGATTTTTGATTCTTCTGATGGTGACTTCACACCTCCAAATATCCTAAAAACATAGGAATGAAAACAATTTGGTGCAAAGAAAGAAATTATTATTGAACCTTCAGGATTCAAAATCTCTTGAATGGACAAAAACATAAAATAAAGATTTTGTCACTCTGTTCTTGTTGCAATGATAGAAATTTTTTTTTTTTTTTTTTTTGATTAATGTATCTTTTAATCTTAAACGTGTGATATTAACTCGGTGTTCTACTGACACTGCTGGTTAGTATTCTATCTTGGGTAAAAGCTATTTTGAATACTGATTTTCATAGTCCCCAGGTCTTCATTTGCATGGTAGATATTTCCTACTTGATGCAGCCAACTTGTTTAACTTTTGGCTCTGTAATTCTCAGGTCTGTTGAAATCTAAGATGGTAATAACTGTTTTCTTTTAAGGAAATATTTGGCATTCATTGACCAAGCAGTTATTACTTTTGTCAGTTGAAATTCATAAGTTTTCATTTAAAAAAAGTTATTCAGGAAAATAGATTTTTCAAGTCCAGTAGCTGTTATCAATCTTTCCAGTATTGATGGGATATTTCTTTTCTCACCTTCTTATTTGAAGTAGTGTGGAAAGATGACATTTTGTTTCTTGTTATTTTCCCTTAAAGTTACATGTGCTATTCATTTTAGCTGTTGCTGCTGTTGAAAGTCCTCAAGTGATGTGGTTTCTGTTATTTGGTACAGTTCTTTGCGATTCTGTAGTGAAGGGTGATTGGATTGCTTCATTATGTGTAAATGCATGTAGATATGCATACGTTTGAATTATTCATTTTTTTTAAAATTCGGTTAGAAAAGGTTTTTTTTTTTTTTTTAATTTTTTATAAAGCAGAAATGCAAATGGTGGCTTTTCATGTAAGAAAATTTTGAGTGGCTTAATTTGTGCAAAAGGAAGACATGATTATAAAAAAATAAAAAAAAAAATAAAAGAAATTTGAAAAATAAAAACAAAAATAACTGCTACTTTTTTTTTTCCTTAAATAATCCCTTCCTCCTCCAAGCATAACAATTCTTATATAATGGCAATCTGTACAGTAGTGTACTTTTAAAATCTGCCATAACTAGCGAAGGTGTGGACATTGGCCATTTCAAAAGTGCTAGTGGACCAGAATGTATGTTTAATTTGTATTTTATTTTTTAAATATATTTGAATGACTATACATATTATCTATCTTTTATTTTGTGTGTGAGTCTTTGAGCAAATGAAGTGGCTGAATAAATATTTAGAATGAGATATCTATATATATATATATATATATATATATATATATATATAAATTTTCATTCTAAGAGATGTTCTTGTGGAGAATATCAAAATATAAATAAATTTTTAAAAATTAAATAAAAAGGATTTAAAAAAGAAAGCAAAAAAAGATAAGAAAAATAAAAGGTTTTATTATAATTTTTGTTGTCCATTTGTTTTTTTTAGTTTGTTTATCTTATTTTATTTTTTTTTTTTTTTTTTTTAAACTAATGTTCACCCAATATTGGTGAGCCACTCATGGTAGAGGGTTGCTATGTGGAGTTGTATCAGTATAGGAAAGGACAAGTATTAGAAGTATAGAGCTGAAATCAACTTTAGAAGGAAATGGAAACAGTCCTAACCAAGAAACAAAGGATAAACCTCTACTCCTGTTCAATAGATTGCAAAGAAGTGTGAACTAACTGGACGATAGGTTCCCCTATCTACTCTTGTTTTATGTAATATATATATATATATATATATATATATATATATATATATATATATATATATATATATATATATATATATATATGTGTGTGTGTGAATCTGAATAATATTGAACAGAATTACAGTGAAGAATCCAAGCATTAGAAATAAAATGATACAGAACTATTCTAAGCTTTTCCTATGTGGACTGTATCGCAAATGACATAATAGGAGACTAGATCAGACATGAAAGCATGAAGAAGAAAATGTTGAAATGGTATGACTGTGTCCTATTAGCCAATATGCTGAAGAGGCTGACAATATCACTGGGTGAATTGGAAGATCATTCTTAGAGACTCAGATAGTGGCATGCAACTCAGACATAGGCGAAGCTGGACAGGTACTCAATTCTGCATCAACCCTATTCAGTCATAGGACTGATGACAATGACTTGGTTTTTTCGTATTGCTGTTCACTGACTTTACCACTACTCTTCCATCAATGGTCTCATATGAAGAGAGGTGCACAGTGACCCTATGACCACACCCAGTAATGGGCCTGGCGGCTAAGCATGTCGAATCTGTCATGACCTTCAAGTAGTTGAAGATGTCTTATTTTCTGAAAATTAACTGTTTACATTATTCTACAATTTTTTTCTTTTTAACAAATATGTGATTTTTGATTCTGTTTAAATCATTTATATCGCAAGTATTTATCAAGTGCACCAAATGATTTCCTGCACTCTAATAATCACATCTTTTTGTGACGCAGCTGATTCTGGTGTCGGAGTGAAAAGAAAATTAAATCTGAACAGCAACTGCGTTTTCACAGTAGCTATGAAGGAAAACAAGAAGAAAGGATTAACCATCAATTGCAAGAAGAGAGAATGCATCATTGTTGGCAAAAGGAACAGATCAACATGCCAATTACAAATTAGAGATACATATGGGTAGGTGGGATGACAAATTGAATAAACTAAAAGGAAGAGAGATGTCTCTGCTATTTAGCCCATAGATAAGGAGAATAGATTCATCTCTTTGTCCTAGAGAAATAGTGTGAAACTGAACGCAATGGGGCCCATCTGGAATTTGAATGTGACACCTCCATTTTACTTCCTGCATCTATATTTGTTACATTATTCACGGGGCGTATGTACTACTTCCATCCTGCCCTGACCCGACATGAAAAATGAAAAAGTTGTTGTCGAAGATTTGAAATATTTTCGGTGGATGGACAAGAATGATCCTGTTTATTATATTTAAAAAAAACAAAAAACAACAAAAGACCAGATAGTAACTCAAACATGTGTACCCACTAAAAATAAAAACATATATAGTAATAAGAAAGAATATTTTTGGTAAATTTTCATGCATCCATTATGTAATCGCTTCTCATGGGGCACTTCAGATCAACCAATACACTAGTACACGATTGTGTGCCGAGCCTGTAAACCATTATGCTGTGTTGAGAAATCTCTAATTTCTAATTGTATAATTCTGATTCCAAGACAGATAAATACAGATACAAATAGATCAATAGTTATCAATACATAGAATAGTCTTATAAAATGTAGATAGGTAATAGTCATGTTTATTCTGTAACTGTTATCCTTTTCATAACACCATGTTTGTAAGAGAAAACAAGAGAAAAGGGTCCTCATATGAGAACACATTCCCTTAACATGTTAAAAAAAACAAAAAATATTAACATTTTCCCCATTTTCATCTCTTTAGTGTCAAAAATGACCCCTTTTAGAAAGTTATGCAGAGGAAGTTGTAGTGATCATGGGAACAAAAATATCCTACATATTTAAAATCAAGATGAGTTGAAATTTCTGAAACACATTATGAGGAAGGCTGATTTCATGATAATTAAATTACATCATCAAAAAATATTTTTTAGAAAAACAAAAGGATTTATTATAATTTTTGTTGTTTATTTTTTCTACTTAGGCTGTTTAAACGTTTTGACCTCACTGTTCCATTATATTATCTATCTATCTATCTATCAGCTTTAAGCACTAGATCAACCACAGTAAATTTGTGCCCAGGTTCTTAAAACGTTTGACCCTTCTTGACAGATCTGTTATCAGTGTGCGTGATATTTAATAACAAAAGTGATGGAGACATGAACAAAAAGAATCTAAATGAAATCTGCCAGATTATAGACCTAAAACACATGTAACAGGGTAGGTAAGTTAGGGTGTGTGTATATATATATATATATATATATATGTATAATGATTTGTAATAATCCTGACGATATTATTTGAGTGTTGTTTAAATAATTATCAAATTGCTATAAAATAATGTCGTTTTCTCACATAGTAACATGTGAGAAAACGACATTATTTTTGCACCAACCTAATATTTGTAGAGTAGAAGGAATCCTTTTCTCTTTTTATAGTGAAAACGAAATCAATTAAAACATACAATAATATAAAAAATAAATACTTGAGACACGTGTTGATAAATCTCAAAAATTTAATTTTTTTTTTGTTTGTAATGTGAATTACAGAATATTGATAGGGTATGTGTAAAAATGTTCTCAGTGTCTCTTTTGTTTAAAAGTCTGTTCTTACTTGGTTTGGTTCCGAGAATTTCGTTTGTAAGGATGCGTTTGAAATCGTCTGTTTTCGATATTCCGGAGTGCTGACAAATGCGTGTTTCTACTGACTATTACTACAAAAGTGCTAGAAACGGAGACAAAAAGAATCTAAATCAACATGGATTATGGACAGAAAAAACATACACCCATTAAAAAAAAAATATCTTAAATTTAAAATTCTCAGCAGCTCTCTTTTCGTTTGTGCACCTGTGTAGCATCAACGTCAACATAAACTTAGTCCGACAAAGTCCAAAAATGATGAAAGGTGTCACACAAATACCTTTTCCACTTTGTCCTACTCCTTTCCCCCAAAAATGTTCTTGATATAAAATATGTATAGTTTCCATATATATATATATATATATATATATATATATATATATATATATATAGTGGCAATAAAGTCAGGTACATTTTAGATGAACCAACCAGGAGTATAGGAAAACTGAGTAACATACCTAAGGAGTTTGTGTGATTGGATAGCTGATCAGTAGAGAAACAACGCACAGGAAGTTGTGGAGAGCCATAAACACCAACGTCCAGAAGGGTCATGGCACATAATGATAATTCAGATTAATTCTGTAAATCCACAAAATAGAAAAAAAGTCTAAGACAAGGATGTGTCTACTTGCCAGATTTATTCAACCTTTACAGTGAAGTGATAATGAGAGAATTAGAAGTCCCACCTGGATTCTTTCTTGGCAGCTACAATTTTAACAACAATGGAATATGCAGATGATATACAATAGAAGAGAAAGGAAACTACTGAGACACCCTCAGAAGGAAATAAAGGAAAGTGAGAAGAAAGGACTAAGTATCAATTGTAAGATAGGCAGATTCTCTGGTTGTCAGCAAATGATGCAAACTATGAATTGGAAACACCAAAATCAAGCAAATTAAAAAAAATTCAAATATCTATGAAGTGTTTTGAAAGAGGATGAAATACATGACACCGAAATCCGAAGGCACGTTGGTAATAGCGAAAGATGCTTTCCAAAAGCTAAGCAAAGTATTAAGGAACAGGAAAATTTTGTTAGAGACAAAGAAAAAGTACTAAACTGTTATATCCTACCAGTTCTATATGGCGGTGAATGTTGAACAATCTCCTCACACTCGAAGAAGAGATTTTAGACAACAGAAATATGTTCTACAAAAAGGATGCTGAGATTATCATGGATTGAATATGTGAGCCACAAGAAATTTTTAGGGATAATGGAAACAAAACAAACACATACTTTAAATCAGAAAGACACAATTGCAATTTCTAGGGTACATAATGAGGAAAGAGGGCTTGGGAAATTTGATACTCACAGGACAGATTGAAGGGAAGAAGGCCAGAGGAGAGCAGCAAATAACTTACCTAACGAGCTTGTGTAATTGGTTGGCAGAACAGGAAAATTATTTTGGTCAGATTGCGAGAAGACAAACCTTACGATATCCCACGATGGACAGAAGAACTATGATCAGTCACACCTTGAAGGGACACGGCACATAGAAGAATATAAAATATTCGTCACAATAGGTAGAGAGGAGTAGATGCGATAGGTAACAATAATGCCATAGAAATCAAAGTTGATCACTGCATTTAAATATTGTATTTAAGCCTATCTTCAACAATAATTCTTCTGCCACCACTCAATTTAAAGAAAATTTGATGTACGTAGGTCCTTACTTTCTGTACATTTTATTTTTATTTCATGGGTGACTTTCGTTGAATTTCGCAAATAATTTTGATTATTTCCAAATGTATTTTCAAGTTATAAAAATTGTTATTGTACAAAAAAAAAAAAAAAATCGTCGCAAAAAATCACGTAAAAAAAAAAAAAATCACCGAAAACAATCGCAGTAATGAAAATTTGGGAATCCAAAATTTCAGGATTACGGGTCCGGATCCCTTGGAATGTTTTTAATTTGCTTACGGAGTCGGCCTGATTCTAAAATAATATGATTTGTTGGGCTACGGCCTATAGGAGTAAAGTTGAAAACACGGATAATTTTATTTTGAAACACTGTAATTTTTTCATTTGAACATGAGTTATTGAAAGTTAGAGAGTTGTGTCCCTTTAATTGTTTTTTTTTATCAGCGAAGATGGCGGAATCTGAAAACAATCGCAGTAATGAAAACTTGGGAATCCAAAATTTTAGGATTACGGGTCCGGATCCCGGCCCAGAATGTTTTTAATGTTCCCACGGAGTCGGCCTGATTCCCAAATGGTATATGTTGGGCAATGGACTCTAGGAGTAAAAATGAAAAGGTGTGACACAGTGACACACTGAAATTCGCATTTATTATATAGACATAGCCTGTTTGGTTGTTAAACTAGTTGCTTATGCTATCTATTTCCCAGTGGTGGCAGGTTCGAGGTCAGGTAAAAGGTGTAAAATTAAAAATTTTAAAACAGCCAGGCTCTCTTTACTTGAAGGACCGACGCAATAGAGTCTCATTTAAAGGTCTGCTTAGATGGATATGACAATTGCTTGTTTTCTACTGGCGCCGTTATTCAAGTCCAGAAAAAAGCCATGATTTCGAATGCTAATTTTTCAATGCAGACTTTCGATACTAGGGTGCTTGATGAAATACAATCTTCCTATTCGATATTGATATTCACCAAATTTGTTCTTTTGCCTAAACTTCTTAAATATCCACACACGTGTTTCGGTGGTAGTGGAGGCTATTCAAGTTCTGGCAAGGATTCGAATGTTAATTTTCAGCTCCTCCTTACTTGGAAGACTGTAGTGTCTTAGCCAATCTGTATCAGTGACAAAATACAAATTAAACTGACCCTTTACTATTTTTACAAAATCAAATGCAACAAAAACAACAACAACAACAAGAGAAATAATCAAATAGGCAGATATTTGTTTTAACAGAAAATATTTTTTATATAATAACAAGTACACACGGTATAATAAAGTTGTTTAAAACACTTTAGAATTCTTGGTTGTGTGATCAAGGGTAATATAAAAGGTGTTATGCTATAGATATGGTGAGGAATTAAACAGTTTATGTTGATGGTGAAATTGAATGAAATAGATTGCTTGACTTCCTGTAGGGTTGTCTCGCTTCGACTGATATACACTATTTAAATTATTCGGACTATTGTCTTCATCTTTGACGCCATATTTATTACAACGTTTCGACCGGCCTTCTTCAGATGGTTGGAATGTCGAACTGAACTCTTTATTTCGCTCACTGATGTAGACTGTTCTAGTTCCACGTGCCATGTTTAATGGATGTCAGTTATCATTTATCTCCTGTTAATTCCCCTCTCCAAGTTCTCCACTGCCATAACCGGGTATTGAACTCACTGGATCTAACCAACGCCTTTATCCAGTGTCATGTGTCCTGATATAGTTACGATTTCTTTTAAGTTGTTAAGATATTGAGTGAGTTGTTTTATGAATCTCGTCTTGGTTGAATTGGTCACTAGATGAGTTGATGTTGAAAAGAAATTGAATTCCACAAGCCGGGTTGATGTTAATAAAAATTAACTTTTAGCGAGGAAGTTGGGTTTCATGGATTCGTATGATGAGTTGATTATTTTAAGGACTCACTAAGTCGTGTCGAAGTTTCATATTTATGAATTTTCTTGATCACGTGGGAGGCTCGAGAGAATGTTTTCCAATTTTTGGCGCGTTTAACTCTGAACAGGTCAACTCGAGGTCGACCGTACGGACGTAGGCAGAAACATGACATTATTATTTATGGACCAATCAGAAAGCATTGTTTCGTACTGATGGAATAGTTCATACCTACCTTTCACCCCTCCGGAATAATACACCCTACACCAATAATCACCTATTAACCAATCAACATCCTAGTTCCAGCAAACTGGACTTTTCATTGGCTCAAACCTCTAAAACTGTAGCAAATTTAAGCGAAAATATCTTTTCGCGCCTAAACGCTCGTGAGCCGATTTTTGGACCCCAAACTAAATAAATAGAAGCGTCCGAATCGATTCGAGGCAGTGAGAATTTCATCCTGGAGAAATGCCAAACTAATCCACGCCAGTCAAAATCTTAACCAACTACACTTTTCCCGGCAAACTTCTCTGAATCAACAAACAGCATTTCGCACTACCAGGAACAATTGCTTACTAAAGAAAGTGAAATAACACACTACAATAATAAGTATTCGTAAACATTCAATCAGACGCCGAAACAACGAAAGGTACACAACTCATACCAGCCTTGGACAATAATTTAAACAAGCATACGCATACACACTATTGACTGAACTGCCACAAAAGACATTTTTATACACGACCATTTCACACATAAACCTTAGTAACAGTTTCACACACACTGAAACCTGACATAAATACACTAATAATTCAACCATTCACACTTATTCAACAATCTTTGATTCAATTGTGTATTTTTATTCTATATAAATCAATGTTATTGTTAAACCTTTAACTATATCGTTTTCACTCTGATTTCTTTTGAATAATTTGCCTTCAATGTTCATTTTTCTTAATTTGTTGTGGATGAATGTCTAAGAACACCAACATCACTACCCCTTTCGACAAAATAACCTTCTGATACCTTGAAATACATTCGCCAGTCTGCAACAGTACTGAACTCTGGAGTCGATTTTAATGGACTCAGCACAAACTGAGAATACTTAGCTGTGATCCTCTTTTAATAAGTTTAAAAACAGATAAAGTAGAAATCTAATTCTACAAGACTAACACGACGCGAAATTCTTAGGTTCAGTTTCTATGAAGCTTTACATCCGACAACTACCGAAATATTGACAAACATGGACATTCGTGCCCGCAAAACAATAAATTTAAAAAAAAAAAAAAACATAACAAAAAGGAATATCAAAAAGATAGTTTTCCTTTGACACCGCTATTATTTTAACTGCCTTCACTCCATCGGTAATGCTTGTTTTAAAGAGCGATGGTTTGAATTTTACTTAAACCTAAACATGATGAATGAATTTATACATTTTTTGTTCTTGAGAATTTACAACACAAATATTTAAGACTACTTATCGGATTGTTTATTTAGAAAAACAATTTTATATTTACAACATTCTAAAAACTTAAGTTAAAACTAAATGAAATGCAATATTTATCATTCATTAACCAATTTATAAAGAAATAAATGTGAAAACAATTTTTTTATTCATAAATTTATAAACATAAATTATTAAAATATGTGAAACAACTTTAAAGAAAACGTTATAATTTACACTTTTATAAAGTTCGAAATAATTGGCAATTAGCTGCTGTTTTACCAACCATTCCAACAAACATTATAATAAATAAATAAATGATTTTTTTTTTTTTTAATTTTTTATCGATTCTGAAGAACAAAGAAAATGTACAAGTTCACATTCATATGTTTAGGTTTCATTGTAATTCTAATAAAATCGCTTTTTAAAAGAATAAACATTTGCCAAAGAGTAAGGTGGTTAAAATGAAAGCGGTGTCATGGGGAAAACCGTTCCCCCTTTTTTTTTTGTTTGCGGGCACGAAGGTTGATGTTTGCCGAAATATCGATACGCATCTGCTTGCGAGCGAGCGAGCGAGCGAGCGAGCGAGCGAGGACGCTTATGCGTGCATATCACCATTAAAATCCATTATCGTTCCAATATGAGCGGGCAAACGTTGATCGGCTTTAGCAAAGGATTCCTCCATCACCGGTGGGCATTATCGATGGTGAAGGCGAGTAAAAACGGTAAGAGAAGCATAGAATCGCAGTGGGTGGACAGTGCATTTTTGAATGGGTGTGGCTTATTGGCTTATGGTCGAGTCGGAAAGAAAGAAACCAAAGAAAAGTGAGTGTTGACGGACGTTGGTGATTCTTTGCAAGTAAATGCAATGACAAAGGCTAATTTTGATCTTTTGAAAGATTTTAAGTGGTCAACTAGAGAGGATAGGAGACAGGGAAGAAGAAGAAAATTGAGTAACTGAATGATTGACTAATTGATTCATTTTCTACGGTTTATTAATCCTCTGCAGGTTATTTAAAGTCACAGAAGATTGTAAGATCTTCTTTAGATGATAATGATTTAGTGATACAAGTCATGCTAATTAACCCATAGATGGGGGAAGAAGACTCATACTTGATCAGAAATTTATAAACAAATTATAATGTGCATATAAAGTGAAGGATCAATTCTATATTACAATCAATATATAAACTGATCCCTCACTTTGTGGTCACGGCAGTTTCTATATATTTGTATTCCACAGTATGTAAATAAATCTAAAAAACATGCTTGTGTAACTAATCAGTATTTCATTGATACATTTTTTTACAGCTTATCAACTCTTTGCAGTTTATTTAAAGCGGGGAAATATTTTTAGATTATTAGAATTTTTTTTATTAGAAATAATAATAATTTAGTTATACAATTTTTACAAATTATCACATAGCTGAGGTGAGAAGAGGTGGATTCATCCCTTTTCCAAGGGTATTTGCGCATAAGTATAATACAACGAACCAAACTGGAATTAGAACTCGATTCTCCGATTAACAACTCGGAGCCATTATCCATTACACCACCCGCACATCCAAGCTTGCTACAGCACCTGGTATTCCCAAGCGTTCACCCATCTAGATACTGACCATGCTTGACGTTGCTTAACATCGGTGATTTTACGGGAACTGGTATTTCTGTGTGATGTGGCCGTAAGACTGGAAGATACTCTCAAGGCTTGTTGTAAATAATCTAAACGAAATAGCCATCCTCTGCTTCACTCATTTTCCATTCATATGATGAAACCTCCCGTTTTGGAGTTATCGACAAGAAAAAATCGGACTCTGTCTCAATCATTCGTCCGCCGTTACGGGTATTGTGTTTTACAATTTAGCTCGTGACACTTCCGGTCGCGCAAGCATAAATTTTGGCCTTTTTACTTCTTTAACTGAATTTAACGCTGAAATCACTACGCACTGTCGTAAAGCGATTTTTTTTGTAAGTCTAGTATTATTTATAACATAAACTTTAAATGAAAACAAATTAAATAATACAGTAAAACCTTTTTTTCTGTGTAGAATAGCAATGACAAATTAAAAGAACAAATTAAATAATACAATAAAGCATTTCTTAAAATTATAAATGATATAAACAGTAATTAGGGTCATGGTTGCTAAACCCTAACCGAAAACCTAACCCTAACCTGGGGTTAGGGTCAGAGTTACTAACCCCTAACCCCAAACCTAACCCTAATCGAGGGTTAGGATCAGGGTTACTAACCCTTAATATCAAACCTAACCCTAACTTAGGGTTGGAGTCAGGGTTACTAACCCTTAACCCCAAACATAACCCTAACCTAAGGATTAGGCTGACCCCAACCCTAGGTTAGTGGGGTTTTGAAGATCGTGGAACACTTCTTAATTGCTGTTGTTCCCAAGTCCACCCTGACTAGGGGTTAACAATCGGCAAACAGTGAACCCCCAAACAAAAGTTAACAGTGCATTTTCATAATAAAATGAGCAATGATACATTTTTATAACAAAATGGCCAGCAATACATTTTTATAGCAAAATGACAATCAATGCAACACCAAAAAAAATAAAGAGGTACATTTCATTGTAAAATTACAAACAATTCTATAAACTATATATCTAAAAAAACAACATACCTTTACTTTGAAAGTATAAAATTATATAAAAAAATATCTGTAGTTGAAAGCATAAAATTACTTCCAAAATATTTAGATTTTGGCATTAAATAACCCATAGATATTTATATGTCGCTAAACTAGATCAAATAACCAAGTTTTATATAGAAGGCTGGCTTTTGGTTCTAACGAAAATTTCCCATCTCTTGATATTTTGCTTAGCTTCTGGATAGTAACTTTCGCTATTTCAATGCACCTTCAGATTTTCGCGTCAAATTTTCCGTCGTCTGTTACAACACTAAACAGTTACATTTTTGTGCCCGCTTGATTTCTGCCGTTTTTAACATGTAGCTCACACGTTCGTCTTTTAGTTAGTTAATAGTTAGTCCTTTCTTCTTGTTTTACTGCTGTGGTGTCCTTCCTCTAAAGAGTCTATGTTAGACTCTTCCGCCTACTATAACATTAGTAGGAGAGAAGGCCTTGGTTGGGGGGGGGGAAAGACGACCAGATTGTTCATCTGTCGAACTCTCTGCCTTGAGCGGAGAGGAACACGGACGAGGCTTTGCCGAAGGACAAAGTTACGTCCGGGGAGGTAAACAGGCCCTGAACCCGTTTATGCGGGTTCTAAGGGAATATTTTGGGCTCGGAGAACACACGGTAAACACGGCCTTGTTCCACATACATCCCTCGTGGCTGTTAAATATAACAGTCGAACAGATCTGTTCGGCTGTGCTGGTTAAACTCTCTGCCTCCGGGCAAAGAGGATCCCCAGACGAGGCTATGTCGAAGGGCAGAGTCTCATCTCGGCAAACACCTACCCGGCATCGTTTTGTACGGGGTCAGTGGGGAATTTTTGTCCGAGCCTACAGGCTCGGATTGCCCCACATTAAACTCGGCCTTGTGCCACATCCTACCTCGTAGGGAGGCTGGTAAATATCAACAGTCGAATAGATTGAACGCTGGGTCAACCGACACACACTCACTAGTCGTGTAATACTCTTCTGTTGTATTTACTGTTTAATATATGGATATATCTGCAACACTTGTTTTGTTATTTCTTTAACCATTTACTTGGTCACAACATTTCCTTTACTATCTTTTCTTGCGGTTTTCTTTCTGAGTCTGTCGTCAACACTTAAATTGATCTAATAGGTGTCATCTTTTGCCATTTTTTTTTTATCTCCCTATTTCCTAAATTGCTTTTGCTCCCTTTCTACTGCGATCGTCTTTCTTCATCGGTCTTGAAACTGGCTTTTCCTCGTCTCTTTATTCGCGCCATCTTTAAGCTGATCCAAACTCGTTTCCAGCAATTTTCAAAGGCGCAAAGTGTGGGTCGAGAGCGTTGAAAGTTGCCGAGATGACAAAGGTGGTGGATCAAGGGATTGCAGATCGATTTACAATCATGTTGGGATCTCTTCGTAGCAGATTGCAAGTGGTGCTTATGTCAGTGCAGCAAATTCTGCTGATCAAATGCCTTACAAGATTGATTTGGTTTTCTTTCTGCTCCACCCCCGTCCCGCCCAACCGGTTAGGATCATTTAAGGCCAGATAAAGGTTTTGAATTGTGACCGTTTTGGATTTGGCTTGTGAATCACTGATAGTTTTGGGTAGAGATTAGTTGGAGAATTTTATTTCTTATTAATCAGTTAACGATTGTTATTTTTAATTGATTAATTCGTTTTCGACAGCTTGTCAACACTTTACAGGTTATTTAAAGCCAGAATTTATTTTTATATTGTAAGAATTATTGTTTTGAGATAATAATAACTTAGTGATATGTCTTACTGATTAACCCATAGCTGGGGGTAGAAGAGTTCGATTCATACCTTTGAGAAAGACATTTGCCGGTCAGTGAATATAACGAACCCAACTGGAATTGGAACTCGGCTCTCCGATGAACAATTCCGAGATATTATCCATTGCACCACCCGCACATCCAAGTTTACAACACCTGCTATTTCCAAGTTGGAGTAATGGATAACAGCTCGGATTGAGGAATTGGAGAACTGAGTTCGAAATCCAGTCGAATCCATTAGATTCACTCATGTTATGGTAATTTACCCACGCACGCATGGTCTCTCCCAGCTATAAATAGGAGCGGGTACTGCCTTTTGGAGAGAGAACTTTCCAGCAGTCAGCTCTGACAGTCGGACCGAACATTCTTGCTGTAACACTCTGGATTTTATGTTTGTATTACTGTTTCTGTTAATATATTTGTTTAACTCAATTCCTCTCTTTGTGTCTTTATTTCTGGGCCCTACGAAGGCCGCAACAACTCACGTGGTAATACCCTTGGGAAAAGTATGAATCCTCTTCTTCTCCCCCCCTCCAGCTATGGGTAAATAGCAGCACAGACCCGGTTCTATAGCCTTGGATGGCAACTGGTCTACCGCAGAAACAAATGGCAACCTACTACGGGAAAAATCTGCCTCCTCATTCATGTATCGTAAGATGGCCATTGGTCAGGTTTAGACGAGTCTATAGATGGCCATTTGTCAGGCTTATACTTGAGTCTATAGATGGCCATTGGTCAGGCTTATACTTGAGTCTATAGATGGTCATTGGTAAGGTTTAGACGAGTCTATAGATGGCCATTGGTCAGGCTTAGACTTGAGTCTATAGATGGCCATTGGTCAGGTTTATACTTGAGTCTATAGATGGTCATTGGTCAGGTTTATACTTGTATCTATAGATGGTCATTGGTCAGGTTTATACTTCAGTCTGTTGATGGTTATTGGTCGGGTTTATACTTGAGTCTATAGGTGAATATTGATTGTGTGTATAATTAAGTCTAGAAGCGAATCTTGGTCACCCAGACTTGTGCCTGCTAGCACTTATGATGAGTGAGCGACCATGTAAATGTAAATAAATGACAGAACTTCCAAACAAACAGAATTGACAAAGTTTGGATTTAACAAGAAAAAGAAAATAAAATAAAAGGGGGAAAATAATATAAACTAAAGCAAACAATAGATGCAAGGCAAATTAAGAGTAATAAGGCCAAGCTACAGTAATATGGCAAAAGGTTCACAAGTTAAGAATTTGGGTTGAGACACAAGAGCAAGTTCGGGTAAGCGAACGTAGGGTTCTGAGTTCAAGACAAGACAGACCGGGATTGAGTCATATGAAACCGAGAACAGATCTGTTTTATTGGCTACAATCCCAGCATGCACTTGTGTGGTTCTGCCTATGAACTGGGGAGGGGAAAGTTTTGCGGTCATTGCCTCGTACTTTTAAAGGTGTCTTACTCCTCTGCAGTAGATGAAGACGGCGCATTCTAAAATACACCGACAGTGTACATGCGGATCTCCAAATGACATGCGTCAGTTTGTAGACAGTCGCGAGCTCCACTCAAAGCTTTCAATGCTGTCCACAGATCCGAATCTCTCAATTAAGGCCTGCTGTAGCGCGTTCCAAGTCAGACCTCGGCGTTCTTTTAACAGCGAAACCACTACGTCAGGTGCCTCTCCCTCTGTGTAGTCTGCTGCCAATGCTACTATTTCTACATCGCTCATTTCATAGATACGGACTTTTTTCAATGGCCATTAACCATGGATTCAACTGTAGCAATGCTAGTCAACTGAGGTCTTGTTAAATTGAAAGCAGCTAGACCTGTCGCAAAAAATGGGTTCGGGATATTTATTTACCACCGATGGTTATCGGTATCGTGAAGTGGGTTCACGAGCGCCCTAGACAAGAAGTAGCTGAATGAAGATAAATTTCCTTTTTAAACGAAGACGACAACTCAAAGAACCATGCTAGCTATAAAACTGACCAGTACCCCAAAAAGAGTGACAGAGGCGGGTCTAGGAGGACGGATAGGGAATACACCCGTTAGTCTGTCACCTTCCCCTCACCTACGCCTCATCCCAACTTCGCTCGCTTATAGCAGTAGGTTTACAACCGAAGGATAAAATCTGGTTTACTGTTACAAATTGTTTTGTTATTCAATCGTGGGTAATGATCTGGCCGAAGGGTTAATTTTTAAGCCACAAGTGTTTGATTGAAAGAAGCTGCAACCGTAGAATGAAACTGGTGTCTGGTCTGAGATGCAACGCAACACAACTCATTAGTCCTTCGTCTAAACTGCGTCAGTCTCAACCCTGTCAGCTCCATCCGCTTGTGAATCTGTTTTGGATTTCCTCTGTGGCATTCACACAACGACACCACATTCTTCCGTCATCACCGCCAGTGGTCATCTTTCTGAAGTTAAAAAATATTATATATATATATATATATATATATATATATATATACAATGGGGAGAAATAAATATTCGTACACTTGAAAAATTGTATTTTTATAAATGTATAAGCCTTAAATAAAACAAATCTCGGCACATTTTATGTATAAAGACACATGCTATTAAAAAAAAATAATAAACTTAATTAATTCTTATTCTAACAGAAATTAATGCATTTTTTTTTAATTCTAACTGGTGAAAAAAGTATTCGTACAAATCAATTATTAGAATAAAATAATCAATTAATTACGAAAAAAGTATATTCTAGAATGTTCCAGTAATGTTATCAGTAATTATAATTAACGCTATTATCAGAGCATTCTGCAATTTCTAGTCTTACGGGAAGGTTCTAATAATGCCTAAAGGTAAAGAATTGACTATTTCACAAAAACAACACATTTTGTCTCTTTGGAAAGATGGAAACAGTTACAGAACGATTTCTAACAACCTGAATATTCCTTTTACTACAATTGCTTCGTTCATTGCAAGGTTTAAAACTCGTAACAACGTCGAAAACCAAAGACAAACAGGTGCTCCGAGGAAGATTTCTCTAAGATCAGCAAGGATATTAGGACGCCAG
Organism: Acanthosepion lycidas; assembly: GCA_963932145.1. Classification (NCBI taxonomy): domain Eukaryota; kingdom Metazoa; phylum Mollusca; class Cephalopoda; order Sepiida; family Sepiidae; genus Acanthosepion; species Acanthosepion lycidas. The sequence continues at coordinate 75,323,204 of OZ010580.1, read as the reverse complement.
ATCCAACAAAATCTACAGGTTACCCGAGAAGAGCTACAGGAACATCTGTGTGCATTAGGGATTAAAGTAAGCAAGCGTACAATAAGTAATGAACTACACAAAAACAATCTGAAATCACGCATCCCAAGGAAGACTCCACTCCTCTTGAAACGACAGAGAGATGCTAGGCTAAAATTCGTTAGAAAGCATAATGATAAAGAATATTCGTTTTGGGGAAAAATACTATGGACAGATGAAACTGAAATTGAATTGTTTGGTCATAATTATCGAAATCATGTGTGGAGGAAGGACTGTGAAGCCTACTTACCAAAGAACACGTTGCCAACTGTAAAGTTTGGTGGTGGCAGTATCAGGATTTGGGGCTGTTTTTCGGCAAAATGTGTTGGCAGAATATCAATAATAGATGGCAAGATGAATGCCGAAAGCTACCAGAAAATCCTGCAAGACAATTTAATGCGTTCTGTTGAGAGAGTTCGGCTACCTCCTGATTGGTTTTTCCAACTGGATAATGATCCTAAGCATACCGCTAGATCTACAAGGAAATGGTTAGCTGAAAGTAACGTTGATGTCTTGCAATGACCAAGTCAGTCCCCAGACTTGAACCCAATCGAGAATTTATAGCGATATTTGAAATTTCAAATTGGGAGAAGAGCACCAACAAATATCAAGAATTTGAAGACAATATGCCAAGAAGAATGGGACAAAATATCACCCAATGTGTGCAAATCATTAGTTGAGACGTACAAGAATAGACTGGTAGCTGTTGGACTCAATAAAGGATATTCCACAAAGTATTAAATTAAGTTAATATGCTTTTTATGTTTTGTACGAATACTTTTTTCACCAGTTAAAATGAAAAAAATGCATTAATTTCTGTTAGAATAAGAATTAAGTTTATTACTATTTTTTAATAAAATGTATCTTTACACATAAAATGTATTAAAATTTGTTTTAGTTAAGGCTTTTACATTTATAAAAATACAATTTTTCATGTGTACGAATATTTATTACTCCCCACTGTATATGGTCCGATGGATAAATTGTCGCCATTTTATATTTAAATTTCCCGCATGCGCGTTGTTGGTTTTTGATTTTGTTGACTGCACAGTATAGTAGGGTCAGTTGAGCACCATCTGTGAGAAAAGGGGCATCATGACGCAGGTCACTCTGCCAGAAATTTGGAAACGGCATGCTGTACTACTTGGCATTCGCACCGGAAGCTCCAATACGAACATTTCAGTGTGTTTGGGTGTCAATCTAAGGACATTGCAGAGGATTCGGAAAGAGTTGGATGAGTTTAATGATTACGAAGGTATTTGGAGTGATCACTAGTAATGGCGACGTAATTCATCTTCCCACGGGGACTCAGACTCAGCACGGAGTCCTACATCAATTGTCTTGAGGATGTAATGCTGCCCTGGGTCCAGAGGGTGGCTGCTGGAAGACCCTATGTCTGGCCACATGACTCTGCACCATGCCACACAAGCAGGAGAACCCAGTGATGGCTCTCAGGCAATTTCTGCGACTACATCACCCCTACATCTAGCTACTTAACTCCCCAGACTACAGCTCCCTTGATTATTATGTGTGGGACGCAGTTGAGCGAGAGACCAACAAAACCCTTTGTAATACTAAAGATGAACTGAAAGAAAGGATTATGGTAGCATTCGCCAACTTAAACAAGGCGATCACCCAAAAGAGTTGCAGGAGATTCCAGAGTTCTTCGTCGTTCTTTCGTTGATTGATTTTATTTTGTGGTATATCAATCTCTGTGAGTTATTTAATACCGAAATCTGAATATTTTGATCATAGTTTTATGGCTTCAACTACAGATGAAAATGTTGGTCATTTTGTTATAACAATTTATTGTTGTTAATTCTGCTTTAAAAATGCATTGGTTTTAATTTTACTATAAATATGTATCGTTGATAATTTTTTATATAAAAATGTATAGCTGGTATTTTTACTATAACAATGTATTCTTATACTTTCATAGTATTTAAGGGTTCACTCTTTGCCCATAGCTGGGGTCCTAACAGTTGATACCACCCCGGGTCATGGTGGATCTCGGAACAACAGCAATTAAGAGGTAGTTCCACACTTCTCAAAACCTCGAATCTCCCGATCAGAGACCATACTGACAGATTTATCGTCAAACCCAGGACTATCGTTGTCCGTCGATAAAGTACCTGGTATGACCGTTTCAAGGGTTTTATTCTGGTCTTCACGGCATCATATATGAACATACAGCCGTGTCCATGCTAACTTTACTCGGTGTGTCCCAGGCGGTTGCAGTTGGTCGTATCGTTTAGTGGATTGCGTTTTTTTTTCCGGCAAGAAAAAAGAAAAAAAAAGGTGTACTTTCAACTGTTCTTGCTGAGCCGTGGTGTTTTTTTTTTTTTTTTTTTGCTTTTGGTCCGGAGAATTATGCCTTCGACGTCTCAACGAGTAGAATTATCTTTAATAATAAAGATAAAAATGAACAACGATAATTGTCAGAGGGAATTGCGTTATTTAAACACGGGGGATAGGTATGGCAAGTTAAAGAAAAGGGGTTGTCTTGTAGGGATATTATTATTGTTAGAAATAGATAAAATAATAATAATAATGAAAATTATAAATGAAATAAAACAATAACATTTAAACAGTGTTTAAAATAAATTAAATAAAAAATAAAATTACTCCCTGACGGATATTCGGACACCCCGCCAAAAGACGTGAGATTCATACCTTTCGTCCAAGAACCATCGGGATAACAACACGTGTGTAAATTCCTCTGTGATATGACTTGTAATATTACGAAATAAATTGCTCTCTTTTATAACATGTACATTAACACAATTGTAAGGTAAAAATACACACGCCAATACATACAAATACATAAATAAAATTGTATGAAATTAACAATTTGCCATACTTTTTCTGTATTGTGTACGTTTATTTTCCTTGTTTTTATCTTCGTGAAAACAAGCCTAAAATTCTACTGCCACTATTCCTATGGTGTGAGTGAACTTAACTGTCTTCAATTCCGTAGGAAATTTGTGGGGGCGAAATTTCTTTTCAGGTGTGCTTGACGTTGACTACTGTCACAGCTAGCAACCAGGACTGGGCTCGAACTGTCAGGATTCCGCTTGTGCGCCCAGGGTCAGGTAAATTCCTTTGTCCCCAAAATTACGTATGAATATGAGCATTGTAGTTCAATGTCACCCTATTGTGTTAAAAAGCCCGCGACACAACTTCCGACCAGAAAAATCGGATCACGGCTCTTTTTGCATACTACTAGCGGAGCGGCCATCTTTACACTGTAACAGAAGCAAGAAAACTGGAGCGATCAAGCTCAAACTTTGCGAACACAATAGTACCAACTATAAGCCCGCATGAGTAGAAGGCAGTGTGGCAAACCTAAAAATATATAATGGGAAGTGAGGATAATTTTTGATTTACTCTCGTATTAAGGGAAAACATTTTCTTGGGTGTTCAAATGATTTGATTGATCGATTTGTTTGTTCAACGGCATATCAACGCTTTATGGGTCATTTAATGCCGAAATTTAATTTTCTTAGAAGCTTTGAAATATTAAAAATATGATATATTTTATTCTGCTTTCACAATTGAATACATGGTAGATGATACTCAGCTTTTATTTATATACATGTTTGTGTGGACATAATTACTAGAAATGGTGATATGTTTGTTTTATGCTGTAGTTTTTAAAAAAATATATTTCGGAATACACTTTGAGTTCTTTAAGAAATTGTAGGATATTATACATTTTATGTTGGTTGGTTGATTTCATTTCGCGGCATATCAACACCTCTATGGGTTATTTAATGTCGAAATCTAAATATTTTGAAAAAAAAAATTATGGCTTCAACTAAATATATTTTGAACGCAATTACATGCCTTTAACTACAGATAAAATATATCGTTGGTCATTTTGCTATAAAATATATTGTTAGTAATTCTATGAAATGTATTGCTGATCATTTTGCTTTAAAAATCAATTGTTACTCATTTTACTATAAGATTGTATTTTTTATATTTTAATGGTGTTTTGTTTTTGTTTGGGAGTTCACTATTTGCCCATAGCTGGGATCCTGACAATTGCTATCAACCCGGATCAGAGTGTACATGGGAACAACAGCAATTAGGAGGTGGTTCCACACTTCTCAAAACTTCAAATCGCCTGATCAGAGGACTTGCTGCTGGATGTAGTTTATCGTCATACCCAGGACTATCGTTGTCCGTCGTACATCGTCCGTCGATAAGGCACCAGGTATGAACGTTCCGGGGGTCTTATTCTGGTCTTCACGGCGCCATATATGAACATAAATCAGTTTGTTTAATCATTTCACTCCAAACAGGGTAACAAAGCTACCAAGACATAACTGGTGACCTACTGTTAGAGAATATGAAAAAAAAGGAGGGAGAACAATAAAAGAAGAATAATTAAGAAGACAGTAGATAACAGGAGGACTTTGGTAACAGCAGCAATGAAGAAGTTCTTCTGCGCTCCTCATATCTCTCGATCAGAGGCCTTGCTTCCGGTGTTCAAATAACATACAGTACTAACTAAATATATAACAGAAGTTCTGTCTTTTCTGGGAGGCACTCTAAATTCTACTAATATAGACGGAACTAAACTAAATATATAGATATTAGATGTCTGTTGTGAAGGAAACCCATTTCCCAAAGACATATACAGGGGGCTGCAAAAGTAGGTATACAGTAATGAAAAGCAAAGCCTACACACAAAACGTATTGTATTGAATATACAAATATATCAAAATGTATAATACTTACTGTATACCTACTTTTGCAACTCCTCGATACTTGTTTGGAATTTCGCTTCTATCGAAGAAGTCGAAATTAATATTATTTCAAGCCCTAGCATCCTGCGGTAGTACCTCTCCTTCGGAAGTGGGCTGGCTTTATTGCCCGTTACTTTAGAAAGAGAAAGTACCAAGGGGGCTTGAGCAATTCTTCTACGGTATTGCTGTTAAACCCAATTTAAACTGACCTTGTGTGACATTTGTTAGCGACGTGGGCGCACTGAAAAATACTTGTACTTACCTTGTTAAGAAGTTCGATTCTATCGAAGAAGTCAAAATTAATATTATTTCAAGCACCCGGGGTGGGGGGGGCATCCCCCAAAGCAGTACCTATCCTTGGTAGGGGTCTGGCGTTATTATTCGATGCCTAAGGCGTCCCCAATAAGGGGAAGTGCCGAGGGGGCTTCAGCAATTTTTCCACGGTATTACCGGGAAACCCAATTTGAACTGACCTTGTGTCAGATTCGGGTACAACATGGGCATACTGATAAATACCATATTTCTCAAGCCATTTCTAGTAATTTTAGCGAGTACTCCACTAATAATGACATTATGCCAGAATAGCTTTGTAAATTTATTTTATCAAAATTTTTTAGATGAAATATCGTAATTATTCCATTTTTGTTTTCGGCTGATGAATTCTCTGTTCTTTCCTCAGTTATATTAGGTTGGTGCAAAAATAATGACGCAATAATATCGTTTTTTGACGTATTTTGTAACGTCAAAAAACGACATTATTACGTCATTATTTGGGCACCAACCTAATATATCATAGCTGCTAATGTTCAAAGAGTTTTTAACAGAGTTCCACATGCATTCTGTCATTTTTATTTTGTTAACATCTACCACTACGACCATTTCAACAATTCTTGCCTTTTCGGTGAGGAGTAGAATGGGCCGATTGAATTCCCTGCAGAGTGAGTTAACATCCTCATCAAAAGGAGACATCTTTCACGTGAATGCTTGCAATAATTCAGACTACCTAATTTTTATTCGAATGTAAACCGGATCTGTTTCTAACTTTTTAATTCTTGTGTAAACTGGACGTCTGTCTACATTTTTGATTCTCGTGTAAACTGGACGTCTGTATACATTTTCGATTCTCGTGGAAACAGGCCTCTGTCTATTTTTTTTATTCTTGTGTAAACTGGACATCTCCCTACATTTTCGATTCTCGTGTAAACGGGGCCACTGTCTACTTTTTTGAATATCGTGTAAACTGGGTTTCTGTCTAAATTTTCGATTCTCGTGTAAACAGGCCTCTGTCTACTTTTTTGATTCTTGTGTAAACTGGACCTCTGCCTTCATTTTCGATTCTCGTGTAAACGGAGCCTATGTCTACTTTTTTTTGATTATCGTGTAAACTAGACCTCTGTCTACATTTTTTAAGTATCGTGTAAACTGGACCCCTGTCTACATTTTCGATTCTCGTGTAAACTGGACCTTTGTCTTCTTTTCTCAAATGTAAGCAGGACTTACGTTAATGGATTTTTTAAAATTTTAGTGTAATAAATTACTTCTCGGCGACAACGGTCCTTCTTCAAAGTTCGTGGATTGGCGTTAAAGAATCACAAGCAAAGAAATGTATCAAACAGAAACCACATCACTTGAGGACTTTAAACATCAGCAACAACTAAAAAGGGCAGCACATGTAACTCGATGAGAGTCATAATCAAGATGCTGATGTTCCACACAATCTCAAGTAAAATGCTAAGAAGGAAACCCCCATCTATTGGACTTAAGAAACCTATTTTCTGTTCGGTCACTGAATACTGAATGTTTCCTTATAAGGGAACAGTTAATATAACCATTACCATAGTTTGAGACAATATTTTGAAAGATGGAGAGTTAACCAGTTAAAATGGTGAAAAAACAAAGTGGGAGACAGTAGTTCGAATAATTCGTAGAACATAATTACTTCCTGGTACAGCTTTTTTGTGTTATCTGGAAGGCCGAAGATTTCGCCAGTCGAAACGTAATGGCGTAATCATTTATATAATAAAAACATTACCACATTTTCGTGGCTTATAAGACGTTTCGATTCATTAGACGCCCTCACAAATTTTGAAGGAAGAAATCGGAAAAAGAAGTTTTTCCCTTGTACATCACTATCCACAATTTTACCGACTGAATAGCATATTTTAGTATGACAACCTCACTAATCATATCAAATTCGTTACAGATCAGAAAGAAATATCGAATTTATGGTAACTATTTAGAATGTAATAATTAGAAGAGAAATTAAATTCCGTCATCGACCTTCGATTTGTAAGATGTAAGATAGATTTTGGCGGTATTTTATAGGGAAAAAATGTGTATACCGTATTTCGTGGTTTATAAGACTCTCCGATGCATTATACACCGTCACACCAAAATTTGAAGGAAGAAATTAGAAAAAATGTTTTCCTTGTACTTCATAGGCCCCCACCACCTCCAGCTATTCCCAATTTTACCGACTGAATAACATATTTTAGCATGGCAAATTAATCACAGACCGAGAATAAATGCCAAATCTATAGGAACTATTTAGAATCTAATAATTAGAAGAGGAGTTAACTCACGTCATCGACCTTCGATTTATAGGACGCAGGGTGGTTTTCGGGGATTTTTTTTACGGCCTATTAACCCACTGTGTCATTTAATGCCGAAATTTAATGTTTTTCTAAACAAAGCCTTGTATTTAAATAGACAAACATTTTTATTTTAAATAGTAAGACGGCAGTTAGTTATGGCTTTTGTTTTTAATTATATTTTTGAAATCAGTTTTATATTTCAAAATTTTTTTTATAAAACGTATTGTCGCTAATTTTATTATAAAAATGTGCTGTTGGTTTTTGTTTGGGGTTCATTATTTACCCATAAGGGTTCACTATTTGCTACCACCCTGCATTAGGGTGAACCTGGGATCAACAACAGTTAAGAGGTGGTTTCTGGCTCCTCAAAACCTCCAATATTCCGATCAAAGGCATTGCTGCTGGATGTAGTTTATCGTCATGCCCAGGACGCAGAACGGTACTTCATCTAAGATCTTCAGACAGTTTCAAGAAACTTTGCGTGCGATCCGTAATAATCAAAATAATAAAAATTAGGATCCCCAGTACAAATATTTAATTGATGAGCCAAAATAATTATTAGAACTTCAGAGAGCAATAGAAAATAGAAAATACTCCTCCGACAAAATTGTCGTGATCAAAACAACAAAGATGAGGATATTGATCGAAATAATCCGCTGAATAATTACGTCTAAAATCCCTGACGTGAAGCGAGCAAAATTTATCCCCGCTTAACAACAGACGAGCAACATCCGTCTCTGGTTTTAATTTGGTTTAAGATATTGGCTTTAGAATTTGGGCATATTTTTCTATGCTTAGTAACTCGAAGATCCAACAGATCTCTTTGAATCCATACCGTATTTAGCAACACAATAACTGTCTTTGTCAAGTTTTTGTTTTCTTCCTAAGCCTTTCTATAGCCTCAAGACGAATACTTCCGTTGCGACAGAAAAGACGTTCTTTTTTTTTTTGTTCCATCTGCTGAGTTCTCAGTTAAAATCTCTTGGCGTCTTTTTTTTCCGTGCGTGATTCGCCTTTATTATTTGGCATGTCTTTCTTTCGAGTCGATAATGAATTCGATTAGAACCATGTGTTTTCTCAGCTTTTATACTCCGTTTGACAACTGAAATTCCCATCGACGATGAAAACGAGGCTTATTTTTTGTTTTTTTTCTACGTAATTCATAGAGTTCTTCTAGTCCGACCTCCACATGTCCAAACTTCCTTTAATCCGATCAGTGTTTGAAGAAAATGTTTTATCTGTATTTAGTTTCACTTTCTCTCAATGCATGATAAAAATACAGAATGCGGCAGAAATACCTCCCACATATACCTCCCGCATAATGGCAAGACATTAGTGACAATAGTGTCTTCTTTTAGTTAATATCATACCATTATGCAGGAAGTATTCCTGGGAAGTATATATGGGAGGTATTTCTGCCGCATTCTATACAAGTCCTATCGTCCGATCACAAGTACTTTTTATTAGTCCGATCAAAGTTTGGTAAAACAGGATTAATTCACACTTACTATTAGAAAATATGCCCAAATTCTAAAGCCAATAACTTAAACCAAATTAAAACTAGAGACGGATGTTGCTAGTCTATAGTTCAGCGGTGATAAATTTTTGCCCCTTTCACATCGGGGATTTTAGACGTAATTATTCAGCGGATTATTTCGATCAATATCCTCATCTTTGTTGTTTTGATCACGACAATTTTGTCGGAGGACTATTTTCGATTTTCTATTGCTCTCTGAAGTTCTAATAATTATTTTGGCTCATCAATTAAATATTTGTATCGGGGATCCTAATTTTTATTATTTTGATTATTACGGGTCGCACGCAAAGTTTCTTGAAACTGTTTGGAGATTTTGTATGAAGTACCGTTCTGCGTCCTGGGCATGACGATAAACTACATCCAGCAGCAATGCCTTTGATCGGAATATTGGAGGTATGAGGAGCATGGAACCACCTCTCAACTGTTGTCGTTCCCATGTCCACCCGGGGTGGTAGCAAACAAAATTGCCCAAATCGTGCAACAGCAAAATTATCCAATTGTTAGATTAAGCTCTGATCCGTTATATATATATATATATATATATATATATATATATATATATATATATATATATATATATATATATGTGTGTGTGTGTAGTCTCTTCTCAACACTTGAAGATTGTGTTGTGTATGAAACTCCGAGTTGTGCGACAGGTGAGGAATAATATGTATATTTATTAATATATTTAATAGTTCCGTTATATTACACCGGGCACCATTTTATTAACACCAGTATGTGCGATATCTTATATATATATATATATATATATATATATATATATATATAACCCAATTATGGGGAAATAGCTGGAGAAACTGGTCGTTATAGCCTTGGGTGTCAACCAGTCTAGGATAAGGACAACTATGAATTAAAAACCCCATGAGGGCCGTTTGAGGACCTTGCGGCACACTATGTGCACCATTTCTTTGTATTAATCAATTCCCCAAAAGTTGGTTGGGTCTGCACAAGACTTTATCACTATAATCAAATTAGATGTGCAAGTAGTCTGGGTGTTATATATATATATATATATATATATATATATATATATATATATATATATATATATATATATATATATTATTCCGTATATATGTTTTGTACATACAACGTGTGAAAGCACGTGCGATATCCTGTCCTCGTCAGTCGCCAACCAGGCGAAGTAACACAGTTTAGGTGATTGCCACTGTCGCCACCAGCAGCTTTTGCTACCGAACAGGATATTGTTTTTATAGACGTGTCCGTCTCTTGCGATTTCTTTTGACAACTGCAGCTGAAATTTTCAACGTTGTGTTGAAAGTGTTTGCTTTTGATCGTTAACCTATCCACGATGCGCTCGTAGCAAACCGTTATCAATGACGTAGAATGGAAGGTAAACATACGTGTTTCACGTCGGAAGTAGCATTGTGTTGTAAGAATTGTTTTATTTAACTTTGTTCAATTTGCATCTTGACCAGATGCAACTTGATGCCTGTTGACGATGTGAATCACGCATCAGGTTCCGGTCAGTGATGCCCGGCTTCAAAAGAAAGGAAAGGATTGACCATCCAGCAATCAATCCACGGCACCCGACCTCAGTAGGTGGCACATGATATATCCACCCCTTTTCCACGGAGTCGGATCGCAGCGATTCGTAGCGGTTTTTCTTTCGCCCGTGCGCCTCCTCCCTGTTTTCCTCCCATGAACCCTTAATTCTACTAGGAGGACACACTTTTTTGAATCATACCATTCTAATGTCAAGGTATGCGTCTGTTTGAATGAGGTGTACCGGAAATTGCAGAGGTGTTCTAAGATCAACTAACACCCTCCAATCACGGGCTTCAATACTACTTGTACTACATGAACTCCTGAAGATTATCTGCGAAGAAGATCGAAAGTACTTGGGAAAGGAAAATAAAAAAAATTAAACACTTATAGCACATTTCTCTCATTCTTTAACATCAATACACGGAAGGTTATTCGTGAGTATGAACGGATTTTGTTAAAAATTAGCAGACATAATGCCTGTAATTTATTCAATCAGACATGCCTAAAAGAGAATTTGCTGCGTAAATTATAAATTATTAATTATAGATTTTACACTAAATTATAGATTTTATGTTAAATTATAGATTTTACATTAAATTATAGATTTTATATTAAATTATAGATTTTACATTAAACTATAGATTTTACATTAAATTATAGATTTTACATTAAATTATAGATTTTACATTAAATTATGGATTTTATATTAAATTATAGATTTTACATTAAATTATAGATTTTATATTAAATTATAGATTTTACATTAAATTATAAATTTTACATTAAATTATAGATTTTATATTAAATTATAGATTTTACATTAAATTATAGATTTTATATTAACTTACAGATTTATATTATGGATATTACATAATATATTATGGATTTATATTTATGGATTTATATTAAATTATAGATTTTATTTTTAATTATAGATTTTATATTAAATTATAGATTTATATTATGGATTTGACACGGCATTTTTATTATGGACAGGATCCTGCTTCTATAATGATAAAAATTCAATATTTTTCGATTCTGACAAATGTCACGCCTTGAGGAAGGTCTAATAAATGCAAATTTACAAAAAATAGTACCTCTCAAATTTTTCCCTATTTTTTATGAGTGGACCAGTCTACTTCAGAAGTTTACATTATATGCGTAGTATGCTTTCAGATCGTTCGCGACCATGGTTCTCCACAACTTTCTATCCTTTGTAGCTCTTACTAAATTTTGTCTTTCTTTTATCTCGCCTAATCTCTGTTCTGACAGCCATTTACACAAGCTCATTAGGTAGATTATGTACTGTTTTCCTCTGTTACTCTTGTCTTCAACACATCCTGTGAGTATCAAATTCTCCAAGGCCTCTTTCCTCATTACGTATTCTAGAAATTTCAGCTCTCACTTTCTGAATTTGTTTCCATTTTATCTAATACTTCGTCATTGCTCACATGAATTTCTAAGACTATATTTTTTATTTTTGACTTTATTTTTTGTGTGTGGGGTGGGGTGATTTTTTTTCAAAATCACATGCATTGGCGGATAATAATTATTTATTTTAAATGAAGAAGAAACAGATATATTTTTATATTAATGTATTTAGATTTTTCTTTTTTTTTTTAATTAAAAAGGTGTATCCATTAGTTCTTTATTTAAAAGAAATCTTTTTTCTAAGAAAAAAAATTCTATTTTCATATGCAGAGCATTTAATCTCAGTAGCTCTTAAAAAAATGAAATATTTTTTTCTGACGGATGCTGCCCCTTAAGGAAGTTATAACGATTGCTAATCTGCAAAAATTATTTAAAAATATAAGGGATAAATTTAACTTCTTCTATAAGGTGTTCCAATAACTTGAACACATTTTAAATGTGAATTAATTTTAAACGTCTAATGATTTTTTCTTTTTTTTTTTTTTCAGATTTAACAACTTAGGACTTTGGCAATGTCAACCATAGAAAGATTAACAATCAAACAACATGTTAAAGTTTCAAGAGTGCAAGTGGAAAAATTGTTCGTAAATTGAAACAAACTGGGTCGGTGGCAGATGTGAAAACACCATTGCGTGCTCGTTTACGCCGTTCAGCTGAAGACATTGCTGCAGTGCGTGAGAATGTGGCCGAAAATACAGACACCTCTATTCGTCATCACGCGCAGGAATTGAACCTCTTCACAACAACACTACATCGTTTCCAACTGCACTCGGGGTTGGTCGATTATGTTGACCAAAATAATCGCGATGTGCGCGAAATGCATTTCTCTTTGAATGTCCAGTTTCGTAATAGTCTTCGATAACTTTGTTGAAGTTATATTTTGGTATACAGTTTGATCTGAGAACTTGTAGAATGTTATATAGATTAATGTCGTAAAAGTTCTTCCATGTTGGCTGTTTCGTAGTATTTTAAGCAGATTTGGGTAAAGTCGTTACAATCTGTTAATATATGCGTATTGTTGGTAATTTTACTATAGATAGGTATTGTTGGTAATTTTTTTACATAAAAAATGTATTGCTGGTATTTTTACTATAAAGGGTATTTTTATACCTTCATAGTATTTTGTTTTATTTTTAGTGGTGGTGGGGGAGTTAACTATTTGCCCATAGCTGGGACCCTAAAAGGGGCTACCACGCCGGGTCAAGGTGGACCTAGGAAAAACAACAATTAAGCGGTGGTTCCACGCTTCTCAAAACCTTCAATCTCTCTTGCTGCCGGATGTAGTTTTTGTCATACCCAGGACGAGATAACGGTTGACTATAGACTTGTAGAAGTCAAGATTGTAAAGATCAACAGTTGTTTTTTATTTTAAGTATAACTGTCCTTTTACATTACAAGGCGACCGTCGCCCAAGCTTCCCACAGACCGGCCAATGATTACACCACGTTGCATTTCGATCCTCGACTTCGTCGGTGTGCACACTAAAGCTGGGGAAGGGCGTGCTGCATACTCATAAGGTAACGTGATGAAAGAAAAAAAAAATCCAAGACCAGAAATAAGAACTCGAACCTTGTTTGCCATATTACAAGTAGGTGTTTTGTTCAGGATTTTGCCTGATCGTCCGGGTGGGTAGTAGGTGATACTTGGGTCAACTTCTGCTATGTCATGTTTTCCCCCTAACAACTCCTCGCCCATCTATTCTATTTCATGTCCGTTTCCCACCAAAGGTGAACCAGAACATTTCCCGATCCCAAGCATGGCTTTTAATATAGACCAGCAGACGGATTTACCATAATTCCGGTTTTATTGTCACTTGATCTCTGAAAATCCCTCATCTACCCCTTTCCTTCCCATTCCCCTTTGGTTAAAGTGGATACCGCTTTGAAAACTAAAATTGTAAAATCTATCGATCGAGATTTTCCTTTTCTACGTGGGTGTTCATAGTGTCACAATCCATAGCTAACGTTTCTAGTTTTGGTTGGCAACCAATCTAGGAGAATGACAACTGAATTTAAAACCAATTTGGCGAAGGTTTAGCAACACCACCCTGTAAAAACCTACTTGCTACGGGAACTACAACAGTCATAAGGTAACAAGATGAAAGATAAACGCCACATCGAGAAATAAGAACTCGAACCTTGTTTCCCATATGAAATATAGGTTTTTTTATTCAGGGCTTCATATGCTGGTCCGAGCAGGTAGGTGATACTTGGGACAACTTCTGCTATGTCAGGTTTTCCCCCTAACAACTCTTCATCCCATGTATTGGATACCAATACGCAATGGCGGCCTTGGAACCGCAACACGGATACGTCCGTCTTCCCGGCAAGGACGGATCAGCACTCCCCTCGATCCCAAGCATGACTGTTAATATAGACCAGCACCTGATATAAGCTGTTTCCAGTATTGTAGCTACTTGACCCATTAAAACTCCTCATCCATCGCTTTACTTCTAATTACCCTTTGGTTAAAGTGGTTGCCGCTTAGAAGACCGAACTTCAAAAGGAACAATCTGATGCTTTATCAAACAGAAACACTTATGATCAAGCTAAAACCATCTTTTCCCTTTCTATGTGGGTGTCCATAGTATCATACTTTTTGTTTCCATAGTCCCTAAAACTTCCTCATTAATCACATGTTCAGTCTATGGAATTCTCAGTATAACACTGTATGTTATGAACAGAAATCTATTTCTAAAATGATAAAAATCAATATTTTTCGTCCCTGAAATATATATCTGAATAAAAAAAATTCAGTTATGTGCTATGCGTGATACACACTTAGGCGATCATGTATCTTTCGATACATGACTGATGAGGCAGAATTTTTCCCGCGTTAGGTTGCTATTTCCTTCTGCGGTAGACCAATTGCCATCCAGGGCTATAGAACCCGGTCTGCCCTGCTATTTACCCATAGCTAAAGGGAGAAGAGTCATATCTTTCCCAAGGGTATTAGCACGTAAGTGAATGCAATGGATTCGACTGGAATCCGAACCCAGCTCCATTACTCCACCGTGGCTCTTTTTTTAAAGATTCAGAACAGATTTTCGGTAATTGAGGGTCCTGTTTTACAAAAAAATGATTTACATTCTCCAAGGACTTTTGCTTATAACTAATATAAACATTAAGCCCTACAAAAATGGATTTTTCGAAATTTCTTAAAATTAAATTTGTGTGCATGTGTGTGTAATCGATGTAAAAAAAAATAGTTTTACCAAGGTTTTTCTAAAACAATCTAATTCATTTGTGAATAAGACCTGAAAGTGTAATTAGAATCGGATAATTACGGATTCTGACAATGTGTGGATAAAGGAAGGTCTAATTAACAAAAATTATTACACTCCCAAATTTTGTTTGTTTTTACGAACGGAAGGATAAATTTAAATAATGACAATAAATCCTGCCTCTATAAATATAAGGATAATAAATACTCGTGTATCCAATCACCTAATAAATTTTAACCAAAAGATGTGTCAGCTGATAACCCAAGTAAACATAATTATTCTATTTTACTGGATACAAACTGTATTTAATAACACGGTTTTTGTTTTTTTTTTATTTAGTTTCCTTTGTCTTTTCAGTGTCGTCTGCAGTTTTTTGGTGGGGCGACCATTCTCTAAATTTCTTCATTCTGTAATGTTAAAGATCAATGGATTTTCTCTTTAAATATTTATTGATCAGAATGATATCCGATTTGTTATGTCTTAAATATCGATCTTTTTGTGTTGTGAAATCCCCGAGGATTTTCCATTCACTGTCAATAGTACGGTCGGTTTGTGGATTACATTTAGGTTGCCATTCTTTTGTTATACACACACATACGCATTTATATATATATATATATATATATATATATATATATATATATATATATATATATATATGTGTGTGTGTGTGTGTGTGTGTGTGTGTGTGTACAATATATATATATATATATATATATATATATAATATAACAAAATATATATAAAAATATAGCAATATATAAATTTTTTTTAAGCGTTTCACCCCAAGCAAGGCGATAAGCCACTAGGACGCAAGGGTTTACAGAAAATTTGATTCAAGATCAGATAGGAGTGATAGAGGAAAGGATGAGGAGAAGGATAGTGGGTAGATCAAGGCAACTTGAGATGTCGATTGATATTACATTTGAATAGCTGGAGATTATAGCTCTCAGGGAAACTGGAATAGGGAAGGGAGCTCCACAGGCGAGAGATGCGAGACATGGAGTAGAAGAGACGGCTATAAACAATATATATATATATATATATATATATATATATATATATATATATATATATATATATATATATATATTGTTATATTGTTTATATATATATTGCTGATATATATTATGCTGTTTATATATATATATATATATATATATATATATATATATATATATTGTCCTTTTGTTCATATATATATTGTTTATATATATATTGTTATGTTGTTTATATATATTAGGTAAAATCCGTGGGTAAGTAATCCAAGTGAATCCTATTAATATATTAATATAAAATATCAAAACTGATCCACAAAATAGAGCACAATATATTTATTATGGAGCATAGAAATGAATTATGTAAAAATGAAACTCAATTGTACCCCATTTTTATGGCCATTTCGTTCCTCAGGATAAATTCCCTGGAGCTTGTCACTACTAAAACGTTTGATAGGAAAATGAATCGTAACGTTATATATATATATATATATATATATATATATATATATATATATATATATATATATATATATATATATATACATAAGTGAACATTAAAGTCAACACTTAGAGGCAACAGTCTGTTTCATGCGAGACGCAAGCGTTAGACCACAAGTGCTGTTATTTTTCTCGACTAATTATGTATACGGGTCAGTGGTGCATTGTGGGTAATCTATTTTGGCGGCTATTTTCCTGGAAGTCGTTTATTTGTTTATTTATTTGGGTAACCAATGATTAATTAAACAAATAAACGACTTCCAACCCAAATGAATAAACAAATAAATAAACAGATAAACGACTTCCGGCAAAATAACCGCCAAACATTTTCCAAATGTTACGTGTTGTATCTAATCTGAACGTAGAGAGTCTCAGAATATATGAGCTGGTTTATCTTCAAGTGCTTGTCACGTTATGAACATTTCCCAATTGATATGTGCTGTATCTCGTCTGAAAGTAGACAATATCAGAATATCAGAACTGGTCATTGTTCTAACCCCAAGCATTTACTAAATTATCAGCATTTCCCGAGTGATATGTGCTGTATTTAGTCAGAAAGTATACAGACTCAGGACATCAGAACTGGTCTGACTTTGTACTAACTTCAAGTATTTCTTAAGTTATGAACATTTCGCAATTAATATGTGCTGTATCTCGTCTGAATGTTGATAGTCTCTGGATACGTTAACTATTCTAACTTTCTCCTAACTTCAAGTATTTGAAAAGATATGAACGTTTTTAAGTGATATGTGCCGTATTTAGTCTGAAATTAGGTAGTCACAGGATATCAGAACTACTCTAATATTGTCCTAATTTCAAGTATTTGTCCAATTATGAAACTTTCCCAAGTAATATGTGCTGTATCTAGTCTAAATATAGACAGCCTCGGGATATCAGAATTGGTCTAACTTTGTCTTAACTCAAAGTATTAGTCAAGTTAAAAACATATGAAATGATATGTTTTGTACATAGTCTGAAAGTAGATAGTCTTAGGATATGAGAAGTAATCTTTGTCTTAATTCCAATTGTTTGTCATCTTATGAACTTTTGGCAAGTGATATTTACTGTATCTAGTCTGAATGTAGACAATCTCAGGATATCAGGACTTGTCTAACTTTGTCCTGTCTCCAAGTATTCGAAAAGTTATGAACATTTCCCAAGTGATCTGTGCTGTATCCCGTCTGAAAGCAGACAATCTCAGGATCCCAAAGCTGGTCTTTGTTATGGGACCTTACCCATAATAACATAATGGACTATTCCATAGGGAATAAATACTGCGCCTCAAGAGGAAGCAGGGAGTTCAGTTCCAAGTCGGACGACCGGCTGATCGGCTGATCGGTTGAACTCTCTGCCTTCGGGCGGGGAGGAACCCGAAAGAGGCTACGCCAAAGGGCGGATTCTCTTTCGGGGAGGTAAACCGACCCTAAACCCGTTTATACGGGTTCAAAGAGTATATTTTTGGCCAAGCTCAAGGGCTCGGAGTTCCCACGTTAAAAAGGCCTTGTGCCACATGACACTCTCGTGGGAGGGTGACTGAATATCGTTCAGTCTGAAATCGAGTTCAGTCCGAAGTAGGGCGACCGGCAGATCGGCTGATCGGTTGAAGTCTCTGCCATCGGGCGGGGAGGAATTTGAACAAGGCTACGCCGAAGGGCGGAGTCTCTTTCGGGGAGGTAAACCGAGCCTAAACCCATTTATACGGGTTCAAAGGGCATATTTTTGGCCGAGCCCACGGATTCGGAGGTCCCACGTTAAACCGGCCTTGTGCCACATGATGCCCTCGTGGGGGGGGGGTGACTAAATACTGTTCAGTCTGAAGTCGGGCGACCGGCGGATCGGTTGAAGTATCTGCCTTTGGGCGGGGAGGAACCCGAACAAGGCTACGCCGAAGGGCGGAGTCTCTTTCGGGGAGGTAAACCGACCCTAAACCCGTTTATACGGGTTCAATGGGCATATTTTTGGCCGAGCCCACGGGTTCGGAGATCCCACGTTAAACCGGCCTTGTGCCACATGATGCCCTCGTGGTGGGGGGGGGGTGACTAAATACTGTTCAGTCTGAAGTCTGGAGTGAAGTCCGTCAGGAGTCTGTTAGTCAGAGCGAGTTAGTCAGTCGAGTCAGAGGCAGACCGAAACAGAGTCGCGTTCAGATAATTACCACTAAACCTGATTGTTCGTACTAACACTTTCTACTTCCCTGTATATATTCCTGTTTATAATATATCTGTGTTATTCCATATCCGTATTCGAGTTCTTCTTTATTGATTCTACCTTGGACTATCACTGTGGTACAAGGAACCGGACCATAACAGTCTTAAATCCAAGTATTTCTCAAGATAAGAACATTTCCCAAGTGTTATATAGTGTAACTAGTCTCAATGTAGACAGTCTCAGGATATTAGAAATGATCTTTGTCCTAACTCCAAATATTTGCCAAGTTATGATTATTTGAAGATAATCCAAACTTGCACATATTGAATCGTCTATATGTGTATCTTGTTCGCACCCCTTTCGAAACACCAACCAGTTCTCGCACTTCTTTCTAGAATTAATGAAAAAAATAAATTTTATTTTATTTCATTTTTGTTGTCTCCAAAACAGTCGGATTCTTTTTTATTTGAATTATTTAATTTCATTATTTGAAGTTTGATTATTTGGTAGTCTGATTGAATTTTATGTAAGATATGTGCGCACGGAACGCAAAACTAGAGAAAGTTTTAAAAATAATTAAGCTTTTTTGGTCATTTTCATTTTTTATTTATGAAAAAATAAAATTTGGACTTAGAATATGAAACGTAATATGAAAGTTTTGTTTTAATCTTTCACTTATGTAGAAAGGACTGTTCCAAAACTGATCTGGCTTACATTGAAACACCAGTTCCCGTACGATCTCTGAAGTTAAGCAACATCAAACCTGATCAGTACCTGGATCGGTGACCACTTGAGAATACCATATGCCATAAACTTCGATGTGCGGGTGGTGTAATGGATAATGGCTCGAAATTTTGAATGGGAGAGCCGAGATCCAATTCCCATTGAGGTCATTATATTCACTTTTGCACAAGTATCCTTGTAAAAGTATGGGACCACCCTTTCTCCTTCAGCTATGGTTTAATTAGTAAGACGTCTATAACTAAATCATTATTATCTCTAAAAGCAAAATTGATTTTATATTTTAATACGAGTGAATAAAAGTATTACAAAATTGGATCTATCAGAAAAGGGCATGGCATTGGTTAGCTTTCGTTCATGTTGGTGGTCTCAAACTCAAGGTCTTACAAAATTCATTACGAGCTGCAGGAGAGCGTTAGAAGCAAACTCGTCAACAAAGTGTTACTGATGGGGAGGATATCAACTACAGTGCGGGGCATCAAATATATACGGGAGTCACTGTTAGAAGTATATGTTCTCACATTAAAATTAGTTTTCATGCCTTTCACCGATGGCAAGTAGCAAAAGTTTTCGAGTGTAAGGAGTCAGTTTTCTCGAATATTAGTTACCAATTTTGTTTCTTTTTACAAAATTATATATATATATATATATATATATATATATATATATATATATATATATATATATATATATATATATCGTTTTATAAAATCAAAAAATAATTGTTTCAAAATACATTTATAGACTCTCGTCAGGAAGCTAATGAAGAATACATGGTGATGAGAAGATGGATTTTTCTTGACTTTCATGACTAGAAGAGACTCTGGTCAACGTAAAATTGATTGGCTACCTGTTTTCACTTGGTGTGTAGGTCAAGCTCAATGATGTTACTGCAAATGTATTGAAGGGGCGAGAGACAAATTGCTAAGTCTGGTGTTCGGAAAGTTGATTCCCTGTGTCGGCCATCTTGCACATTTATAAATCTACCATTCGTCCGTCCTTTGAATATAGCTGCTATATTAGGTCTGGTTTTCCTACTATATATATATATATATATATATATATATATATATATATCGAGATTCTTGAGAAAATTCAAATAACAGTCTGTAATATAATTGAGCCTGACCTAGCATCTCGACTTAAGACACTTTTTTCACCGACGTGACGTGGCTTCCCTCTGTCTTTTCTACAAATATTTTCATGGCAATTGTTTTGGTGTGCTTTCCTACTTGATACCCCGATTGTATGAATTTAAACCTGCTTCTAGATTGGCAACTAGGTCTCTCTATTTTACTGTTAAACTAGCTATATGCAACCGTAGGTTTTATTCTAATAGTCTCTTTTCTCGCACTTCTAGCTTTTCGATTTCTTGCTTCTCTGCCACGTACAATATCCAAAAATATAAATGCAACGACAACCGCTACGGTCTGTCTTCCTGAACTCTGTTCTTTTATTGTCCTTTCTTCTCATTTCACCTCCCTAAAGTCTTTAGATTCCCTTTTACTCCCATTAACCCTTTCTGTCCTGGTGGCATTATCATTTCGCTAGGGGTGGAATGATTGAAAACATAAAAAAAGAATTATAAAAATTTGATCTAACCACGATATTGGTGTGTGTATGTGGTGGTGGGGGGGATCCTGTCGATTTTTCATCATTAGTGAATAATTTAATTCCGGTGTTCTTGTTTAAAAACCAGTCGCGTAACTACACAGAGCAATCCTTGAAAACGAATGGAGTATCATTGGAAAGTACTTGGGAAAATTTATTATAAAATAAAAGTTAATATGAATTTTGGCAAATTTACTAATAAAACTATACAACTTATTGGTAAATTTTTGTTGCCATATTTATCAGAACGTTTCGGTCGTTGTACACTCCGGCCTTCTTCAGGTGGTTGGAATGTCGAACTGAACCCTTTATTTTGCTTGCTGGGGTAGACTGTTCTAGTTCCACGTGCCGTGTCTAATGGATGTCAGCTATCAGTTATCTCCTGTTAATTCACCTCTGCAAGTTATCTACTGCCTTAACCAGGTATTGAACTCACAACTCTTTGGGTCCTGTCACTGGATCTAACCAACGTCTTTATCCATTGTGCCATGTGTCCTTAAGACATGGCACGTGGAACTAGAACAGTTTACTCCAGCGAGCGAAAGGGTTCGGTTCAACATTCCAACCACCTGAAGAAGGTCGGAGCGTACTACGGCCGAAATGTTGTCATAAATATGGCAACAAAAATGAGGACAAGAGTCCGAATAATGTAAATAGTGAACATGTTTGATATGTATCTTTTCTGTTTCTACGTTATTTTTATAGATACAATTAGTTAAGTAAATGCTCTGTTTATAATAAACAGTATTAATTACATTTACCGGTCTGAATGTCCGAGAAATTTCGTAGAAAATATGTGTCCTTTGACAGGAATCGAACTTATATCATACACAGAACCATCATTTGGCCTGACGTGCTATACCATTTAGCTGCAGAAGAAGTGTCTGGTTAGAAAAGTCAAATTACTATTTTTAAACAAATTTCCCAAGATCTTTCTCGAATGATAATATATCTGCTCGAAGCGTATCTCAACATAAACAAATGACAATATATATTATGAAATGGACTAAGTCCAACAATTATTTAAAAACAGTAAATTGACTCCGATAACCAGACACTTCCGCTATAGCTAATTGGCATAGCAAGTCAGCCCAAATAGCTCTTGCGTGTAGGATACAGGTTCGATTCTTACCGAGGGACACATTTTCTACGAAATTTCTCGGGCATCTAGGTCGGTAACTGTAATTAATACTGTTTATTACAAGCGAAGTATTTACTTAAATATTAGGTTGGTGCAAAAATAATGACGTAATAATGTCGTTTTTTGACATTAAAAAATACATCAAAAAACGACATTATTGCGTCATTATTTTTGCACCAACCTAATAATTGTATGTATAAAAATGATTTTCAAACAGAAAATATTAACATAATTGTCGGACTTAGTCCATTTCAAAATATATATTAGGTACCTCCACCCCTTCTGCATTCGATACGTAAGGTTTAAAATGATTTTTTTTTTTTTTTAAAAAGCATTCTTGAAGATTTCATTTTAGCTTTAATTGAAAATTAAAGATTTAATTTATTATTTCTGGTAAGTGAAATATTCTGGTGTATTTCAGAAAGAAATTATATTGATTGGAATATAATTCCGATTTCTTAAAATTTTCTTAAAAGCAGCCATTTTCTTAATTTTAAGAAATTTGTAAACAAAATAAATTTATCGATTTTAAAACTCTTCCAAAAAATGTATATATATATATATATATATATATATATATATATATATATATATATATATATATATATATATATATATTTCTGACACGTCATTTGAGTATAATGAGAGAACTTAAAGTTAAATTAATCTGATTCGAAATAAATATTACTTATAGCATAAAATAGTAATATACAACCATTTGTTAATGTTTATCTGAGGCGATGATTGATGCACGATTAAGTGACGAATCGATGACAGCTAGTATGGCTGATTAGAATTGACATAAAATTTACGAAATCTAAGTGAACACATTTTTTTTTTAACTATCTAGTAATTTTTACAAATGAACATATTTTCGGCAATTATCTAATAATTTATTGACTTTTATTTACCTTTCGAAGAGGCTTTATGCAAAAATATTTTTTTTTTAAAATACTATAAAATTTCTTAAAATTATTAAAATTAAAAAAAAAAAATGAAAAATATTCTTGTAAAAAATCATTATTCATCGGAAAAATTTCTTCAGACAATAGGGTCCCTAATATAACTTATTTACAAAAGCATTTAAAAGCTTTTCTAATTAAATAATGTCATAGTTTGATTACATTCATTATTTTTTTAATTCAGAGCAGATTTTCATTAGAATAGTGCAAGTTTCAAAAAAAATATTAGGTGATTTAAATTCTCCAAGGGGTCCTAGTTTTAACGAAAAAAAATATTAGGTGATTTAAATTCTCCAAGGGGTCCTAGTTTTAACGAAAAAAAATATTAGGTGATTTAAATTCTCCAAGGAGTCCTAGTTTTAACGAAAAAAAAAAATCAGAAAATAGAAATGTTGTTTGCGAAATTTCATGAAATTAAGTGGAGGGGGGTAACATATATAAAAAACACATTTTTTACAAAGATTTTCTAAAAATAATAATTTCAAAATAATTTCATTCATTTGTAAATAAGTCCTGAAAATTTCATTAAAATCGGACAATTATTTGATTTTTACAAGAATTTTCAAATCAATGTTTTCAGCGGAAAAAGAGGACAAAAAAACGTTAATGCAATTATTAAGCCACTGCGATGACGTAAACAAAACAAGATTTTAACCAAAATTTCGAACGCGTTAGAAAGGGTTAAAAAATTGAAAAAAAAATCAAAAAATACTTTGGTCTTTCATCGTAATAATAACATAAACATTTTGATGATAATACTTTATTTTTATTAATTTTGTGGCCTTTTCCATTACGCTATGCTGTTTTCCGCGAAAAAGTGGAGGTATATATATATATGATAGAAATTATTAGGAGGATTTGATAATTATATTTGAGTAATTCATCGAGTCTGATAGAAATCTCAACAGAATGCAGAAAGCACTGGACGGCCGTTTCCCCCTATATTTGGGACTCATCAGCAGTGCGCATCCACTACCTACAATTAAAACCCTGACAGTTAGGTTGTCAAGCAAACATCGTGCCAACTGTTCTACTGGGCCTCGGTGACGAAGAGATTGCAAATCAGACTCAACAATGCGCCGCTCGCTCACATATTCCGTGGTGGAACTATACTGAGTTCTCTGTAACCATAGGACTGTGCCCCCTGGAGCCACGACTACTCTCACCAAGCCGCTCACTGTAGAGCATTAGAAGCCGGTTCAAGCAATGATGTACATGATAGAAATTATTAGGAGGATTTGATAATTATATTTGATGAGTCCCAAATATAGGACGAAACGGCCGTCCAGTGCTTTCTGCATTCTGTTGAGATTTCTATCAGACTCGATGAATTACTCAAATATAATTATCAAATCCTCCTAATAATTATATATATATATACATCCACTTTATACATATATATATATATATATATATATATATATATATATATATATATATATATATATATATATATATATAGGGTGGCCTAAAAGTCTAACCAACCCAACATAATATAAAAACGGTCCGTGGGTAGGATATTACCAAGGAGAGAGTTTCGCATGAACGATACCAGAACACCCATCAGTTGAAGGACGGCGTACGGAGAGCATTTGCAACAATCAACAAAGGACAGCTTCGTAAAATATCACACAGGACATGGCGTCGTATCATTTTGTGCCACAAAAATGATAGTGTTCATACAGACCTTCTCGATGTGTGACAGCATCAATGAAAGCGAATAAACTGAATCCAGCACATCTGCTTCGTATTAATGTATTACTTGTTCTATTGGTCTCATAACTGTTTGGTAGGAGATGAAAAGACTTTCGGAGCACCCTGCATATATATATATATATATATATATATATATATGACAAAACATAGTTTTATGGTATTCTATAGTTATGGCTTAAAGTGCTAAATATCGGGGATAGAGCATATATAAGTATAAAAGTGAACATTGAACTTAAAACCCAGTGACGACAGTCTGAGTCATGATTAAACGGAGACTTCAGGACATGAAGATTGTGTTTAAATGTACGTATATCTATGTGCTCGAAGCATAAATAGAGCAATTTCTAAAGAATATTAATTATCGAGAAATTGCTTTTATCGGAAGCCCATATCTGCTGGATTTCATACTCGAAATGTGAACTAAATAATTTCAAAAGAATTTTTCTAAAGGATTTTATTTTCAGTCCAACATTTTTATGACTGAAGTACACATATTTTCTATGAATTTTTTCGAACATTTAGACCGGTAAATGTAGTTAATATTGGTTATTATAAACGGAGCATTTACTTGAATAATTGCATGTATAAAAATAACGTATAAACAGAAAATATATTAAAATAATTGTCGGACTTAGTCCATTTCATAATATATATGTATATATATATATATATATATATATATATATATATATATATATATATATATATATATATATATATATATATATGTATATTTAGTTGGATTAATGTGAGTTTGTGACCCTGGGTTTCACGCCCTTTGCGATACTCAGACAAACTGATTAATTTTGAAATTTTGGTTTTATTTGTGGATCAGAAATAAATCCAAAAGTTCAAATTTAATCAGTTTGAATGACGATCGCAAAAGCGTGAAACCCAGGGTTACAAACTCACATCAATTCAACTAAATATGTTAGCTCTATCACTGATATTGAGCGTTTTCCAATAAGTATCGCGCATATATAATATATATAGAAAATGCATATGTATATGTTTATATACATATACATTATATTATTTCATAATATATATATATATATATATATATATGGGGTGGTAAAACCAAACAAAACAAAAGACAAAAACAAATAAAAATTACGTTTGAAGTCATAAAAAAAATATCGGATTTATAATAAAATACATTAATTCTTAGGAAATTCTTTTGTTTATGTTTCGCATACGAAATCGACCAGACAGGGGCTTCCGAGAAAATTTGAACGAACGGGTGTCTGTTTCTTAAAAGGGTAAATGGAAGATTTTTGGTCTATGGCGTTCTCTGTGTTAATCACTTAATTATTAGGTTGGTGCAAAAATAATGACGTAATAATGTCGTTTTTGACGTATTTTTTAACGTCAAAAAACGACATTTATTACGTCATTATTTTTGCACCAACCTAATAACTGCTGTATTATATTCAAATTACAACTGTAACTGCAATTGTAAATTTGAACTTGAAAAGGCAGCATGACATTTTTCAACGTTAACGTATAAATATGGGTTTTAAATCTTATTAATTGTTTCGTTTCTAGTATTGTCATTAAAGTAATAAAGAAAAGAATACTGAACTGTTACGTGACATCTGTCCTTCTTTACAGCAGTGAATATTGGACGATTTTCCTCAAAGATGAAGAAGAGACTTGAGGCGACAGAGATGTGGTTCTCCAGAAGGATCCTAAGGAGATCATAGACCGAACTTATGCGCAACGATGAGGTCTTAGAGAGGATGCAAACAACGAGGAGGCTTATACTTAATATCAGGAAGAGGCATCTGAAGTTTCTGGATACGGAAGGAGGGGTTTGGAGAATCTGATTACTCACGGGTCGAATAGAGGAAAAGAGAGGAGAAGAAAATACAACGCGTGATGACGGAACTTGGTCTGGGGGAGGAAGCAGAGGGGAAGAACTTGTTGACTGCTCAAGGGATAGAGGGAGATAGAGAGCGATGATCGCCTACGTCCTGAAAGGACATGGCACATAAAAAAGTACATTTGACAACGAACAATTTCACTCCAACATCCAGTGTATATGATCGTTTCTTGTTATGGTAGATGGCTTACTTATCTCAGTGGTCCCAAGAGAGAAAGCTGCCTGGAGTCCAACTCCTGTAGGGCCACCCATGGCGGTATATTCGAAGAGGAAGGATCAGACTGAAGGCAGGAGATCCCAACGGCGGAATAGGCAAAGATCTACACGATCCAAACCGGCGGAAGAGGGCAGCGCCAGTCTGGCTGGTGTAACCGAGACGAACCTTGACAGACCAAACGACCAACAACCCAATGCAACCTGGTTTGCCAGATCTCGCATTTCTCAACCCCTGTTGAGCTGGTGTTGACAACAACGGGTTTATAATATAACATTTTTTAGTGGATACTAGTATTTGAGTAGACGCCCCGTTTATTTATTAAACAGTATATTCATTTATTATCTCCTACCGGCCTGAATATTCGAGAAAAATTATTAAAGAAAAACTTTGAGCCCTTCGGCTAAACGGTGGCTCCTTCTGCCCTGAGGTACGCAGGTTCGATTCTTGCCGAAGGGCGTAAATTTTTCTTTAATAAGATTTTTGGAATATTCAGGCCGATAGGTGATAAATAAATATACTGTTTAATAAATAAAGGGAACATCTACTCAAATACGAGTATCCACTAAAAATGACTTAAATTGATACTATACAGGGTTCAGCAAAGATAATTTTACAAAATTTGTAGGCGGGTTCCTCATGCCAAAACAAGGACAAAAATCCATATAAACGTCCACAAATCGTTTTTGAGTTATTAACTTAAAGAAAGTTTACGGTAGATGACACTGTGTTGCCATGTAGACTCGGTTACATTTGTTATTCGTATACATTTGTGGCTAATTCTGTCTTCAATGTTTAACGTGTGTAGTAGAAGTGTTCCATTTAACAGTGGTAGGATATTCATATCGTGAGCAGGTAAATATGATTTTTATATACGGCGCGATTGGTAATGGACGCGAGGCAGTACAGCTGTATCAGATTGCATTTCCAAACCGAAGGCAGCCAAGTCATTCAATCTTTGCTGTAGCTTATCGTCGCGTTGCTGAGACAGGATCAGTGGCACGACAAACTATGGATCGAGGAAGATCGAGATCCGCTCGTACGCCTTGACGACGAAGAACACATTCTACATGGCCTTTTGGACATATGTTTATATGGATATTTTACTTTGTTTGGTGACAGGAACTCGCCCTCCAAATATTGTAAAAGTATTTTTGATACATACGATATATATATATATATATATATATATATATATATATATATATATATATATATACAAATGAGTTTACTAATTCCTCGTAGTAAGACAGTATATGTATGGAGGGGGAATATACGCACGCATATATAACACGCATGCTGACAGAAACACCCGAAAATGGAAACAGATCCAAGAACACATAGGGGTCAGTAAAACTATTAAAAGATAAAATGCCGATAAGTAATTCATCATTTCTGTTGGACCAACCTTAACTGTTTTATGAAACTTCCCGCAGAACTCTTCATTGCCAATTCAAGAAAGACATTCGGATTACTAACACAAAAACAGAGAATGTCTCATATCGAGAATATTTAACATTGAAAAACATAAGGAAAAAATTAATTATTTTTTTAATAATATGTGGAAATCTCCGCTTTTTACCTGAAGACGGTCGTGAGACCAGAAACACGTGTAGTAAAATTATGTAAAATAAACATAATATTTTTTTCTAAAAAAATCCACATTACAACCAAAAACGTTTACGGCACCTCTCTTCTCATCTTTTTAATATACATACTTTTCTCTCGTTTGAACCACTACAACCCCTTTCTTTATATATATATATATATATATATATATATATATATATATATATATATATATATATATTGATGCATGTTTCTTTAAATAATATAGACAAATTTTGGCTATTTATTTTATGAAAATTCCTTTCATATCGTCTAACCTTAATAACATTATCATTGAAAGACGAAAGAAAATCACCATATTGATACAAGTTTTTTAATCCTATCTAATATATATATATATATATATATATATATATATATATATATATATATATATATATATAGTAGTACATATACTAATACCTACATGCTGGTGTGCGACTTAAGTTTCGCTGAATTACAGCTCGTTGGGCACAAGACCGTTTGCCCGACGAGCTGTTATTCAGCACTATATATATATATATATATATATATATATATATACACAAGTATAGGATTGGTGTATACGGAATAAATTCCAATAACCAAAAATACTATTCTTAAAAGAGTGCTCAATACAGAGTAGAGCAAATATAATTTATTCGAAAATTCTAATATGTTATAAAATCACTACAAAAATAGCCATTTTGTTTCAACACTTCTGGTGTCTTATCAAGTGATGGTGTTGAATGTAGAATATATATATATATATATATATATATATATATATATATATATATATATATATAATAAGTAACTCTTAAGGGAGTCTGCTACAGATGCACACCGGTGAAACAGAACTCACATGTTCAGCATTATTTTGTGGAACTGCATCTCAGTTGCTTCTGATTTCGTCTTCATCTGTGAGGAAATTGTCCAGCTTTCATTGCCTTATAGGTTGATTGATATTATATATCATTTCAACACCATTTTCTTTGAGTCTAATGAGTTTTTTTCTATTTCTTAATACTTTGTTTAGCTTTTGAAAGGCATCGTTTACTATTTCAATATGGATTTCTGTTTCACATTTTTCATCAGTTCCTAGATATTTTTTTACAGCAGATTGTAAGGAATTTTAGAGATCAGTTACCTATTTGACATCGGACTGATTAGATATAAGATTAAGATAAGAGTCTTCTTACAGTTGATGGATAATCCTTTCTTCTAGAACTAGAAGTCCTATCAAGATTTATTATTAGGAGACAATCTTAATAACTTAAGGTAGGCTGGTGGCAAACTTATGGAAACGAATATCAGTCAGTGATAAACACTCTATCGAATTGATCAAACTTACTATTATGACAGGAGTCTTCTTACAATTGATAAGTAGTCCTTTCTTCTAGAACTAGAAATCCTATCAGGATTTATTATTTCGAGACAATCGTGATAACTCTAGATAGACTGGTGGGAAACTTACGGAAACGAATATCGGTCAGCGTTTAAACACGTCTTTCTTGCTCGCTGCAGAAAACAAATTTCGCAAGATATTTCGCGACGATGAAAGATGATTTGATTCTAAGAATCTAAAACGAAGGAACTCATCCAAAATAGCTTTATTAGAAATTGCTGTAAGTTGGACAAACTGCTGCTGCTATATTGAGCAACTGGTTCATTTGAATAACGCATAAGAAGCGAAAACAGGTCGGTCCTGATGCTGTAAATAAGACGTAGCATGCGATGGGATGGGAAATACTTCCGTGTGTGATATATTCTCCAAACCGTAAGAATATCTAGTTTATATGCAAAAATACTTCACTAGACAGGGGTTCAAATGAGTTTAAGATATCGATTCAAAATTCGGAATCGTACTTTTATGTTGAAATACACGATTTTGCTGAAAGCTGCGTTAAGCCATAGAAAGTAAGAGGAAATTATTGTAATGATGACTGAATAATGATGGCATGAATTTATGTGAATGAAAGATTTTGTAAAAAATGCAGCTGGAAACTTTCGCAGAATAAATACAAAACTCAGCTTCTTCTTCCATTTTGTCAATCAATTTGCATTTTGTGTCTTTACTCGTCTTTTTTTTTAAATTGCTTTTCTCGCTAATTTTTCTTTTTACTCCACTTTCCTGAATCAATTTCTTCTTCTTCTTCTTCTACTTCTTACCTACTTTTAATCGATGTTTTTTACGTTTTTTTTCTTTTTTTCGCGTTTTCTTCTTTTTTCGTACTTATCGTTTGCCTTTTTTCGTTTTTTCTTTTTCGTGTTTTTTCTTTTTCGTTTTTTCTTTTTTACGTCTTTTTCTTCTTTATTGCTTTTTCCAATCTCTCATATTTTTCCTTTTTCGTTTAATTCTTTTTTGTCCTTTTCTTTTTCGTTTATTCTTCTTTTCCGCTTATTCTTCGTTTTCCATTTTTTCTTTTCCACTTCTTCTTTTTATTCCCTTCTTTCCTTTACAGATTTTTTCCTTATTTTTCTCGATTTTCTCTTCG
>OZ010580.1:75257076-75289576 GCA_963932145.1 Acanthosepion lycidas | reverse complement strand
TTTCTATATGCAGGTTAGCGTTTTCACAATAAAATTGCTCTTAACTGAACGATATGGTTAGGATTTTCAAGATATATTTAAATTTCTAAGAGTTATTTTAGCGTCGGTACAATTTTAATTATAGAATTAAAAATGGACGTGTTAAAACATGAAGACAAAATTACGGATAACTAAAAAAAAATTACTTTACCGTTAAGTGGTAATATCGAAATCCAAAAAACAACAAATTAACCAATTTATATGTCCTCTGTAATCGAACTCAAACGAAGATATGCATATCGTCTAAGATAAAAACACCAAAGACAAAAAAGCTAATTACATATAAGGCTAACACCCACACTTTGTTATATATTATGTATTGCATAACATTTGGCTATTGATGTTTATTTTAAACGTTATGCACATTTCTTGTCCTCGATTGAACACCGATGAGAGAGGAACAATAAACAGTTAAGATGCTTTTTTTTGTCAGTTGTTTTTTGTATTCGATATTACCACTTTACGGTAATGTAAATTTTTTTTAGAAACCCTATTTTTTCTTGTTTTGACATATGCGTTTTTGTAGCTATTATTTTTATGAGTAACATATCATGTGAATTTCAATTTGTAATAATTATTCTTATTTAACAAATGTCATCGATCCAGACCTGGAATCTCAGCTTCAGTCACTTTCCCACCGCCACATTGTATCTTCCCTGTGCATTTTCATGGTAATTGTTTTGATGAAGTTCTCTATAGTACTTAGACTTTATGAATTTAATCCCAATACTAAATTGAGAGCAAGATCTCGTCATTTTACAGTAGAAATGGCTAGATGTAACTGTATGTTCTATGCAAACAGTTTCTTTTCTTGCAATTGTCACTTGTGGAATTCTCTTCCGACCTCTTGCTTCCGAGTCGACTTTCATAAATGCAATGTCAGTCGTTATCTAGTGTCCTCTTA
Source organism: Acanthosepion lycidas (assembly GCA_963932145.1). Classification (NCBI taxonomy): domain Eukaryota; kingdom Metazoa; phylum Mollusca; class Cephalopoda; order Sepiida; family Sepiidae; genus Acanthosepion; species Acanthosepion lycidas. The sequence goes on along the minus strand of OZ010580.1, from coordinate 75,288,633 downwards.
ATTCTTTCTCTTTTAATGTTCTCTCCTTAATATTGTTTTTTTTTCTTCCTCATAATCTCTAACACTCAGTAACCCCCACCCCCCTTGCATCTTAGTGGCTTTATTGCCTTGTTTGGGGGTGAAATGATTAAAACAACAAAACAAAAACACAAGCAAACATATAACAGTTAGCACTAAAGAAAGACCACAAAAATGTAATAAAGTGATGGATAACGATAGAATGTAAAGAAATGATCAAAAATATTAGGTTGGTGCAAAAATAATGACGTAATAATGTCGTTTTTTGACGTATTTTTTAACGTCAAAAAACGACATTATTACGTCATTATTTTTGCACCAACCTAATAGATGTATTTTTCTTTTCTCGCACTTCTCGATTGTGGAACTCTATTCCGACTTAATGTTCTCCAGTCAAGTTTGATGTTCAAAAATTTAAATGGAATGTCAATCATTATCTTTTATCTTCTTAATGTCTGTACTTTCATAGTTCTCCCGCCTTAATAAGGTTTTTCATTCTTTTTCTTATAGTCTTTCGCACTCAGTAACCCCCTTGAGTTTTAGTGGCTTTGTTGCCTTGCTTGGGGCCAGTGGCGATTCTGGAATTCTGTGTGTGTGTTGGGGGTGCACTTGGTGGCGAGATTTTTCTGCGGAGGAGGTGGAGGAAAATTCAAGCAGCGTCTTTATTTTCATACTACACCACTATCGAATACACAACTTAGGAGTGAGTTTTAGTATAAGAATGTTAGTTCACTAAATTAAACAGAATAACTTTTCATTCATAGTAGTGGAGTTCTAATCTATTCTTGCTTTCTTTTCCACTATCAAGCTGTTGGACCATAAAAGAGAGGTTAACTTCAAAACAAAATCAAAGGGTTAATACTAACGTCAATACTAGCAGAACAGTGTAATTTGTCTGCTCTAAATTTTTTTCCTCTACAAAACTTAGAAAAGTAGGCGGGCAACCGAAGGGCCAGTCAAAATTCTGGGAGGGGGGCATTGACCCCTTCTGGCCCCCCTCGTAGAATCGCCATTGCTTGGGGCGAAATGATTAAAAAAATAGCACTAATTTGGGAGGTGTCAGCTTTTATTATGCAAACAAAGTTTAAGAAATGTTTATTGCTAGAGGCGTGTTGAAATCCTCATAGTATTTAGTATTGTTGAAGTTATCGCTTCCTTTTCCCATTTGAAACTCTCCCGACTGGGTTTTACATTTACAAACTGTGGCTTATATTTTACCAGAATTAAATATATATAAAAAATTAAAGAAAAGAGATGCAAAAAACAATATTGCATTTTTATTAAATAAGTATTTGTTATTTTAATCATTAAATTGTTTTTAAAATAGTAGGAGTATTTTTTTTATTACAAATAATAAACCTTCCAAAAAATGAATGAAAATTTATTGTACGCACCCTAGTATAAAACCAACTGTATTTTCTAACCTCTTACCTATTTGCACTTCTCTCCCAATTTTGGTTTCGATCACTCAATGTATGGCTATTTTAGAGGGTGTGATGGACAGACTAACGGGAGTTATAGAATTTTATATATAGATAGACAGAAGGAATAAATATAAGTCCATAGAAACATTTGATTCTCGTATTGTAACATTTACCGGAATAAATTATTATATTATTTTACATCTTTATATTGTCTGACTTGCATCAGTTTTTTTTTTTTTTTTTTTTTTCATTGATTTTGTTACTTTTTCTATTGTCTTCATCTTTAACATAGCTTTAGTAACTTCCAGGAGAAAATTCACTGGTTATTGTTTTCCATTTTCATATACTAGAATTTTTTGAAACCCTCACAATATTTAGTATTTGTTGAAATTATCGGTTAACATTTTTGCCGAGATTAAAGAACTCAACGTTTCCTTCAATTTCGCAAAGCAATCGATAAAATTTAAATAAGCTGATTTATTTAAAAAAAAAAAAAAAAAAAAAATACTTTGACAAAATCCCTACTTTGCGGTCTAATAATTTCTTTAATTTAATTTAATCTTATAGGACATGGTAAACAATATTTTTTAAGAAATTTTCTTTTTTTCCTTTTTTTTTCTTACGTTTGAGCATTCAACATACAATAAGCCACTAGTAAATATTTCTTTCTGAAGCCAAATTCCAACTTTTTGAAATGTTTGGTCTTGCAAACGCGAGGCGACTTGGAAACTGGATTCTTGTATATATAAAAACTTAAAAGAAAAGATATGCGAAAAACACTATTGCATTTTTATTAAAAAGGTATTTGTTATTTTAAGCATTAAATTGTTTTTAAAAGAGTGGGAATATTTTGTATGACAAATAATAAACCTTCCCAAAAAAAAAAAATGATGGAAAATTAATTGTACTAAGAACCTACGCACCCTAGTAAAAGCAACTGTACTTTGTACCCCCTTATCTGTTTGCAATTCTCCGAAAAATTTGGTTTCGATTGGTCAATGTATGGCTATTTTAGAGGGTGGGTCGGATGGGGTAACGGAAGTCACAGAAATTTATATAGAGATTTCTCTTTCAATGATTGACTATAAGTTTTCTGTTGCTCTAATACCTGTATAGGATAGACGCAATACCATTAATTTAAAATCTTTGAAACCTTTTCGTCGGCAATAGTTTTGAGTTTTGCAGAATAAAACTTCTTTTCTTTACACTATTTTTCAATCTCAAATAAGGCAAAAGAGTAGCTCAAGGTAGAGGATTACTGAATGAGTTTGTTGTAAGAGCGTAAAAGGAGGAAGTAAGAATATATTACATTATGAGAATCGTGTTTGCGACTTGTATCCCTAAGATACAAGCATCTTGTCTAAGAACTTAAAGTAATTTTCTGTATTTGTCTTTAAATCATCGTCATCATTGAAGAAAACTATAATTTTCCTTCCTTCCTTCCTTCTTGCTATGCGTGATGAACGCTTGGACGATCATGTCTCTTTTTGATTCATGACTGACACGCCAGAAGAAATCCCGCACGGCTTAAGTCTGTTGTTAACCGGGGCAAGTAATGACTTAAACTGCTCTATTAATAATCTGATACCCCTTTCTGCCTTCCATCAGCATGGCTGATGTTAACCTCCAAGAGAGTGACTCGTTGCATCTTCTCGGGTTAACATTATCGGCCGATATGAAGTGGAAAGCTTATATTGAATCCATTGTTAGTTCAACTGTTAAGAAAATTGGTTTATCGTGTTGTGCTAGACAATTTTTCTCTCCAAAAACTATTTTACATATCTATGAGTCTACTATTCGTCCATGCTTACAATATTGCCGCAACATATGGTCTGGTGCTCCTGCTATATATCCAAAGAAGAATCAGCAATATTATTGGTCCTGACCTGGCGTCTCGGATTCAGTCGCTTTCCCACCGTCGTAAAGTTGCTTCCCTGTGTCTTTTCTATAAATACTTTCATGGTAATTGTTCGGATAAAATCTTCGCTATGGTAGCTAGACTTTATGAATTTAAGCGCAATAGTGGACTGGTGACAAGGTCTCATCAATTTACAGTTGAAATGGCTAGATGTAACCGTAAGTTCTACTCTAACAGTTTCTTTTCCCGCACTTCTCACTTGTGGAACTCCCTTTCGGCTCCATGCTTCCCATCCAACATTAATCTGAAAAAAATTATTTGCAATATCAATCGCTATCTATCCTGATTGCTCATTATTAATGTTCCTGTTTTCTAATTCTCCCACACCCAGTAACCCTTTGCGTCTTAGCGGCTTTACTGCCTTACTTGATACCGATTAAAAAAGGAAGGAAAAGAAAAGAATGCTGTCGTTACTTTCTGCGGTAGACTGGTTATCAACCAAGGCTATAATGATAGATTTGTTTTCTACGGCTTATCAAGTCTTTGCAGGTTATTTAAAGCCAGAAAATATTTTTTGATTGTGAGAATTTTTTTTGGGGGGGGGGTTGGTTATTGAGATAATAATGATTTAGTGACGCAAGTATGATTAATGAACCCATAGATAGGGGGAAGCAGCGGATTCATACCTTTCCCAAGGTTATTTGCGCGTTATTGAATATAACGAACCCAATTGGATCTCGGCTCTCCGATTAACAGTTCCGAGTTATTACCCATTACACCAGCCGCACATCCAATCTTAGAGCACCTGGTATTCCCAAACTATCACCCACCTAAGTACCAACCTGGTTCGACGTTTCTTAACTTCGGTGATAGTATGGGAACCGGTGTTTCAACGTGACGCGGCCGTAAACACGAAAGCTATAAGAACCCGTCTGTGTTGCTATTCAGCCCAAAAGTCGGTACTTAACCGAAAATATAACTTAATTCCTCATCACTGTTGTCTTCTAAGATGTGTTGATTGATTATTTCCTTGAAGAACCCAATCTCTAGTCGATCCATCCAATGTAGCTCTACAGTCATCATTAAAAATCCCTGTTGGGAAATTAGTTCACAGGTACACGTTTCTCTTTGTGAAGTTTTATTGTTTATGCCTTGAGGCAATGTTCTTTATATTCTGCATCTTTTAATTTAATTTAACTGATTAGTTTTTACGGCTTATCAACCTTTTGTAGGTTATTTAAAGTCGCAAAGTATTTTTGGATTGTAAGAATTTTCCGTAGCAATCTATCCTGATTACTCTTTCCGCTCATTAATAAAGTTCTTGTTTTCTAATTCTCCCACACCCAGTAACCCATTGCGTCTTAGCGGCTTTACTGCCTTACTTGATACTGATTAAAAAAAGGAAGGAAAATTAAAGAATGCTGTCATTACTTTCTGCGGTAGACTTGTTGTCAACCAAGGCTATAATGATAGATTTGTTTCCTACGTCTTATCAAGCCTTTGCAGGTTATTTAAAGCCAGAAAATATTAATCTATTAATAATAATAATAATTGGTTAACAATTTGGGATGGGATAATAATGATTTTCAGATATAAGTTCTACTACATAACCCACAGATGGAGGAGAGAAGATGTTGCTTCTTACCTTTCCAAAAGAATATATGTGAATGCAACGAACACGACTGAAATTCGAACTCGGCCCTTCGAGTTATCATTCTGAACCATTATCAATTACACGACCCACACAAACTTACAGCACCTGGTATTCCCAAACGGTCACCCATCTCGGTACGGACCAGACTCGCCGTTCAATGATCGGCCTTTCTGCATTCTTCCCCTCTTCTGAGGTTCTTCAAATATTTTGTTGCAGGCCAATTCTTTTTGCTTATTTTATTACCATTTAATTTTTTTCTAAAATGTTTTTTTTTTTTTTTTTTTTTTTTTTTGACATTCTTCAAACCAATTTTCCTGCTAATATATTGGAATTTTTTTTCCTTTCTTTTTTATGGTCCCTATGATCTCTCAGTTTGTGGCACAGGAGTTAACCAGAGCCTATGAAGATTTTACTAGGGCGTGGTTATTGCTTGTGTGGAGCTTCTTTTTTCCTTATATTTAGCTGTGAGTACTTGCTCAGTCCCAGGGATTCCAACTCTGCGGCTGCACCTTCTTCATTGCAGTAAGAGAGGAGAGGTCAGTGTAATATCGATGCCAGCATGATACTGGCCGTGGGTAACTGGTCAAAACAATTTTTTACATGGCGCATATGCATACCTATGTGTATAGCGCTACTCACAACCTTGTGGCACACCCTGCCTTTGTGGAGAGACTGGGTAAATATACCTGTGATCTCAGATTAACTTTTTCGCAATTTCCAACTTTGTTCCCGCCATTCAATGTCTTTGCAATACCTTGCTTCCCTTCGTTTGACTTTGGTAATAATTCTATAGTGAATTGGAGACGGTCTGTAAATATGTGGTGTAATGAATATCGGCAAGGAATGAGAAATCAGTAGAGCAGAGTTCGAATCCCAGTAGAGTTCGTTGCATTCGTTTACACACAAATGGACTTGGGAAAAGTGTGTGCGTCTCTTTTCTTTCTGCAGCTTTGGGTATTTTTTTTACAGTGAACTTCAGCCTGTACAATGCCCAGGGGCCACTCAAGGTAGAGGGTTACTGGGCAAGAGGCAGTTTATGCTGATATAATGGAAAGGTAACGGTTAACCCTTCAATTGAACAGGTTAAGATTATAATAATCAGGGAAACATTCTGTTGTATCGTTGAGGTGAATGATACACAGAGAAGAATGAGTGGTTAATATATTTATTCAGCATCAATATCCGGTGATAACTGATACATACAAAAACACAGAACAATAAGTTACAAAAAATTAACATGACAACTTACAAAGAATAGAGGAGGGTCAAATGCTGTATAGCCAAACAAAGTAAGATCAGTCCGAATATTAATCAGCTTAGTATCAACTTATTAATCAACTCTTGAAGTCCTTAATCGTAGACTATTTAAGGCTATGAGCCAGGCCGTCTGGTAGAATGTTCAGGGGGTGCTAGCTACTCTACAACACATTCCCTTGGGAGTTGGTTCCACAGAGTAGTGGAAAAACCTGTTTTAGTGGAACTTCTCGCCAATGGAATACGCAGGGAATTTGGATGTTTTGCTACAATGTAAGTGACATGGCGCGTCCTAGCCGTGAAGGTTAGACTTGACGGAACAAAGAAATGCAGTTCGTTCGAGCACTTTCTATGGTAGTAGCAATAGAGTAGTGTAAGACTCGCTACATCTCGTCTGTGAAACAGAGGTTGGAAGGTGGAAAATAATCTGTTTAAATAAGTTCCAACCATAATGATATAGAGCCTTGTGCCATAATTCTGTATGTTACTGAATAAATATCAAGACTTGGGAGACAGACTAGATAATCATATTTTTAGGAGAACGAACTTTGAATTCAAACCAACCTGGAGATGGTTGGGTTCCGTCAGACTATCTTGATCAAATCATATCACTGCTCCTACGACTACAGGATAACCCTAATGAATTAAGGAACTCGAGACTGTGAAATATAGTTTTATACATTTATTACATTACGATAAAGAAACTTGGAGTTGTATAAAAAAAATCACACGAACGAATAATTTATTGTAAATATTTCTAATGAAAACAGGTAAAAAAAAAACTGAAATTCATATTGTATATCTATCATATAAATAAAAGTATCTATTTATCTGTCTATCTCTCTCTACACACACACACACTAACGCACACACACACATACTAACGCACACACACACACACACACACACAAACACACACACACACATATATATATATATATATATATATATATATATATAAATAAAAAGAAAGAACAGTAAGATATATAATCCGGTGTTCTTATAGATATTTTTATTTTTACAAAATAGAGCTCAATGTAAATTTACGGAACATTAAAATTATAAATTAATTGATTTAAAATATGGTTTTTTTCGCTACACAGTTCTAACCATATTTCAAAAATGGAAGCTGAAAGCTCCGAATTTAATTTTGTAATTAAATTAAAGACATTAGTTCCATTTCATCCTCAAGCGAATTTTTTGAAACATGGCTAGAACTGTGTAGCGAAAAAATATTTTAAATCAATTAATTTATAATATATATATATATATATATATATATATATATATATATATATATATATATATATAAATAACATTCTGTGATTTCTGTTAGTCCTTTTGTCCGTCACACCCTCTAAAATAGCCATATATTGACCGATCAAAACCAAATTTGGGGGAGAAGTTCAAACAGGTAGTTGGTACAAATTATTAAACTGCAAAGTAGGGTTTTTGTCAAAGTATTTTTGAAAACAAATCAGCCTAATCAAATTTCATCGATTGGTTTGCTAAATTGAACGAAACGTACTTTGTAAATCCCGACGAAAATGTTAGCGATAACTTCAACAATATGCAGAATCCTGTGGGGATTTCAACATGCGTCAGCGAGTTGCAAAAAAATTCTAGTACCTTCAAAATTGTACCAATAACAGTTGCTTAATACCAAGTTTGTTGAGAAAACTAACTGGTATCCTACTTATAAAAACAGTCATATTTACAGCACAAATAACTGTAGAAAATGGCTGAAAATAAAATAAGCCTTCATTAAAAAAGAAAAAAAAAACACCCTTAACAAAATCTGCAACGAAAAAGAATAGATAAAATGTACTGGCCGTTTTTGTGAATGAGAGGCATATCTATATATCAATTACTTACACACTATTTGAAATAGTACAGTCAAAATTCCTTGAAAATAACTAATATCTAAACTGAGAGTCCTCGCAACAAACAATTTAGAGAATTTCTACATACGCTATACCCCAAAAAGAAATCACGAGTTCTCACACACACACACACACACACACACATATATATATATATATATATATATATATATATATATATAATAATAACAAGGCTTAAACACTAATATTCCATGGTCATAATTTATTCCATTGGAATCGTTACTCTGTCCTGGACATTGAGTTCTACCTGGATTCTATCCTCTCGGAATTTTTTATTCAAAAATATACATGTGTGTATATGCACCTGTGGATTTTGCATATATATGTATATTTACCACTAATATTATCTATCTATCTATCTATCTATCTATCTATCTATCTATATATATATATATATATATATATATATATATATATATATATAAAGTGTTTTTATTATATTCCACCGACAAGGTATATCAATTCAAATTTTTATTATATCTTTCCAAATTCTGAATGAGGTGTTAAATTAAATTGTACAAAATACACGTTTTATTTTGTTATATTTTTTGGCTATTACAGTTATAAAGGACTGGGTGTCAGCAATATGGTAAGCAAGATTATCTATCTATCTATCTATCTATCTATCTATCTATCTATCTATCTATCTATCTATATATATATATATATATATATATATATAGCTATGCATCTGGATACATAGGTCGCCAAAATTTTAAAATTTTAAAATTTATGTTAAGCGTCCTTGTATCTTCAGTAATTCTTGTAAAATTGTAACAAATGTTCGTTGTATTTATTTCCTCATCTTCTCTCATATATATATATATATATATATAAATATATATATATATATATATATATATATATATACATTCATTTAGGCAGTATATCTTCATTCAAACATGTTTCAATTAATTATTAGGACATAGTGTGTCTACGTATTTTATACTGATCTTTTCAAAATATCTAATCAGTTTCTTGATGTTAAGAAGTAATTCATGAAGGGAGGTAGAGTATTTTTTTAAACCTAAGTACTTTCGAACTTTTCTAAGATCATCCTCAGGGATAAATTACAAAGACAAACTTATTGTAACTGCGATACTTTGAATTTTACCAAAAAGAAAATTGTTTCCATGCCTGATGATAACCGGAAGTACTTGCATATTTAGGTATGACCTAATACAGTTTATAATTTTAAAATATAAGGTTCATAACATTCATTGAGTGGTTAGCGGGTTAATGTATTTTAAAAATTTACTTAGCGAAGTGAATTCGCCATTTTATCTCATTAGCTTTAATTATTTACTTTTGTGTGTGTGATTCATTGTAATGTAAATTAAACTGCACCACATATTATATATATATATATATATATATATATATATATATATGATGATTAGTCTGATGAAGTCCGACCGAATGTCGAAACGCGTAATATAGAAATTATTTTTTCCATTTTGTCATACAAATACCTACAAATATATGTGTTTATAATAAAATCGCTCATAGTGTTAATGTTACCTACAAAGGCAAAGAAAGAAAGATCTTATCTCTAATATGTAAAAAACATTATTCGGAAGTTTAAAATAATTATTGTTCATCCGTTAAAAAACATTGGAAATTCAAATTCGTCATGTTTATTAAATTTCGATTAAAAAACAAAACAAAAACAACAAAAAAAAAAAAAGAAAAAAACCCTGAAAAAGTGCAGTTTGCATGAATTCATATTTTATCCGATTTCATATCGACAGCATAATTCAGTCTTTAAGAAAATATTGACAAAATCAAGGACAATGGTTGAGAAAAAAAAAGATAAACTCCCACTGAAGAATTTAAGCGTGTTCATATCTATCTATCTATCTATCTATCTATCTATCTATCTATCTATCTATCTATCCTTTTCTGTCTATATGTTTCGGTCTGTTAGATAAATAGATAGATCGATATGAACACACTTTTATCGACAGACATACAGACATACCTAATGGGATAATGTACTAACTTTTATTAAAAATCACCATTGAATTTAAATATATATATATATATATATATATATATATATATATATATATATCTGTACACACACACACACACACACACACACACACACACACACACACATATATATATATATATATATTTCTAAAGAATTAATGTATTTTTTATTTAGTAATCCGACAGATTTTATCACTTAAATGTTATTTTTAGTGGATACCCCTATTTAAGTAGACGTTCCGTTATTAAACAGTATATTTATTTAATTTTCGTCTCTAAGCTTGTTCATATCTATCTATCTATCTATCTATCTATCTATCTATCTATCTATCTGTACGTTCATTTATGCATAATCTCAGCGTATACATTTGCAAAGCAATCTCGTAATTTCCAATATAAAAACAAAATGGATTCCATTTTCCGACATAATTACATGTTCTTTCATTTCTCCCTTCACTGAAAGTGAACAATGAAGAAAAGAAAACCGCCTCAGTAAAGAAAAGAAATCTCTTGATAGAGATCAGGCATTCAGTGTCTTTTCCCCACCTCATATAATCTATTAGTTAATCGCCCAAAAAGGAAACCACACGCACACACACACACACTCACAAGCGCGTGCGCACGCGCATATTATATTTAAGCAATATTTGCGTTTTTACTGTTAAGATCAGTAACATTTTCGAGCGCCCAAAATAATTCTGGGAATACCATATATGTATTATGACGTAACGCGAAAGATGCGAGTAAAGTAAAATTTAAAAAAAAAAAAAAGAAGATCGATTTATAGCAACAGAATTTTTCAAAATTAAAAATTCAGTTTAATTTCTTGCTTCTTACCTTGATGCGACTTTGTTGCGATAGAAACCTTTCTCTTATTAATTTTCTAAACCTTCTGCGCATTCCGACACAAATTAACGTAAGTAGAAGAATTAGAGAGCGAGTAGCGAATAAAGAGGAATGTATGTAAGCTTATTGTCATATTTAGCTATTTCAGAAATTGCTCTCGCGAGTAGTTTGTAACACATTTATTTCTCATCTCTCAGTTGCGTCTCTGTCTTTGGGCAGAGTGCGCACAGGGGCGGCTCCATCAAAGGACAGAGTCGCAACTGAGGAAAATTATACTAAGAGGTGCCCAGCCCTGGGAAACAGCTGCCTGAAGCCACGCCCTCTCATTGAACCAGAGAGAGGGATCGGTACTCGCACCAAGGCCAACGTAACCGACGGTTGCGGGGGCTGCGGGCAATTTCTGTTCCTAGCCCGGGTGTACGTGCTCGGGCTCCCCACATTAAATCGACCTTGTGTCACAACCTGACCTCGCTTTCTGAGTAAATATAAATTTAGCTATTTCACAAAGATTCCAGTTATCTATCTATCTATCTATCTATCTATCTATCTATCTGGTAATTGAATGACGAAGTAGAAAAATTCTATGTAAGGCATTTTGTTTACAAATGTCCCGTTTGATGAAACCATTGATATTTGCGCGGACTTTCATATCGTGACCCCGTAAAGTCTCGACCGTTTCCTGAGGTTGTTTTTGTCGAGTTGATGGAGATGGCTACCAAGTCTGTCACCTTCAGCTTCAACAATCGCATGTACAGACAGATCGATGGGGTCGCGATGGGTAGTCCTTTGGCACCTATAATGGCTAACGTCTTTGTCGGTTTCCGCGATAGACAATTATTTGACAAGATCTCGAAGACTTGTTGTTATTTCTGTTACGTTGACGATACGTTTTCTTCATGTAATGAAGCGGAATTTTTTTTTTATACTTAAAAAATATTCACCCTTCTTTGAAATTTACTATGGAGATGGAAGTGAACATTAAGTTACATTTTCTGGATGTGCTGGCTGAGAGAACTTCGTCATGTGTTCTCACCAGTGTTTATAGGAAACCCATCTTTTCGGTGGGTATATCTCAGTCGCGCTTTGATGATATGTTCGTAGTACAAGCTTGATGCCGAGCTCAGGCAAATTAATCAGCTATTCCATCTAAGTGCATGAGACTACCGCGGATTGGTCCCAGTAGTCAGGTACACGCCGATGAAATATTATCTTCGGTGTTTTAATTCTGTAGCGGTCCGGAATATATTTTTCTTTTCCCTCTGTTCGTAAGGATGTCTTACCTACCCATCAGCAGAGTTTAGTCGTTTATCGATGTAAATTCCAGTGTGAAGCTGACTATGTGAGTAAGACTATCCAGCGGTTGGGGGTTAGAATCGCCCAGCATGTCTCCGGCCAAATACGTAGACGTGTGCCTGTAACATCCGGGCGGTCAAAGGATCATGAGTCCGCTATCGGTGAGCATTTATTGAATTCAGTCGCTTATAGGACTGGCCTCGATTTCTTCTCTGTTCTGCACAGGGCATGGACGAGTCTCCATCTTAATATCTTGCAGGCAGTTGTTATTAATATACAACATACGACCCTGTGTAAGCAGAGAAAATTAAAACATAAACTCGAACTTTTTGATGAATTCGTAGCCAATTCTAGGCCGGATTGAGGGAAAATATTTCATTTTTTTTTATCCCCCTCCCCAATTTTGTGCTATTTTAAAATTTGGTTGTTGAAAAAAAATTTAAGTTTTTGAAAATGAGTCGTTCGAAAAGTTATTTTATTCGGTATGATATATATATATATATATATATATATATATATATATATATATATGTGATATCAATATATATATATATATATATATATATATATATATATATATATATATATATATATATATATATTCTGTTTATGTGTTATTTTTATAGATACAAATATTTAAGTAAATGCTCTGTTTATAATAAACAGTATCAACAACATTTATCGACCTGAATGTCGAGAAATTTCATAGAAAATATGTCCTCCGAAAGGAATCGAACCTATATAATACATGGAACCGTCATATATATATATATATATATATATATATATATATATATATATATATATATATATATATATATATATATAAATATAAATAAATGAGTGGAATTTGAAGTCAACATACAAAAATTTCATACTAAAAACAATCATCAGGCCTGAAAATTGCGTTCAGCATGAAACAGACTGTCGCATCTGGGTGCTGACGTCAATGTCTACCATTATATTAATATACACTCTATTCTTGATATTGAGCACTTTAACCTATAAATACAAGATGCCTTAAAATTATATATATATATATATATATATATATATATATATATATATATATATATATATATATATATATATATATATATATATCAATATATTTACTGTTTATATGTTATTTTTATGGATACAAATATGAAATATTTAAGTAAATGTTCTGTTTATAATAATCAGTATTAGCAATATTTACCAGCCTGATTATTAGAAACAAACCATTTATTTAAATATTTATATGTATAAAAATAACGTATAAAGAGAAAAATATTAAAATAATTGTCGGACTTAGTCCATTTCAGAATATATATATATATATATATATATATATATATATATATATATATATATATATATATTAGGTTGGTGCAAAAATAATTACGGTTTTTGACATTAAAAAATACGTCAAAAACCGTCATTATTTTTGCACCAACCTTATATATATATATATATATATATATATATATATATATATATATATATATATATATATATATATAGTAGATTTTGACGTCAAAACAAAGGTGCGACTGTCTATTACTCAATGCATATACACAATCGAAAGGTCAGTAAATATAGCATGATATAAAATTATATTTTTATTATATATATATATATATATATATATATATATATATATATATATATATATATATATATATGCATCTTTATATGTATGTATTAATCATTTCACCCACAAGAAAGACGATGAAGTCACTAAGTCGCAAGGAGGTTACTGGGACTGAAAAAGAGAACAGTGGTTCGCAAACTTTTTTTCGCAACGTCCCACCTCAGCATATCTAAAATCCTGATGCATCTCACTATGATATATTTATTCAAAAAGGGAACTCCTATTCTCGTGGAGAAAGCCTGGAATATCATTAACTTGATCTAAACAAGCTTCTAAAGAACATGGCATCCATGAAAGAAAAAAATTAAGAACAAAAGATAGTCGAAGTAATAAGGAAGAAAGCGATAAAAAAACTTGCTAAAATAATAATAATAATAATAATAATAATAATAATAATAATAATAATAATAATAATATATCAAAGTGAACATTGAAGTCAACACATAGAGGCGACAGGCTGTTTCACGCAATCCTCACAGCCGCCTGTCGCCTCTAAGTGTTGACTTCAATGTTCACTTTTATATTTACACACGCTCTATCTCTGATATTGATCACTTTATCCCATATACATAAACACACAAATATTTTTATGTATGCATACTGTATATGCACCGTATGTATTAAGATGCACACATACTAATACTCACAGATTCACTAGAAAAAATTTACTCCTTCTCAAATTGCCCGCCTTAAAAAAAATATTCCCCTGCAGGGTGTTGGCCCAAATTTGAGGACCACGGCTTTAGATGGAACCGGTTACTCAATCTTAAGCAGGAAACAAAGGATAAACCTCTACTTCTATAATATATATATATATATATATATATATATATATATATATATATATATATATTGGGGTAAATCCATAAGACAATTTGGGTAACTTTTATTTCGACATATTTCGCAGATATGACAGAGTGATCAGTAAAATGGGTTTTATTTCAGCTCGAACCGTTTTTCCATGTAATGCTCTTGATTAGCGAAACATATCAGGATAAGCCGTTTTCGAAATTGTCTTACATATTTACTATTCCATTGAATTCTCATTCAGTTTATTAACTTATTAAGTTCGATTCGAGTCTCATAGAATATCCCATTTTAAAGCCTTTCTCACAGACTAAGATTCTCTTACCAGAGAGATTTATTGTTACGCAAGCCAATCTTGTATACCATTTTTAAATGTAATGAGCTTGATACTCATTTAGAGCCCATTGATATCGTTCGATTTTTATCCAAGATAGACTTAATGAACATCTTAAAAAAAAAGGGGAAAAATAAGGCGTCAAATTTACAATATCTCTCATCATTGCTAATGTGATATAGTCCTAAATCTCAGTGCTGCCTTTATATTGTGCGAGGCGAAAATACCGAGCGAAATAATTTCTTCTTCTCATGCAAGGCACTAAAGCCACTAAGACACAAGGAATTACTGAGTGTGAAAGAATTGAAAACAGAAACATTGTTAAGGAGCGAGAACAAAAGAAGTGTAATCAGGATGACAGTAGATAACGATTGAGATTGGATTAAAATTTTTGAAGCTCAAAGTTGGTCGGAAAGCATGGCGCTGGAAGAGTTTTCTATACGCAGAACGCACGAGAAAAGAAACTGTTAGCATAGAACTTGCGGTTACTTCTAGCCAATTCAACTGTAAATAAATGAGACCCTTTTGCCAATCTAGCACTGTGTTTAAATTAATAAAGTCTAGGTACCATAGCAAAGAGTTCATCCGAACAAACACCATGAAATTATTTATCGAAGTCACAGGGAAGCAATTTTACGCCGGCGGGAAAGAGACTGGACCCAAGCCGTCATATCAGGACCAATGACATTGCTTAATTTTGTGATTGGACAAAAACCTGAGTGATATGGCCATAAGACATAGATAAACCTTACAGGTTACAAAACTGAACTAGTGGCAATGAAGTTTAATTTTTTTTTTTCTAAATCAAATTCATTCCAAGCAAGGCAATAGAACCACTAAGACACAAGTTGAAAGAATTAGAAAACAGAAACATTAGTAAGGAGCAAGAACAATAGAAGAGTAATCAGGTGGACAGTAGATAGTGATTGACATTGCATTTAAATTTTTGAAGATGAAATTTGACTGGAATGCATGGAACCAGAAGAGAGAGTTCTATAAGTGAGAAGTGCAAGAAAAGAAACTGTTAGCATAGAATTTATGGTTGCATCTATCCAATTCAACTGTAAATTAATAAGACATTATTGCTAATCTAGTACTGCACTTAAATTCATAAAATCTAGGTACCATAATGAAGACCTCATTCAAACAATTACCATGAAATTATTTATAGAAAAGGCACAGAGAAGCAACTTTATGACAGAGGGAAAATGACTGAAGCTGAGACACCAGGTCAGGATCAATAATATTGCTGATTTGTCTTTGGATTTTATCAAGAATCTTTAAATATATAACAGGAGCACTGGACCATATGTGGCAGTAATATTCTAAGCATGGACGAATGGTAGACTCATAGATATGTAAGATAGATTCTCGAGAGAAAATTATCTCGCCCGACATAGTGAACCGATTTTCTTAGAAGTTGACTTAGCAATGGTTTCAATTTTGTTTTTCCACTTCATGTCAGCTGAAGATGTTAGCCCGAGAAGACGCAACAAGCGTCTTGGAGGTTAGCATCAGCCATGCTGATGGAAGGCAGAAAGAAGTATCTCAGATTATTAATAGAGCGGTTTAGTTTTGGAGTCGTTAAAATTGACAAATCATTCTTTGCCTCAGTTAACAACAGACTGTAGGTCATTTTTCGAGATCAGCTGCCAATTTGACCGTATCGAAATGATCAAACTTACTATCGAGAGTAAATGGTTGTGTCAACAGTATAGATACCATGTGGAGAGCTGATTCTATCAGGAAGGTCGTTGATGAAAATTAAGAACAAATTAGGGCCAAGGATAGAACCCTGGGGAACACCTGCAGTTGTACTTATTTAAAAAAAACTCATCGAAAATTATGAAGCTAATCTTGCAAGACATTGTTAGTATGTCGAGTTCGATTGTCACTGGATTATAGGTCATCATTTTATATTTAACTAAGTCCCCTCTACACATGTTATGACGTGTTAATTTGAGGTTTATGAATGTAACGCAGATGTTTATTAATTGATTCGATATCTTCTTAATATGAATGAAACATGTTGCCCTTAAGAAGTTAAAAAATCAAATACAACACATTCCTTTCTTCTGTGGAAGTTTTTAAAATAAATAGCAGATGTTGTTTATTGAACTTAACTACTGTTAACGCAAGATCACATATATGGCGTATCCAGTAAGAATCGAATTGATCAAACCAGAACAGAAAAGTTTGCTAACCGTCATTGAACATCATGACACCACAAGTAAATAGCTATTAACATTGTTCAGTCTATTGTCTTCAACTTTACTGTCATCTTTACGGCCTTCTTATGACAATAAAGGTGAAGACAATAGACTGAACAATGTTAATAGCTATTTACCTGTGGTGTCACACGATGGAATTTTGAATCGAACCCTTTATTTGGTCCACAGAGCTAGATTGTTCTTGTTACACATGCCATGCTTTTTCTCAGTTATTTCCCTTGAGTAACTCAACTCTCCAAGTTTTTTGTTCACCTCTGCTGTGGCCAGGTATTGAACTCACGACTCTTTAATTCAACCAACGCTTTTATCTACTAGGACATGAAACTAGAGCAATCTACCCCGGTAGACGAAACAAAGGGTTCGTTTGAAAATTCCAACGTATATCACCTGACGAAGGCCCGTAGAGTACAACGGTCGAAACGTCATGAATATGACAATATAGATGAAGACAACAGTTCGAACAATGTAAATAGTTACAATGCCTCATCTCAAAAACATAGAGAGAAGTAAGTAGCCGTTGGAAGTTAAATTGGAAGGAACGGCTTTTCTTGTATTTTTTTGTTTTTATTGAACATCATTTAATTAATTAGAATACCGTCTATACTCATAAGTCTACTTCATGTATAGTGCAACCCCTGAACCTGATTTGATTTCATATAGCTTGTGTATAACGGTCCCACCCTTTCACTGTCGAAACGGTTAAGTGTAACCGTCGTCTCTTCTACTTAAGCAGCATCTCTTGCATTTCCCGTCTGTGGAACTCCCTTCCTCTTGCTTCCTTCCCTGATAACTATAATCTTCAAATATTCAAGTGTAATGTCAATCGATATCTAGTGCTAGTGACACTCATGCCTTGCTTGGGGTGAACTGCTTAAAAAAAAAAAATGTGACCCCAGCTTCTGAGCAATACTAGTGGTCCTACCGTAGTCAAAGATTGCAGTACTGAGTATCATCCTGGATATATTTTATAGCAAATAAATGGTCTTCATTTTTTTCTTTTGTACAAATAATACCAGTAAATGTAAAGAATATAATAAATCAAAATAAATATAAATAAAGAGAGGAAGACAGAATAAGGAACACAACTGAAACATCAACGGTGTATATATATATATATATATATATATATATATATATATATATATATATATATATATATAATATTAGTGGTAAATATACATATATATGCAAAATCCACAGGTGCATATACACACATGTATATTTTTTGAATAAAAAAATCCGAGAGGATAGAATCCAGGTAGAACTCAATGTCCAGGAAAGAGTAAGGATATAATAAAAAGGTTTAAACACTAATATTCCATGGTCATAATTTATTCCATTGGAATCGTAAATACGATCCAATTCATCAGACCTACAAATTCAAATTTTTGAATTTGTAGGTCTGATGAATTGGATCGTATTTACGATTCCAATGGAATCAATTATGACCATAGAATATTAGTGTTTAAGCCTTTTTATTATATATATATATATATATATATATATATATATATATATATATATATATATATATATAATAAAAAGGCTTAAATAATTATACATATATATATATATA
The DNA here is from genome assembly GCA_963932145.1 of Acanthosepion lycidas. NCBI lineage: Eukaryota > Metazoa > Mollusca > Cephalopoda > Sepiida > Sepiidae > Acanthosepion > Acanthosepion lycidas. The sequence goes on along the minus strand of OZ010580.1, from coordinate 75,269,803 downwards.
TATATATATATATATAATAAAAAAAAGAAAACGCAAACTTTTTTGGTAGTAATGTGGATTTTTAAAAAAAATATATATTATGCTTTATTTTCCATAATTTTACTACACGGGTTTCTGGTCTCGCGATCTTCATCAGTCAAAAAAGTGGATATTTCCACATATTATTAAAACGAATTCATTTTCCTTATGTTTTTCGATGTTATATATTAGACATTCTCTTTTTTATGTGTTAGTGACCCAAATGTCTTTCTTGAACTAGCAGTGAAAAGGTTCTGCGTGAAGGCTAATAAAATAATTAAGACTGGTCCGAGAAAGGGTGATATATATATATATATATATATATATATATATATATATATATATATATATATATAAGACAAAAGGTGTGCAATACCTCAGCGACGTAAACATGCGCAAACGAAGGCGAACGCAAATTGGAGAAAGGAAAAACACATTGTTAATTCTTCAATTATGTAAAGTTGTTTTGTAGATTTTAAGCGACGCACACGGGGAACGGCATTCTTCAAATCATGGTAACAACAGAATGAAAGAATCTAGGCAACGGGAGGCAGGCTAAAGGAGCTTATCTGTATCATTAAGGTCAGCCAAAGGTGCCGTAAGATTGTGGGCCTTCCAGATAGGTTACGGTCATCGAAAATGCACAAATTTTAACTCCTCTCAAAAAAGATTTCCAAGATGAATAATTTTCAACCTCATCAAAAAGTTACCTGTATATAATGCGACCACATTTTTTTGTTTCGCATAAAAAACTGATCATAAAAACTCGACCTATACACGATTATATACGGTAATTGCTTTTGCCAGTTTTTATTGAGAGTAATTAAGTTACCAATTATCAACTGATAAATCGTTGTGTCCCGGTTATTATCATTAAATATTAGAATGTATCTTAAAGTTACATTTATGCTAGAAAGTTTTACCTGTGTATAATGTAACCGGTTATCGAAAATGCCTGAATTTTAACCTCTTCGAAAGAATTACCTGTGTATAGAACGTCCCCACCCTGTATATAAAAAAAAAATGATCATAAAAACTCGACCTATACACGAGTATCAGCATTAAAGTCTAAGACATTCAGATTTAAAACAGAAAAAACTAGACCTTCAAGTCTATCGGGATAAGGTATACTTTTAAATTATAGAAATCATACTTGTAAAGTGTTTTTTGCAATTTTCTCGCAGTTGAGTGTCACTCTGCGTGTAAGGCGAACACACAGAGAAAATATTGAACAAAATAAGACAGGCTAGCGATAAATAAAGCTTCAGAAAGCTTTTTTTTTACGTTGTTTGGAAACGGTCCCTTGTATTATAGTTAGTATTCAGTGGGTTTTATTTTGAATATATCGGCAATGATTCGAAAATGTTGATTAGTTTTCGCTACCCCAATGCAAGAGACATGGTGGAGTAACGGATAGAGTTCGAATTCCAGTCGAATCCATTACATTTACTTATGTACTAATACCCTTGGGAAAGGTATGAATCCTCTATGGGTAAATAGCAGGACAGACCCGGTTCTATAGTCTTGTCTACTGCAGAAAGAAATGGCAACCTGCTGCGGTAAAAAAATCTGCCTCGTCAGTCATGTGTCGAAAGATACATGATCGCCTAAGCGTGTATCACGCATGGCACATAACTGACTGACTGACCCCAATGCAGATTCCAGTGCCGTACCTCCCGCTCTCTGTTAAAACACTTAAGAAACAGAAAAAATCGTTAGAAACAAAAAGAAGATGGATGAAATTTTACGTAATGTCAGTTTTCCTATATACCAGTGAATGCAGGACAATCCCTTTACAGATGATACCGAAATCAAATGAGTGCAACGATTTAAATATCTGGGAAATGTTTTAGCAGAGGACGGAAAGTGCGACACTGAAATCCGAAGGCGCACTGGGATAGTGAATGATGCCTTCCAAAAGCTAAGCAAAGTATTAAGAAACAGGAAAATTCCGTTAGAAACAAAGCAAAGACTACTGAACTGTTATGTAATATCAGTCTTCCTATGTGGTAGTGAATGATGAACAATCTCTTCAAAGATGAAGAAAAGACTTGAAGCAACAGAAATGGGGTTCTACAGAAGAATGCTGAGAATACCACGGACGGAACATGTGAGCAATGACAAGATTTAGAGAAAAAGGAAGCAAAAAGGACAGTTATATTTGACATCAGGAAGAGACAGTTGAAGTTTCTAGAGCACATATTGAGGAAAGAGGGCTTGTTAAATTTGATACTCACAGGTACGATTGAAGGCAAGAGCTACAGAGCTTGAATACATGGATGGAGGAACAAGATTAAGGAGAGATAACAAAAAAGAACAAATTTATTAAGAGCTACAAAGGAAAGGATGCTAAGCATACCATGGACTGAACCACACCTCGAAAAAATGTACCTGTGTATAATGCAACCGGTCACTGTAAATGCATGATTTTTAAACTCTTAAAAAAATGTACCTGTGTATAGTGTGATTCCTTACTTTATGTGTAGAAAACTGATAATAAGGACTCACACTATACTTGAGTATATACAAAGCGTGTCAGAAAAGAAAGCCATAAAAGATTTATGTCAAATCCAAATCACAACTACAAGTTTTCCTATTCAAAATTATCCCCCTTGAGTCTAATGCACTTTCTCAACTTTCTCTGACACATCAATATCTGTCCTCCTATATAGCAATGAATGCTGGACAGTCTCCTCAGAGATGAAAAGACTTGAAGCAACCTAAATGTGGTTCTACAGAAGGATGCTTTGGATACTATGAACTGAACATGTGATCAACGACAAGGTTTTAGAGAAAATGGAAACAAAAAGGAAACTTATTCTTCACAACAGAAAGAGGTAGTTGTAATTTCTGGGGCATATAATGAGGAAAGAGGGCTTGGAAAATCTGATACTCACAGGACAGATTGAGAACAAGAGGGACAGAGGAAAACAGTGTATAACATACTTGATGAGCTTAAGTAAATGGATGGTGGAACAGAGCTTAGGAGAAATAATGAAAAGATAAAATTTATTAAGAGATACAAAGTACAGGAAGTGACGCTGAGTATATCACAGACTGAACCACACCTCGAAAAAATGTACCTGTGTATAGTGCGACACCTTATTTTTTGCGTAGAAAACTGATAACAAGAACTGGTACTATACTCGAAAATATACGAGGTGTGTCAGAAAAGAAGCAAGGCTGAATCCATAAAAGATTTATGTCAAATTCAAACCACAACTACAAGTTTTCCTATTCGAAGTTACCCACCTCGAGTCTAAAGTACCTTCTCCGACACCCCGCTATCTGTCCTCCTATACGGCAATGAATGCTAGACAATCACGTCACAGATGAATGAGAGACTTGAAGCAACACAAATGTGGTTCTACAGAAGTATGCTGAGAATACCATGGACCGCATATTTGAGTAACGACGAAGTTTTCGATCAAATGGAAATAAAAAGGAAACATACTTAACATCATGAAGAAACATTTGAGATTTCTAAGATACATAATGAAGAAAGAGGGCTTGGAAAATTTGCTACTCACAGGACAGAGTGAAAGCAAGGACGACAGAGGAAACAACACATAGTGAGCATGGGTAAATGGATGCCGGAACAGTGTTTAGGATAAATAGCAAAAAAACAAAATTTATTAAGAGCTATAAAGACAGGAAATTGTGGATAGTCATGATCGTCTACGTCCTGAGGTGTCATGCCATATAAAGAACAAGGAGAGTATGTAGAAATTGTTCATACTGTTTATTATCCTAAGCACTTCCGGCTAATTCACTAGACATTTTCTAGGGATTTATAACTTAGAATATAGACACTTATATTGGCTAACAACGAACCTCCTGAAAATTGTTAACGAATTAGCCAAAAGCGCTTCAAGAAAGAAACACATTTAGTCACGTAACCAACTCAGCCCACGATAGCAGTCACCAAACACTCTTTTAAGACAAATACCCGATGATGTAACATTTTTTTAAAAAATCTCATTTCACACCAAGCAAAGCAACAAAGCCACTAACACGCAAAAGGGAGCGGGGGCTACTGAGTGTGACAGAATATATGAAAAACATTATTAAGGAGCGTTAACAGAAATTAAGAAAACAGAAGATAACGATTACTATTGCATTTAAATTTTTGAAGGTCAAAGTTGACTGGAAATCAAGAAACCGGAAGAGAGCTCCACAAGTGAGAAATGCGACAGAAGAAACTCTTATGATAGAACCTGCAGTTATATCGAGTCACCTCGACTGTAAAATGATGCGATCTTGCCGCCAATCAAGTACTGCGCTTAAATTCATAGAGTCTAGGTAGTATAGAGGAGAGTACACCAGAGCAATTACTATGTAAGTATTTGTAGAAAAGGCACGGGAAGCTACATTATAGCGCTGGAAATGTCGTTGAAGCCGAGATGCCATACCGGGACCAATAATATTGCTGATTCTTCTTTGGATTTTATAAAGGTCTTTAAATATATAGCAGGACAATCAGACCATATGTGGCAGCAATATTCTAAGCATGGACGAATGGCAGACTTGTAGATATGTAAGATAGATTCTGGCGAGAAAAATTATTATTATACTGAACCAAAATTCCTAGCAAGCAAACCTAGAAATTGATTCGATATAATCTTTTCATTTCATGTTAGATTGAGGAAACTTGCTGTCATTTAGACAATAATATAAGCTTTTTTTTTTTTTTTTACATTATCCTAAAAGCTTCCTAATTGTCTAGAAATGAAATACAATGAAAACGTTAATCAACTTATTCATTAGCGACGATGACATCACATTTAATTGGTTCGTTATTACTTGCATATCTTCTTGAATACAGCAATCGAGAACTTTTATTACTGCTGTCATACAAGCATTATGCTACGGCCTATTAAACGCAAGCATATGACAATACAACATTTAACCCTCTCCGTCCGAGACAAACTCTCCTCTTTTTTTATGCCAGGGCCGAGGTGATCATGACTCTCCACATTTCTTTTTTCTTTAATATCTGTGAATTGCCTTAATTTTTTTTTTTTTACAGTAAGATTCACCCTTTACACGGCCCGGGCGCCACTCGAGGTAGAGGTTTACGTTAGGAGGCCATTTCTGTGTATAGGCGTCGAAGATAATGGTTAACCCTAGCCTTGAACAGTTAAAGATTGTAAAATAAAATAAATATTTTAAATAATAATATAAAAAAATGAATTTACGTAAAAACGCTATGTATCGGGGGGGGGGGGGATAACTCCCACTTTACTTAAAAAAAAACCGTCGTTATTTGCAACAGAAATAAATGGTGCTTATTAAAATATATTATTACAGTAATGTCTTAGCTCTCAGGATGATAACTTAATTACAGATTAAAATGATATATATATATAATGAATTTGAAACCTAGCCTTATACTTTTCTTTAATTTTTCGTTTTACGAAAACAATTTGATCGATATAAATTATAAGTAATTAATTTTAATAGTATAGACAACAATAATAAAATAAACAAGTCTTAAAATACAATTTTAAATGAACACCGCGAGAACTTGAATTTCATAACGTTTTACGGTCAGTGAGTATTTTTCACCTGAAGATTGCATGTTAGCATGAAACTCTGAGGCATGCTATCGACATGGGTTATCATATATATATATATATATATATATATATATATATATATATATATATATATATATATAATGGGAATTACAAAGAATGAAACCCCAAATTACCATATTCAGATGGCCATTTTGTTCCGGGGAAAAATTCCCTAGGACTTGTCAATGCAAATACATTTGTTAAAGACTTTAGAAGGCTGTAACCTTTTAACAAATGTATTTGCATTGTCAAGTCCTTGGGATTATTTTCCGAAGACGAAATGACCATATATCTATATATATATATATATATATATATATATATATATATATATATATATATATATATGTGGGTATGATAAAAAATAATTTTTCATCTTTCGAACTTAGAAATTTGCTCGATACAAATTATAAATAATTAATTTAAATATTATAGACAATAATAATAAAATAAACAAGTCTTAACACACAGTTTTAAATCAACACCACAAGAACGCAAACTTAATAACATTTAACGGTCAGTGAGTATCCTGCACCTGGAGATTGCATGAAACTACAACTTGTGCTATCGACATGTGATATTATGTTTTTATTAATACACACACAAAAACACACACACACACACACACACATACACACACACACACACATATATATATATATATAAAAGTATATATAATAGCCGATAAGTTCTCTTGTTTAATTTTTTATATCTTTCCAAGTTTTCATATAAGGTATTGAGTATTGCGGGAAGTTGTGGATAAACTGTCCGAAATTCATATTTTTATTATTTTTGTGCTGCACAAATCTTGCACGACTTTCCTGGTCAAAATCTCTTTGTCTGCACCATAGGATTCTTTGGGAAGCTGAACGCTTGAAATGGTCTAGCATGACGTCATGCATGATAGAGATTGAGTACGAGGCCGCATAAAAAGAATACGATTTATATATATATATATATATATATATATATATATATATATATATATATATATATATATATATATATATATATATATATATATACAGGAGATGGTATCTTGAAGTGCATAAGATATAATTAATAAAAAGAATACGATTTATATATTATATTTTATTTAAATTTAATAATTATTTTTTATTTCTATTTTTTTATAATACTAATATATCAGGTTGGTGCAAAAATAATGTCGTTTTTTGACGTTAAAAATACGTCAAAAAACGACATTATTTTTGCACCAATCTGATAGTAAGTGCGCCAATTAATTATATCCTATGCACTTCAAGAAACCAACTCCTGTATATATATATATATATATATATATATATATATATATATATATATATATATATATTGTGTATTTCGGCAGCAATCCCTCTTTTATACAAGTTTCGCTAATGGCTACTAACAAGGCACTGCGATTAACCTTTTTATTTAATTTTTCTCGTGTTCGTAAAGTGTTTTCTTTTCTGGATGCAAATTGTGTAGAAACGGTCCAAATGTTCTACATTATCGAGCGCTTTTGGCTATTCTTTTAGCCATTATCAAGGACGATTTTTTTTTTAAATTTTTAACTGAATGTGTATTTTTCATGTCTGTATCTGAAGTTATAAGAATGTTTTATTTTCCAAACACGGTCGTTGTGACCGTGTTCATAGTTAATGTTATTGTCTGTTGGCTTTTTCTTTTTTATTATTACTGACTCCATTATTTTTTATTCTTTTTTACGAGGCTATTACGAGGCTATCGTACTTGTATTTTCTATTAGTATGTTTCAGACGAAGTTTGGTACGTTCCCGTGTGTGTTTAAATGAGTTCTAATTGAGCTTTCGGGCACTTTTTACACACTTTGGGTTCAGAAAAGAAAAGACTTGTACGAACACAAGAAAAATTAAATAAAAAGCTTAATCGTAGTGTCTTGTCAATCGTCTTTAACGATATATTCATACATACATACATACATACATACATATATATATATATATATATATATATATATATATATATATATATATATATATATATGTATATATATATATATATATATATATATATATAATATATATATATATAAGCGCTTGCGACAATAAAAATTATAGACAGTTTCTATATTCATTAACTCCTTCAAACCGGAAAAATGTTAGATGCTGGAAAAAATTAATAAAAATTAATTCAATCTCCCTTGTTAGCCATATTCAATGAAAGATGCTTGAAAGAAATGCTGCTGCTAATATATATATATATATATATATATATATATATATATATATATATATATATATATATATATATATATATATGAATTGAAGATCAAATGTAGATCAGATATGAATAGGAATACAAGATGATAAAAGGAAATAAACGTAGAAAATTAATATGTGAGACTGAGATTTGTTTCGTACTTTGTTCTTTATTTCATATATATATATATATATATATATATATATATATATATATATATATATATTAAAGAGAAAAGAGAAGCCGCAAATGTTTTTGGTTATAATGTAGATTTTTTTAATTTATTCAGTTCTTTAAAAATATATATTATACTTTATTTTCCGTATTTTTTGCTACACGGGTTTCAGGTTTTGTAACCATCATCAGGCAAAAATGCTTATTTCTATATATTATTTAAAGCAATTTTTTTTCTTTATGTCTTCCTATGTTTAACCATTGTGTTTTGGGTAGAGTAGCAATCCAAATTATTCTTGGATTGATGGAGAAAATATTCTTCTGCCTAAAGGGTAATAAAACAGGTATTGGTCAGAGAAAAGTGGATGGAAGATGATCTTTATTCTTATTTTTTCATGACCTCTGTATCTTTTTAAATCCATCTTCATTCTTGTGCATTGTGAGCGTGTTTTTGTTAGTATTTGTATTTAGAAAAATATGATAAATTGGAAAATCTTTAGTGATGTGTTTTATTCGTTAGCATTTCATCGGACTTGGCTTTGTTGATATTGCCATGTCTACACATGCGTACGAACCGAGAGACGCTGGTAATTTTAAAACTTTTAAAAAGAATATTTTAGAAAGAATATTTTAGAAAGAATAGAATCTAGCCAAATCCATCTATATTCTTTTTCTTATTCTTTTTCTCTCCGTCACCTTTTTCCCTGATTATCCCATATTGGGATAATAGAAAATCTACCAAAAATGGTGATATACTGTGAGAGTCTGTACACAAATTTATCGTTGTTGAACTAGCGATCAATGCACTTTCCAGACATTTTCGTGTATGTATATACACATTTCTTCTCCATACATATATATTGTTTTATTAGAAGGAAATAGTGTATATGTACACACACATTGTATGGTGTATAGGGTTCGTGTGTGTGTGCGCGTGTGGTCCGTCTAGTGTCGTTGGTTTTGCCAGTATGTGTGTATATATTCGTTCTCAATACATATTTTTATTGTGTGTGCATGTGTGTGTGCATGTGTGTGTGTGTGTGTGGTCCGACTAGTGTGTTCGGCCACTATGTACGTAGTACGTGTTTATGTGTGTGGAGTTATGATTTGTTTAGTGCTGGTTTAAATTTTTTTATGAAGTTTTTTCCTTGTATTTGTAGGTAAGAATAATTCTCTGATAATTGAAATTTACCTTCGTTGCATTTGTGGATGTATTATGACACGAAATATTTCCAGCTGTCTGGTAATTTAATGTTGCTTTTATGAAGGGAAATTCTGCTGTTTAGTGCTTTGGCGATGCCTATATAGAATTTGTTGCATTTTGTACACTTGAGTGCATAAATCGCATTTTTGGAGTTACAGTTTAAGTTTGTCTTTTTTTAATGTTGTGGGATTTAGGAGTTTCCTTCTATAATGATATCACAAACCCCACATTTTTTCTTGTTGTATTTTGTGACCCCCTGTATTGTGTATTGGTTAAATTTGGATGAGGTTAACAGGTGTTTTACGATTTTTGGTTGGCGTTTGCTTTTAATTATTTTGGTTGTCTTTAGTATATCTTTCATTTTATCATTCTTGTTAAGTAGGTTTTGATTTCGTGTAATTTCTGTAAATAGTCTGGATTGTTCTTGTTGTATGTTGAGACGTATGCTAAAATGTGTTCGTTGCTGTTTCTTTGGTAGTTAGCCTAAAGGTATTTCTCTGCTAGTTCAAAACCTTTGCTTATTAGTGGTGTGGTGTAGCCTCGTTTTTTGAGAGTTTTTTCGGAGGTGTTTGTCGGCCATTATAGTGCAAATCCATAGGAGATGGATTTTAGACAGCTTTTTGGGGTGATGGCCCTTGAAATGAAGATATTGTTGGGTGTCCGTAGGTTTGTGGTAGATATCTGTGATAATGTGGCTATTCTTATTTATGATAAGTATATCTAAGTATGGCGGGTTGTTAAAATTATATATTCTTGGGTGAATTTGATCTTCGCGTGTAAATTTTGGAGTAGATTGTATAATTGCTTAATATCGCCCAATGAGGATTTCCAGAAAATGAAGCAATCATCTAAATATCGCTTCCACGATTTAGTAAAGTGTTTTTTTTTTTATATATATTTTTGCACCAACCTAATACTAATGTCAAACGTTGCTATGAGTGTTCCCGGATCTACTTTTTGTGGTATGAATCTAAGGAAGTGTATATCGTCGCTGATGTAGCTCTTAATCTGTTTACTAAATGGTTGTAGTATAGTGTTTATTAGGTTACTGAGTCTGCTAGTTGGGCAGGCTGGTCCTTTTACTGTGGGTGTGAACGTAAATTCATTGAAGTTTGGGATATTAATACATTCAGATTTTTGTGTCTGGATAGCTGTTTTTATTTCACTCGATTTATGAATTTTCTGTAGTCATAAAAATTGTTCGTTTTTGGGATTAAGTTTATGAGGAAGTTTTTTCTTTATTTGTTAATATCTTACAGTGTAACCCGGATATAAGAGAGTTGTCGGGACCGGAGAAGAAGTCTCTTGTATCCGAGTTTCTCTTATATCCGAGTCTCTTATATCCGGGTTACACTGTATTATGTGTTGTGCAGAGTTTTGTAATTTTTGATGATATTTTTGTCTATGTTGGTATCGATTAATTTATCGTTGTTCTTATCCCCTAGTGGCTTGAGAATATTTGCTTTATCGTATATTTTGCCCATGGTGACTATAGCGAGGCCTTTGTCTGCTTCTTTTATAATTATGTTATGTTTTCTAAGGCTAGTTTTTATCTGTATGTAAGGTTATTGAATGCTTTGGATTCTTCTTGTATGTTGAGGTTCCAGATTTTTTCAAAACATATGTTCAGTTCATAGTTTTTGTTTGGGAAGAATTGGGATTTATTTATTTATTTTTTTTTTACTAATGAGTCATCTGTAATGTTTTCGTTATTATTAAATAGTCTGAATTTACGTTCAAATTCTCGAAGGTCTTTTTTTAGGTCTTTTTTATTGCTTTTCGGGGTAGGGTAGAATTTTAGACCTAATTTTAATAGGTTGATTTCGTTCTTTGTAAGTGCATATCTAGATAGGTTTATTATTTTTGGTTTTGTATCATCTAAACTGGTCTTCTTGTACGGATTTGGGTTTATAAAAAAATAATGATTGTTTCTTTGCCCACATTCCGGATTTTCTAAGAGATAACTTCTCTCTACATGCTTTGGGGTTTTCTAGACTTAGAATTTCTCTTTTAGACTTGGGTTTATAAAAAATAACAGTTGTTTCTTTCCACACATCCCGAGTTTTCTAAGTGATGACTTCTCTCAACATGTTTTGGTGTTTTCCAGACAGTGAAAATTTCTCTTGATAAAATTGATATTGTTATTTCTAGATGGTTCTACAAAAATGTGTTTGTTTTTGTTATGAGGGTTGTTCCGAATATTTCTAGGTTTGTTGTTTTTGTATGGGGTTAACAGAGGTTTGTGGGGAATTTTGATTGTATTTCTTGATATGAGCAGTGGTTGTTGGGTTTGTTTTTTGGTGTGTTGGGTGGTATCTGTAAATGTTGGTCTTGTGAACGTGTGTGTGTTCTGTCCTATGTCTGGCTGTGTTATGGCATGTTGTAAAGATTTGTTGGTGTGTTGTTAAGTGTATTTGTGGTAATTGTATTTGTTGTGTGGGTGTATTTGTGTGTGGTAGTATGTATTTAGGTTCTTACTCCTGTTATGTTATTTCCCATGTATTTAATGTAATTGTTCTGTGTTGAGTTTTGTTTTTTATTGTGAGTATGGTTCACGTTTTTTTGGTGGTATCCCATTATCCAATTTTCCCTTACTTAGTAAGTTTCTTATCCAAGTTCTTTTTCTTTTCAAAATATTCCGGGATTTTTCCTCCTTTTCCTTGCATTTTGACTCCCATAATTTTAATAAACGAGTTTTTTTATTTTATTTTATTTTTTTTTATGGCCGAATTTTTCTTATTATCTCTGTAAATAGTAATCATTAGCTGGTGAAATGAAACTTGATTGGAAGTGGGTAAAAACGGAAAACATAATTACCTTCTAAGTATCCAATGAAAAGGATGTCCACTCAAAAATGAAAAAAAAAAAAAAAAAAAGGAAAAATTCCCCGTAAACAACTTAAATACACCATTGTGATTGGCTATTGGTCAACCTCGAATCAAATGCGTGATAACGGGGTATATTTATAGAAGTCAGTGTCTACAAGCATTTTTTAGAGGGCGTATCAGAGTCCGATCAGCTCTGATGGGGTCGACTTGGTGAGGTCAGTATGATGTTTGAAAGACCCGAAACTGCCCAATGATCCAAATCAGAACATCACTGACGACGCCCTCTAGCGCTAAAGAGCGTATATTCAAAGTGATAGGAATTGGTGAGTTTCTTTGGGATATAGTTCCCTGATTTTTGTCAATAATCCATTGTCAATCTAGGCGTATTTTTTCATAAAGTGTATTGTTTTGTCTTCCTGTATTTCAATTAGAGCCCGCAATTTTGCTAGGCTTAGTGCATTTTTTTATTTGTTTCTGTTTTTCCGTGTCTTGTGGAGTAATTTTTTCCCAGAATTTCCTTGGGATAAGTATTTGCTCGATTTCTATGAAGGTTTTGTATATGGGTGCAGTTTCTTTGTTTTTGATAGCATTGAAAAATGCTAGTTTCCTTTGGTTAAGTAAATTTGCTCGACGCCCGAAGATTTTGTTTCTTCGTTTTGTGCGCTTTCTCTTGGATGTGCAACTTTTCTGATATTTTCTAGGTA
>OZ010580.1:75239576-75252076 GCA_963932145.1 Acanthosepion lycidas | reverse complement strand
TACAAGTCTACGATTCGTCGTTGCTTTGAACACTACGTCCGCATCTGATCTAGTGTTCCTGCTATATATTTAGAGATTCTTGATAAAATTCAAAGAAGAACTTGCAATGTTCTTGGTCCTGACCTGGCAACTAGCCTTCAGTCACTGTCCCACCGCTATAGTGGAGCTTTCCTGCGCGTTTTTATAAATACTTTTATGGTAATTGTTCTGATCAACTTTCTCCCGTGTGTCCATTCATCTGTCGTTGACGTCTCTGGATCCTCTTCACCTCACATTGCTCCCCTCTCAGCCTTTCACCCAGCTGCGTGCTCTTCCCAACGGACATCCTTCATCTCCCCCAATCTCCAGCAACGGCTTTCCTACCAGCTGGTTCAATACCACCTGCCTTTATATCGCGCTTGCACACATCCTTGTAGCGAAGGAGTGGTCTTTCTGCACGCCTGGAGCCAGTAGCCAATTCGCCGTAGAGCATGACCTTTGGAATGCGACCATCTTCTATACGGCTGATATGGCTGAGCCGGCGCAGGCGCCTTTGAGTGAGCTTGGTATGCCCACCTGTGCCAGGATAGATTTGATGGACATGTGGTTATGCCATGAAATGTCTAGGGTCCGTTGGAGACAGTGCATTGTAGAAGGCGTTTAGCCTACGTTCTTGTCCAGGACTCGCTTCTTTAGAGCAGTGTACCCAACACACAAGCTCTGTATACTGCCATCTTGGTATATACAGTCAGCTTATTAATATTACTTCCCTTTCCACTCTCAATTGCAGTAACCTTATTGTTAATTTAACTCAAAAGGTGTTTTCTGTTGCCATAGCAGGATATTACAACACATTTATGAAATTCAAATTCGAATTCAGAGATCAGAGTCAGTGGCAGGATAAACTTTTTATACAGCAAATGAAGTCAAATACAGAGTGATAAAGGTTTAAATCTGGGCGGGACACATAGTAAGAAGAAAGAATAACAAATGGAGCAAAAGGTTGCTTGAATGTTGCCTAGTGGGTATCAGTCGTAGTACAAAAAGGACATGGAGGTGATTAAAAGTCGCAGAGAGGTTTAATGGAAAGACGTGTCAGAGAATAGCGGAGTCAATGTAGTCACTGAAAATTTTGAGAAAGGTCTACGATATGAAATGGACTAGCAGTGGCTGACGATGGTTGCGATGCTGATGATAATGATGATGATTACTGCTTGTTAGTATAATGGCGGTATTGGAGTCAGTAAGGTTTGCATCTCCTATCAGAAATTTGAGTTTGAAAAAAGCGATAAAAATATTACCTAGAGTAAAACCGATCGATATTTTTTTCAGTCATAGCGATCGTTTATTGATCCAGCCTCTAGAGAATATTATCTATAATATCCCTAACATTTGGAAGGCATGAGAACTTATCAGGTATGTAATGTTCTAATAAATATACAGACATTCGGCGAAAGATGTTGTCGATGCTGTGTATATTTTATCGTTAGAATTATAGATACGGATAAACCGAGATAGATAGATAGGAACAGAATAAGATAGATAGATAGATAGATAGATAGATAGATAGATAGATATGAAGAGAGAACTGAGATAGATAGATAGATAGATAGATATGAAGAGAGAACTGAGATAGATAGATAGATAGATAGATAGATAGATATGAAGAGAGAAATGAGATAGATAGATAGATAGATAGATATGAAGAGAGAAATGAGATAGATAGATAGATAGATAGATATGAAGAGAGAAATGAGATAGATAGATAGATAGATAGATATGAAGAGAGAACTGAGATAGATAGATATGAAGAGAGAACTGAGATAGATAGATAGATAGATAGATAGATAGATAGATATGAAGAGAGAAATGAGATAGATAGATAGATAGGAACAGAATAAGATAGATAGATAGATAGATAGATAGATAGATAGATAGATAGATAGATAGATAGATATGAAGAGAGAAATGAGATAGATAGATAGATATGAAGAGAGAAATGAGATAGATAGATAGATAGGAACAGAATAAGATAGATAGATAGATAGATAGATAGATAGATAGATATGAAGAGAGAAATGAGATAGATAGATAGATAGATAGATAGATATGAAGAGAGAACTGAGATAGATAGATAGATAGATAGATAGATAGATAGATAGATAGATATGAAGAGAGAACTGAGATAGATAGATAGATAGATAGATAGATAGATAGATAGATAGATAGATGTGCTATATTCCGGATAGTGAGCAATCCCCACTCCACATCAATATAGATACATTTTAAACCACAGAGATAGATAGATAGATAGATAGATAGATAGATAGATAGATAGATAGATAGATAGATAATGAACAGAGTGAAGCAGATAGATAGTTAGATAGATTGTATATATGTATCTACCTATCTGTTTCACCCTGGGATAGATAGATAGATAGATAGATAGATAGATAGATAGATAGATAGATAGATAGATAGATAGATGTGCCATATCCCGGCTAGTGAGCAATTCCCCCTCCACATCAATATAGCTACATTTTCAAACACATAGATAGATAGAGAGAGATAATGAACAGTGTGAAGCAGATAGGTAGATATATTGTATATATCTATCTACCTATCTGTTTAACCCTGGGATATATATATATATATATATATATATATATATATATATATATATATATATATATATATATATAGGAACAGACTGAGGTAAAAAGAATTGAACAAGCAAGGCAGGATGGCATAAGTCAATCTCAATTTAGTATTTTATGCGGATGACACAACCATGTAATCCTGTCTTAGTAGTAAGCCTCAGCGGTTCGATAAAGTAAAATTAGAATCTGATCTAAAAAAAATGACCTACATTCTGTTGTTAATTGAGGCAAGGAACGGTTTGTTAATTTTAACGCCTCTAAAACTTTTAATCATTTAAGTGAACCCTCTCTGCTTTCCATCAGCATAGCTGGTGTTACCCACGGGAAGAATGACTACGACTTCTCGGGCTAACGTTTTCCACTGACATGAAATCAAAAGATTATATCGAATCGATTGCTAGGCTTACTGCTAGGAAGTTTGGCTCACTATGTCGTTCTAGAATCTGTCTTACATATCTATAAGTGTACCATTCGTCCATTCTTAAAATATTGCTGCCACATATGGTCTGGGGTTACTGTTATATAGAGATTATATTACATATCCTTGATAAAACCCTGAGAAGAATCTGCAATGCTATTGGTCCTGATATGGCATCTCGACATCAGTTACTTTCCTACCGCCGTAATGTAGCCCCTCTAAGCATTTTCTATGAATACTTTCATGATAATTGTTCTGATAAGCTCTTCTCTATGGTAACTAGCCTCTGAATTTAAATGCAGTACTAAATTAACGGCAAGGTCTCATCATTTTTCAGTTGAAATAGCTAGATGTAACTGCAGGTTCTATGTTAACAGTTTCTTTTTTCTCGATTGTAGAATTCTCTTCTGGATCCCAACTAAGTTTGATCTTTAAAAAATTAAATGCAATACCAATCGTTATATTCTATCCTCTTCAGTTGTGTTCTTTTACTGTTCTCGCTCCTTGATAATGTTTTTCTTGCATTCTTTCGCACTGATTAACTCCCTTGTGTGGTAGTGGCTTTGTTGCCTTGCTTAGTGTGAAATGATTAAAGAAAAATAGATACAAACAGAGATGGACAGATAAGAAGATATTGAAGGATTGCAGAAAAATTCTCGGCTCGACTAAATCGCCCTTATCGAAAAATGTGATGTTACGTCGGCTGAACAGATTTTAGGAAACAGACAGAGTTGATAACTTTTTATCACCCCTTCATAGATAGATAGATAGATAGATAGATAGATGGATGGATTCCATTACATAGAGACATATATTGGGCAACATTAAGAAACCTTTTCCTGAAGTCGTAGTGGAAAAGTATGCTTATCCCATGTCGGCTTCGTTGCTCACCTGAATGTTTGCAATAGACGTGGAAATATGTCAGATAGATGTACCTGCTTGGAAAATCAGCCTTCAAAATCATAGCCTTTATTCGGACACCAAACTCTGCAACAATTGGGAAACACTAACTTATTCAATCATGATGAAAGCCACTCTTCCTTAAAAGTCGACACAGCTAATCAACTTCGGAATTGAAAAAAAAATTACGGAGAAAAAAAAAGTAGATCTAGTTATCACCCATGACCTGAAAAGACAAGTTGCATAGAATATGTGCCATGTCTCTTCAGGTCATGGGCGATCAAGGCTCTCTACAGCCTCCTAATATTTGTAGCTTTTAGCAGTATTTGTCTTTTTATTGTCTCTCCAACTCTATTCTGACTCCCAGTTACACAAGCTTGTTTGGTAAGTTATTTGGCTTCATATGTGAGTGTCAAATTTTAAAAGCCTTCTTTCCTCATTATTCATCCCGGAAATTTCAACTGTCTCTGATTCTAAGTATAAGTGACTTTTCTTTTTTCATTATCTGGTATTATTGCCACGAATTTGGTTATCCCAAATTTTATAACTTTGTCGGCAAGGTTTTAATTTACCTGGCTTCGGAGTGGTCGCTTATCGGAGACAGTTTTTGATCGGATGTGTGTTTCAAGTTTCGTTCTTTTTCTATTGCATTCATTCGGGCATTAATGTGTAATAGGCACGCTAATTTTTGGTAGGAACCACTCATAAGATAACTATTTTTGGTAGCAACCAGTCATAAGATAAGGACTATGGATAAGATAAGGACCAGTCATAAGATAAGGATTGTTTTTAGTAGCAACCAGTAATAATATAAAGACTATGCGTTAAATATTAGGGTGGATAATGCACGCTAATTTTGGGTAGCAACCAGTCATAAGATAAGGACAGTAGATAAGATAAGGACCAGTCATAATATAAGTACTATTTTGGGTAGAAGCCAGTCATAAAATAGGGACTATTCCGAATGCCAATAACGCAGAGAATGGATTCAGGAATACACATCACTATCTTTCCCTAGTAGCCTTGACAATTCATATATAATGATAAAAAAAAAATTAAAAAAAACAATCTGTGAGATCTGTGATCTGTAAACCGAGTTCAAATTCAGGTTGAAGTGGTTTGGGCTAACTCGCGCACTAGGAAATGAACTACTTCTCCCAAAGAATTAGGTGAGTGATTATTTCTGTTTTCTGATGTGGAGATGAGATGAGCGCTGCCAATTAACTGTTGCCCCCCCACTCCCTATAAAACACTAGGCTTCGGTAGAACAATTACGACTTCCAGAAGGAATAGCCTCGTATTCATTCACATCATACCAGAAGGAATAGCCTCGTATTCCCTCACATCATCCCAGAAGGAATAGCCTCGTATTCCCTCACATCATCCCAGAAGGAATAGCCTCGTATTCCCTCACATCATCCCAGAAGGAATAGCCTCGTATTCCCTCACATCATCCCAGAAGGAATAGCCTCGTATTCCCTCACATCATCCCAGAAGGAATAGCCTCGTATTCCCTCACATCATCCCAGAAGGAATAGCCTCGTATTCCCTCACATCATCCCAGAAGGAATAGCCTCGTATTCCCTCACATCATCCCAGAAGGAATAGCCTCGTATTCCCTCACATCATCCCAGAAGGAATAGCCTCGTATTCCCTCACATCATCCCAGAAGGAATAGCCTCGTATTCCCTCACATCATCCCAGAAGGAATAGCCTCGTATTCCCTCACATCATCCCAGAAGGAATAGCCTCGTATTCCCTCACATCATCCCAGAAGGAATAGCCTCGTATTCACTTACATCATCCCAGAAGGAATAGCCTCGTATTCCCTCACATCATC
Source organism: Acanthosepion lycidas (assembly GCA_963932145.1). Lineage (NCBI taxonomy): Eukaryota > Metazoa > Mollusca > Cephalopoda > Sepiida > Sepiidae > Acanthosepion > Acanthosepion lycidas. Next base: position 75,246,279 of record OZ010580.1, on the reverse strand, counting down.
CCAGAAGGAATAGCCTCGTATTCCCTCACATCATCCCAGAAGGAATAGCCTCGTATTCCCTCACATCATCCCAGAAGGAATAGCCTCGTATTCCCTCACATCATCCCAGAAGGAATAGCCTCGTATTCACTTACATCATCCCAGAAGGAATAGCCTCGTATTCCCTCACATCATCCCAGAAGGAATAGCCTCGTATTCCCTCACATCATCCCAGAAGGAATAGCCTCGTATTCCCTCACATCATCCCAGAAGGAATAGCCTCGTATTCCCTCACATCATACCAGAAGGAATAGCCTCGTATTCCCTCACATCATCCCAGAAGGAATAGCCTCGTATTCCCTCACATCATCCCAGAAGGAATAGCCTCGTATTCCCTCACATCATCCCAGAAGGAATAGCCTCGTATTCCCTCACATCATCCCAGAAGGAATAGCCTCGTATTCCCTCACATCATCCCAGAAGGAATAGCCTCGTATTCCCTCACATCATCCCAGAAGGAATAGCCTCGTATTCCCTCACATCATCCCAGAAGGAATAGCCTCGTATTCCCTCACATCATCCCAGAAGGAATAGCCTCGTATTCCCTCACATCATCCCAGAAGGAATAGCCTCGTATTCACTTACATCATCCCAGAAGGAATAGCCTCGTATTCCCTCACATCATCCCAGAAGGAATAGCCTCGTATTCCCTCACATCATCCCAGAAGGAATAGCCTCGTATTCCCTCACATCATCCCAGAAGGAATAGCCTCGTATTCCCTCACATCATCCCAGAAGGAATAGCCTCGTATTCACTTACATCATCCCAGAAGGAATAGCCTCGTATTCCCTCACATCATCCCAGAAGGAATAGCCTCGTATTCCCTCACATCATCCCAGAAGGAATAGCCTCGTATTCCCTCACATCATCCCAGAAGGAATAGCCTCGTATTCCCTCACATCATACCAGAAGGAATAGCCTCGTATTCCCTCACATCATCCCAGAAGGAATAGCCTCGTATTCCCTCACATCATCCCAGAAGGAATAGCCTCGTATTCCCTCACATCATCCCAGAAGGAATAGCCTCGTATTCCCTCACATCATCCCAGAAGGAATAGCCTCGTATTCCCTCACATCATCCCAGAAGGAATAGCCTCGTATTCCCTCACATCATCCCAGAAGGAATAGCCTCGTATTCCCTCACATCATCCCAGAAGGAATAGCCTCGTATTCCCTCACATCATCCCAGAAGGAATAGCCTCGTATTCCCTCACATCATCCCAGAAGGAATAGCCTCGTATTCCCTCACATCATCCCAGAAGGAATAGCCTCGTATTCCCTCACATCATCCCAGAAGGAATAGCCTCGTATTCCCTCACATCATCCCAGAAGGAATAGCCTCGTATTCCCTCACATCATCCCAGAAGGAATAGCCTCGTATTCCCTCACATCATCCCAGAAGGAATAGCCTCGTATTCCCTCACATCATCCCAGAAGGAATAGCCTCGTATTCCCTCACATCATCCCAGAAGGAATAGCCTCGTATTCCCTCACATCATCCCAGAAGGAATAGCCTCGTATTCCCTCACATCATCCCAGAAGGAATAGCCTCGTATTCCCTCACATCATCCCAGAAGGAATAGCCTCGTATTCCCTCACATCATCCCAGAAGGAATAGCCTCGTATTCCCTCACATCATCCCAGAAGGAATAGCCTCGTATTCCCTCACATCATCCCAGAAGGAATAGCCTCGTATTCCCTCACATCATCCCAGAAGGAATAGCCTCGTATTCCCTCACATCATCCCAGAAGGAATAGCCTCGTATTCCCTCACATCATCCCAGAAGGAATAGCCTCGTATTCACTTACATCATCCCAGAAGGAATAGCCTCGTATTCCCTCACATCATCCCAGAAGGAATAGCCTCGTATTCCCTCACATCATCCCAGAAGGAATAGCCTCGTATTCCCTCACATCATCCCAGAAGGAATAGCCTCGTATTCCCTCACATCATCCCAGAAGGAATAGCCTCGTATTCCCTCACATCATCCCAGAAGGAATAGCCTCGTATTCCCTCACATCATCCCAGAAGGAATAGCCTCGTATTCCCTCACATCATCCCAGAAGGAATAGCCTCGTATTCCCTCACATCATCCCAGAAGGAATAGCCTCGTATTCCCTCACATCATCCCAGAAGGAATAGCCTCGTATTCCCTCACATCATCCCAGAAGGAATAGCCTCGTATTCCCTCACATCATCCCAGAAGGAATAGCCTCGTATTCCCTCACATCATCCCAGAAGGAATAGCCTCGTATTCCCTCACATCATCCCAGAAGGAATAGCCTCGTATTCCCTCACATCATCCCAGAAGGAATAGCCTCGTATTCCCTCACATCATCCCAGAAGGAATAGCCTCGTATTCCCTCACATCATCCCAGAAGGAATAGCCTCGTATTCCCTCACATCATCCCAGAAGGAATAGCCTCGTATTCACTCACATCATACCAGAAGGAATAGCCTCGTATTCACTCACATCATACCAGAAGGAATAGCCTCATATTTACTTACATCATACCAGAATGAATAGCCTCGTATTCACTCACATCATACCATAAGGAATAGCCTCGTATTCACTCATATCATCCCAGAAGGAATAGCCTCGTATTCCCTCACATCATACCATAAGGAATAGCCTCGTATTCACTTACATCATACCAGAAGGAATAGCCTCGTATTCACTTACATCATACCAGAAGGAATAGCTTCATATTCACTCACATCATACCATAAGGAATAGCCTCGTATTCACTTACATCATACCAGAAGGAATAGCCTCGTATTCCCTCACATCATCCCAGAAGGAATAGCCTCGTATTCACTCACATCATACCAGAAGGAATAGCCTCGTATTCACTTACATCATACCAGAAGGAATAAAAACATACAAGGAAATAACACTAAAAGCATGTTAAATAGTAAATTAAAATCATATAATTTTATTTATTTCTCTATACTTGTGTGTGTGTATTTTAGATATATGTGTTGTAAGGTTGCTTGTAATAGAGGAAGAAAGTTACTTCGTCTGATGACAAGCAAGGTGCCGAGGAGATAAAATAGACTTCTTGATCCTCTGAGTGTTCGAGATTTACCTTGACACCCCACTGATTCAGGTTGTGACACAAGGTCGGTTTTTAACGTGGGGGTCCGAGTGTTTTCACTCGGGCCGCTGGTCTATACTTGTCAAAGCTTGTCTAAGAAAATTTTATTTGGTCATAGCTTGTCGAAGCTAGTTATAGCCGGTCATAGCACTGCTACGGAACAGATGTTACGCATCAATTGGGGAAATGCAAGGGAGGAATGAAGGCCTCCAGCATGGAACTCATACTACAACCGCAGCAATACTCCGACGGGTAAAACTCGCTTCTCTTCCCCTGTCAATCCCTCCGAAAGAATTTAGGGTGGAGTGGGAGAAAGAGCCCTAGGTTTTTAGGCGTAACTTAGATCTGGCACAAGGCCGAAAGTGTGTGACATCTAATGAGGATCGAACTCACTACTCGATCATAATTGATCTAGCGAGACAAGCTTGCTAACCATTACACCATGTCAAAGTGTCCAAATGATTTTCTAAGCGTAGCTTAGTATTTATTAATCCACCCACGAGGATGGATTAATAAATACTAAGCTACGCTTAGAAAAAAAATAGATGTGGTACAAGGTCGAAGGCATGGGGCACCCAGTGAGGATTGAACTCAATTGTAATGGTTCTAGCGAGACAAACTTGTTAACCATTACATCCTCTGAGGATCCATAGCGAAGAGAATAAGTTAGGCGTATTTTTGGCGGGCAGTATCTATTTTCAGGCAAGAAAATTTTTCTGTTGCATGCCGGGAAAACTTTTCTTAATTTGGATTTATTTATTTTATTTTAAACAAAGTTTTAATGTTAGTTGTTTTATCTTATTTTATTTATGATATTTCTTCTTCTTCTTCTTCTTCTTCTTCTTCTTCTTATTATTATTATTATTATTATTATTATTATTATTATTATTATTATCATTTTGTATTTTTATTTTTTGATAATAATGTCCCTACAGCATAATTATTTACCATTCCTATTAATTTCTTAAAAAATACAATTCATTTTATTCTTGATTGCTCTTAGGTTCTCACTGAAATTTTACTAGAAACCCCCAATCGAGGCCCCTATGAAATTTTCCGTATTTTATTCTGTGTACATTTTACGTTGGAAATCTATGTGTCCTTGACTGAATAAAGTGCATGAAGCGACGTGAGCCAAGTGAAGAATCAGACAAAATTAACAGTCCGCCATATTGAATCGGATGAGAAATGATTTAAGCCGTTATCTTTAATTCCAGGAAAAATAGATAATGACACTTAACTCTTTAGTCGTTGAAGATCATTGCCGCAGGTCACATGACTTTACTGTTGATTCGCAGTTTTGATTGGTTCGTTCTAACCACTTTTCTATCGAAAGATTTACTTTTCGCTGTTGTCGATTTTTCGAATTCCCAGTCATTACAGAATAATTGTATGCAAACATTCTTTGAAGAGCATTCAAACAAAAAGCCATTGTTACGCTTCTCAATAATGAATATGACTAATACTAAAGAATAAGACTTTCAAAAAATTAGCTAAGGCTGGCACAAGGGTAAATGGAGGTGGAATTTGAGATAGAATAAATAAATAACGTTTTATTCACACGTAGTGTTGGTTAATACTTCTATTAATCCATAGTACTTAGAAGATATGGTAAGAATGTGATAAATTGTGTTTTATTCGATAGACAATACAGGATGCGATAGGTAAATTGTTATCATTTTATATATTTTTAAATTCGCGCGTTCTTTGTTTTTGATTTTCTCGACTGCACAGCATAGTATTAACATTTGGACACCGTCTGTGAGAAAAAGAGCACCATGACGCAATTCACTCCGGCAGAAATTTGGAAACGGCATGTTGTACTGCTTAGCATTCGCGCCAAATTCAGTGTGTTAATCTGAGGACAGTGCAAAGGACTCGGAAAGAGTTGGATGAATCTAACGGCGATTACGAAGGTACGGTAGCTCGGAAAACTCACTCTGATCGTTCTCTGATAAGAACGACCGAATTTGTTAGTGTTGGCCTCAAACTCAATAGGGATGCCTGCATCAAGTGCCTTGAAGAGGTAGTGCTGACCTGGGTCAAGAGCGTGACTGCTGGAAGTGACTATGTCTAGCAGCAGGACTTTGCACCATGCTACACAAGAAAGAAAACCCAGTCATGGCTCTCAGACAATTTATGCGACCACATCACCCCTTACATCTGGCCACCTAATTCCCCAGACTGAATTCCCCTTGATTATTATTTTTGGGGCGCAGGTGAGCGAAAGACCAACAAAACTCCTTGTAACACAAACGATAAAATGAAGGGAATGATTATGGCAGCATTCACCAACTTAAACAAGGAAACCACCCGGAAGTGTTGCTGGAGATTCCGAAGTTGTCTAGAGGCCGTGGTTAAAGCTAATGGTGATTTTATTGAATAAATTCATTTTTAATATTTCAAGATATTTTTGTGTAATTTTGGTAAATATATCTGTTAAAATGACATGTCTTTTATTTTCATTTTTGCATAATTTATACAATTTACCAATCACACCCGTTACATAATAAATTCTGACCCAACTCTATCTATCTTGGTCTGTTCATATCTACTACTGTTTCTCTCTCTCTCTCTCTCTCTCTCTCTCTCTCTCTCTCTCTCTCTCTCTCTATATATATATATATATATATATATATATATATATATATATATATATATATGTGTACGTTTTTTCCTGTTTATCAATCTTTTTACTTCTCTTAATTTAATTCAGTTAATGCATCACCGCTCTCTCAATTTTATTTATTTACAAGTGCGTATTACGTATACCAGCCTGCGCATCCGAGAAATCTTAGTAAAGAAAATCTCTTTTCCGGCAGAGATCGAACGTGCTTCCCCCTTTGGAGAGGAAACCACTGTTTAGTCCGGCGTACATTATCTCTCTGCCACGGAGAACGTCACAATAACCAGAGCTCTATTTTCCCTTAAAAGAGAAGTCTATTTCAAATACGATATATCCACTATAATTACGTTTGTAGTAATATATATGCCGGATGTAACAGCAAAATTGTCCAAATCGTGTAACAGCATAATTGTCTATCGCACAAAATGTTCAATTTCTAAAAGAACCACTAAACTAATTGAGTTTCTTTTTTCAGATTTTCAGATAAGACGTTTTGCCATCTTGACACCATTTGTCGTAAGAATTACGCTTTGAGTTATTCAGCTAAAAAGAGAACAGGTCAAAATTGTTCAGTTTCACCCTACTCTTCCCAAATGAGCAATCGTGAGAGGAAAAAGATCATTCAGGCCTTCAGCAATGTTATTCTGGCTTCCATCTTCATTCAAGAACCTTCAAGAGAAGGGTGAATTAGTTTTTAAAAAAGAGGGAACAGCAGATAAGAAAATTAGATCAGGCGGTCACAACAGGAAGCGGGATCATCATTTTAACTGAGCTAAAGAGATCAGTAAGAAAAGATCTAACTCACTCCATAAGACGTTTGTCACGTGAGAGAAGAATTTCAGCGATGAGAGTCCAAAGAGCAGTGAAAAAAGATTGAAAATGGAATCATACGTGAAATCTGTGAGGCACTTTGTTACACCAGGACAGAAAGTTAGAAG
>OZ010580.1:75214576-75234576 GCA_963932145.1 Acanthosepion lycidas | reverse complement strand
GTCTATAGTGATGTTTACGTTAATGTAAATAATGTGCATAAAGGAGAAGAGACGCTGAATTTATTTTTTTAATTTCAAAACAATGTTTTTCGATATGTATTTCTGGTATCTTCAGTTTCTATTTTCGCTTTGTCTATGTTTTTAGCACTTTTTTTTATCACTTTTTTTTATCACTTATCAAGTATGTGATAATAGAAGATCTACCAAGAAAGGCGAAATGTTGTAAGATCCTGGACGTAAATTTACTGCGGATGATCTAGCGATTAAAGAACTTTCTATATATTTTCGTCTTGTTAAATTGCTTTCCCTTTTAATTAAAGTAGCATTTTTAAAATTAAAATTATGGTCGATCTCATTACGGTGAGCAACTAATGCGTTGAGTGTGTTGTTTTGTAAAACCCTTTTTATCTATCTATCCTACTATCTATCTATGATTATATTAAACACACACACGCACGCACACACACACACACACATACACATATATATATATATATATATATATATATACAGTGATGCCTTGAGATACGAGCGTAACGATATACGAGTTTTTGAGATAGGAGCCGGAGTTCGGTCGACCATTTTGCCTTGAGATACGTGCTGATTTTTGAGATACAAGCGAGTTTCAGTGAAGCATCTGCTTGTTGGCGCTGTGAACGCCAAGCTTCGAGAGTATTTCCACTCGCAGTACACGTGTTCACCTCACTCTGGAAGGATCTCTGTTATGTTGTGTCTTTTTGGCCCTTATTTTGCAAAATATAATTATTTTACAAAATATAATTGTACACGTATTTTATAGAAGTATATTAGGTCCATTGTTTTTTTTTTTAATAATTACTATGTGCTTCTTTTGAACAACAAAAAACATCGATTTTGGCAAACGTCTTCTATTTTGTCGTGTTCGAATACTAGCCAACTCTGTTACATTCACTTGCACTCAAATACCCTTGGGAAAGATAGACATTAATGCCCTAATGTACCGACATAGGGATTTTTTGAGATACGAGCTGGATATTTGAGATACGAGTGAGTTTCAGTTAAGCATCTGCTTATTGGCTCAATGAACGCCAAGCTTCGAGAGTATTCCTACTCTCAGTACACGCGTTCATCTTGCTCTGGAAGGGTCACTGTTGTGCCTTTGTTGCCGTTATATTGAAAAATAGCTTTGGTGACACCATTGCTTCGAAGAAAGTAAGCGTAAAGAGAAGTGGTGAAAAACCGAAACGTATGATTTCGCTTGAGGTGAGGCGGGAAAATTATATATATATATATATATATATATATATATATATAAAACGATGAAAACGTACGAGTAATGGATTTGGCGAGACAGTATCAGCGTTCCACATTTACGATAGGTACAAAATTATACAATTTAAAAATTAAAAAAATAGTTACAGTAAAAGGATAAAATATAAATTAAGTGATAAACTTAACCTTCGGTATCGTAGACTATGCTAGCCGTTGCTAGGCTAGGTTAGTGGTTGCTAGGCTGTTTGTTGTTGTCCCTATCTCTCTCACCTATGACCTATGACACGTCTGAACTTCATGGTTTAATACAGTTTATTTCTTTACAATTTGATTTTTCTCTTTTATTTTATTGTCTGCAAACTACATGTCTTGTTTTAGGAAAATAAGGGTGATTTTTAGGGTCATGGAACGGATCGGAATTATTCACATTAATTTCAATGGGATGAACTTATCTGATATACGATCTCAAGTATCTCAAGGCATTACAGTATATATATATATATATATATATATATATATATATATATATATATATATATATATATATAATGAAGAGGGTGAGCAGGCTTAATGATAACATGTGCTGACTAATGAAATACGTGAGACTTGAATCTTTTGGATCGAACATGAAATTTTATTCAACTGTTGACTTTGTTGTTTACTATGTGTGAGTGTGAATGCGGCCTTACTCCCCACCCCGAGCCCTCAACCAAGAGTCGTCTTTACATTTTCCGCTTGTGATGTCTGAGAGATTACCGGCATTTTCTCGCGGGTGGGGACGGGAAGGGGTATTGTTTATATAATCGGGTGTATTATAAATATTTCTCACCTATGCAAAAAAAAAAAAAAAAAAAAAAATTAAACAAAAACCCATAAACGTATGCAGCGGAATATTGGAATATTCGCGTGATTCTCCATTAAGCGGGTGGCCTCCTTCATTGGTTGGTGGGAAACTGAGTCCGGCATGATCTGGGGTGACTCGAATTACACACACACACGCACACACACACACACACACACACACACACACACACACACACATATATATATGTGTGTGTGTGTGTGTGTGTGTATGTATATACCTGTATAAGTGTAAATTTTCAGATAAAACTAAAATATATCTGTAAGAGACAAATATGAATAATGACAAAAGAAGAAGATAAGTTTTCCTTATGTCTTTATGCTTATATATATATATATATATATATATATATATAAAGATATAAGGAAAACTTATATATATATATATATATATATATATATATATATATATATATGTGTGTATATAAAGACACAAGGAAAACTTATATATATATATATATATATATATATATATATATTTTCCTAATGTCTTTATGCTTATATATATATATATATATATATATATATATATATATATACATATATATATATATATATATATATATAAAGACACAAGGAAAACTTATATATATATATATATATATATATATATATATATATATGAAGACACAAGGAAAACTTATATATATAAATGTATATATATATATATATATATATATATATATATATATACACACACACACACACGCATATATATATATATATATATATATATATATATATATATATATATATATATATATATAAATATATAAATTCCCGAGAGGTTAGAATCCAGCTAGATTTCAATGTCCAGGACATTTTGTTTTTTATACTCGGAGTTATATTTTCCGATTTCTTTTTGAATTTGTAGGTCTATTGAATTTTACCGTGATTACGATTCCACTGTAATAAATTATAACCCTGGAATAATACTATTTGAGCCTTTTATATTGTATATATATATATATATATATATATATATATATATATATATATATATATATATATATATATATATATATATACATGAAAAGGATTAAGTCTGACAGATTTTTTTAATAAACAGTATTAATTAAGTATTATTAATTCAGCCCGGTAAATGTAATTTATAAAAACAGTGCATTTACTTCAATAAATTGTATCTATTAAAATAACATATAAATAGAATATATATATATATATATATATATATATATATATATATATATATATTAGGTTGTTGCAAAAATAATGACGTAATAATGTCGTTTTTTGACGTATTTTTAACGTCAAAAAACGACATTATTACGTCATTATTACTGCTATTAAGAATTACTCTTCAAGTATAAATTGAATTCTCCGAGCCGTTGGCGTATTTCGTATAGAGAAAATCTTTAACATTCCCTACCTTTCTGAGGTAAGATATCTGACTGATGTCAAATTAGTCGGGTTTCGATCCCGGCTTGAAGTAATCAGACGTCTAGCCACACTTAGGAGCTGTAATACAGCGAAACAGTTGATGACTATATATATATATATATATATCTGTTGATGACTATATATATATATATATATATATATATATATATATATATATATATATATATATATATATATATATATATGTATTCATGGGGTAAAGTGCTCAATATCAGAGATAGAGCGTATGTAAATATAAAAGTGAACATTGAAGTCAACACTCAGAGGCGAGAGGCTATTTCATGCTAGACGCAATCGTCGATTTATATATATATATATAATATTATTCATTTTATTATTTCTATTAATGTTTGGTCAGTATTATTAACATCTTATATGGATGCTCTTTATTTAACGGTTGCGTATTAATTTGCCAAAGTACTTCTGTATTTTTTACCCGTTTTTTGAACGTTTAAGTTTTTTGCCAGTTTCTTAAAGAACGGGAAATTGTGGAGAACCAAGATCGCCATCGTCCTGAAGGGACACTGGCAGGAAGTCCACTCTTGCTTCCGGCTCCACCTTGACCCAGGGTAGTAGCCACTGCTAGGGTCTAAGTTATGGGCAAATAGTGAACCCCCAAACAAAAATCAGAACACAAGGAAAGTATAAAAATACTTTTTTGTAGTAAAAAAATACCAGCAATACATTTTTATAAAAAATTTTCAACAATACATTTTAAAGCAAAATGACCGTCAATACAACACTAAAGTATAAAATACATTTTATTGCAAAATTATAATCAATACAACACCAAAGTATAAAAATACATTTTTATAGCAAAATTACACTCAATACAACACTAAAGTATGAAAATACATTTTTATAGCAAAAGTGCAATCAATACAACACTAAAGTATGAAAATACATTTTTATAGCAAAAGTGCAATCAATACAACACTAAAGTATGAAAATACATTTTTATAGCAAAAGTGCAATCAATACAACACTAAAGTATGAAAATACATTTTTATAGCAAAAGTGCAATCAATACAACACTAAAGTATGAAAATACATTTTTATAGCAAAAGTGCAATCAATACAACATTAACGTATAAAAATGCATTTTTATAGAAAATACAATCAATACGACACTAAAGTATAAAATACATTTTTATAGCAAAATTACAATCAATACAAGACTAAAATATGAAAATACGTTTTTATAGCAAAAGTGCAATCAATACAACACTAAAGTATAAAAGAACATTTTTATAAAAAAATGCAATCAATACAACACCAAAGTATAAAAATACATTTTCGTAGAAAAATTCAATCAATACACCATTAAAGTATAAAAATACATTTATATATTAAAATGAGTAACCACACATTTTAATAAAAAATTGTCAACAATATATTTTATCATCTCCAAACTATATATCTAAAAAACTTACGTTTACCCTGAAAGTATAAAATTATGTACAAAATATCTGTAGTTGAAAGCATAAAATTGCGTTCCAAATATTGAGATTTCGGCATTAAATGATCCATAGAAGTGTTGATATGCCACTAAATAAAATGAACTAAACTAAATATTTCTACGTTACGTAAATGATCTGCCTCAGAGTATACGCCGATCATTTATGATTATCTATGCTGATGTTACAGCGGTATATGACTGTACCTCACCTCTAAAACTCGAGATGACCAGAAATTAGAAGCTGATCTCTCCTCGGACATGTCAGTGGGGGGGGGAAACTGGCTGGCTGCATTCAATGCTAAGAAAATCAAACTAGTTACATCCCATCAGCGTCGATCGGACAAAGAACTATTACTAACTACGATGAACGGATATTCCCTCGGGGAAGTCACTTGCCTTGAAAGCTTATTGGGACTTAAACTTGACTCTAACCTCATGTGGAAGTCTTACATACGATCCATCGCTAAAGATCCTTGAAAAAAAAATGATAGGTTCTCTATACCGCTCCAGTAAGTACCTGATTTCTTCTGTCATCCTATTTACAAGAGTCAGATCATACCCAGAATGCAGTGCTGTTGCCATATATAGGCAGGAGCTACCCAATCTTCATTTTTCAGTCTCGATAGTACCCCAAAGCGTCTTCGCGTTCTTATGGGTGACAAATTATTTTCCGCCTTGCGACCCCTTTCTCACAAGCGAAACATCGCAAGCCTCTCGCTGCTCTATCGCCATTTCCATGGAACGTGTTCAGATGAAATACATTCCTTAGTTCCACCAGTTCTAACCTTCACGGCTAAGAGCCGCCATGCCACGCACATTGTAGCAAACCACCGTCATTCATTTCGTGTTCCATTGGTGAGAAGTAAGTTCCACTCGAGCAGCTTCTTTCCACAAACCGCTGCGTTGTGGAACCGACTCTCAAGAGCATGCTCGCCCGATCACTACAGTCTGAACCTGCTCATGTCTAGTGTTAACCATTATCTTCCTCACATAACCTGCCTCTTCCTCTGTAACCGTCTATCTTGAGTGGCTCTTTGGCCTTGTACAGGGTGTACATCAGTGTTAAAATAGCTCGTGTTAAGTAAATTACGAATAGTGACAACATTGAGCCTCGTCAACTAGTCATACCTTTCACTGGTTTCTCTTTAGTGAAAAGATTTATGTTTAATTCGAAGTTGATTTTGTTGTGTACGAAACGCATATTTATCCAAGCATGGTCCTACGCCTGTTCGGTATGTTTGGATCAACGGATAATGCTTCTGATAACTTGTTGCCATTTTTGCTTGGAAAATGAATTCGCGCGCATCATATTGTTAGAGTTGATGACGAGGGTTAATATCGAAGCAGATGGTCCAGAAGTCGTTTACTCTCCATTTATCAAAAGGTGCAAGGAAGCGGTTTCAATTCTGATGCAATCAACTTTATCTTTGATTCTGTATTTGTCGATAGAGTGTTTCTCATTCTTATAGTATTATTTTGATTTTTCTTTTATTTTTTCCTCTGCTTTTTGACATTTTCTTTTTCTTTTCATCTTATTCGTAATTTTTTTTTCATCAGTTTTCTTTTTCTTTCTTTCTTTCGTAGAGTGCTTGTTCAGTTCTTTCTTTTACATTTTCTTTCATTTAGCAGATTCTTTTTTTTACAAAAATTTGTCTTTCTTTTATTTTTCTTTCAGAACGTTTCTGTTTTAATCTTTATTTTACATATTCTTTCTTTCTTTTTTATTATTTATTTGCATTATAGTTCTCTGGTTTTTTTATCATCAGCTCGATTTTTTTCTTTTTATCATTCCTTCTTTCTTTCTTTCTTTCTTTCTTTCTTTATTTATTTATTTATTCATTTATGTATTTATATTTTTATATATTTGCGTGAGTGTTCTCTCGTTTTTTTTGACAATCACGATTTTGTTTCTTTCTTAAATTCTCTGTTCATTTCTTTCTTTTTCATGTTCTTTCTCTTGGTTCGCACATTATTTTATCCCGATTTTTTCATTCTTTCTTTCTTTCGTCCTTTATGTTTTATTTTTCTTTGTTTCTTTGTTTCTTTCTTCGTTTCTTTCTTTGTTTCTTTCTTTGTTTCTTTGGTTCTTTCTTTCTTAGATGGTCTGTTTAATTCTTTCTTTTACATGTTCTTTCTTTCGTTTCACACATTCTTTTTATAGAGATTTTTTTCTTTCTTTCTTTCTTTCTTTCTTTCTTGCTTTCTTTCTTTCGTCCTTTATGGTTTATTTTTCTTTCTTTCTTTCTTTCTTTTTTTCTTTCTTCGTTTCTTTGTTTGTTTGTTTCTTTCTTTCTTAGATGGTCTGTTCAATTCTTTCTTTTACCTGTTCTTTCTCTTGTTTCACACATTCTTTTTATACAGATTCTTTCTTTCTTTTGTCCTTTATTTTTTCTTTTACTTTTTTTCGTCCTTTCTTTTTTTGTTTCTTTGTTTCTTTCTTAGATGGTCTGTTCATTTCTTTCTTTTACATGTTCTTTCTTTCGTTTCACACATTCTTTTTATACAAAATTTTTCTTTCTTTCTTTCTTTCTTTCGTCCTTTCTTTCTTTTTTAGGTTGTCGATTCAGTTCTTTCTTTTACATGTTCATTCTTTTTTATCACGATTTGTCTTTCTTTCTTTCTTTCTTTCTTTCTTTCTTTCTTTCTTTTACATGTTCTTTGTCTCGTTTCGCACATTCTTTTTCTCCAGATTCTTTCTTTCTTTCTTTATTCTTTCTTTCAGCGCGTGTCTGTTCTTTATTTTACATATTCTTTCTTTCTTTCTTTCTTTCTTTCTTTCTTTCTTTTTTATTGGTTATTAGCTTCTTTCTTTTTATAACACACTTTATCCCCTGCATTAAATAAATACCCAACTGTAATTAAATGATTTCTTCTCATTAACCTACGTAGAATCAATGTTTTCGTCCAAATAATCAACAGTGACAACAATAATAAGCCCCAGGATTTGATCCAGCATTTCCACAATTCCTGTCTCCATTCTTTATATTTTTTATATCTCCTATTTTCCCTCTTTCCATCTTTTCTCTTACTTCTCTCTCCCTCACATCCCCCTCTATTTATTTTTATTCGCTTCTGATCCTTTTTAAATCACTTTCTTTCTTTCTTTCTTTCTTTCTTTCTTTCTTTCTTTCTTTCTTTCAATATCTCGATGTCTTTCGTGAACATTCAGGTCCGCGTTTTCTCCACACGTCAAAGGCGAGAACAGTCTGACAAATTCTTACCAATGAAAAAATCGTCATGAACAATGACAGCAGCTGCCGGCTTCCCATTATTGACTGAAGCCAGCAGCCGACATTCTTTCGCGGTCTTATATTCGCCATCTTAAATTCTTTTTCAGTCGTCCAATATATTACTCTGGTTTTTCCTTTCTTTTCAATCTTGCTTTATTTTTTCTTTTTGTTTTATTTAAACAACCATTTTTAATTTTATTTTTTTACTTTTTCCTCATAAGTAAATGAACAAACCATGATTTTAATAATCAGTTATCTTTCAGTCTGTGTAGTGGTTAGAACATAAATAGATCTTTGGTTTTTACCAACCTCTTCTTTAACGACATACTAATATCAATAAATGCATCCAACACGACGTAATTAGGATTCTTTGCGTAATCTTGCCTACCACAAAGATATTAAAAACGCTTCTTGATTTACCATCGATACCTAAAGTCTTTCTTACTTATAAATTTTTTTTTAATAATTTCATCCCAAGCAAGGTAAGAAAACAACTAAGACGCAAGGATTACTGAGTATGAAAGAATATGAGAAAAGGCAAAAAATGATTGAGGAGAGAGAACAGTAAAAGAACGACGTTTCAAAATATAGCGATTGACACTGTATTTAAATTTTTGAAGATCAACAGTCAGATGAAACATTTGAATTCAAAGCTGTGTTCGTCTTTTTTTCTTTTTCTTTTTTTAAATCATCTCACCCCAAGCAAGGCAATAATGCGACTATGACACAGAAGATTACGGGGAGTGAAAGAGAACGAGAAGACTTTAGTTATGAGAATTGAGAAAAGGAAAATAAACGAACAGGAATCAGGAAGACTGACAATGGCGATTGATGTTGCATTGACATTTTTGAAGATTGTAGGCAACAGGAAAGCAAGAAATCGGAAGGGATTTCCCCAGGTTAGAAGTGCGAGAAAAGAAACTATTAGAGTAGAACAAACGGTTGCATTTAGCTAGTTCAACTCAGAAATGGCGAGGCTTAGTTGCCAATTTAGTAGCCCGCTTAAATTTATGCAGACGAGGCGTTAAGGGAGGAAAGTAATATTTATTTTGTAAAATACAAAAAGTGGGGATGGGAAAGGCCGGTCTACATCTGTCATAATTAAACCTAGCCACACATACCACTGTACTCCTTACACCAAAAATAACATATTCTTGCTTACCATTCTTACTACAGCCACCACAATACCTCAGAGTCTCTATGAAGGCCTAACTAGTCCCCATATGTACAATTTGTCTGTACGGGGTGAATAAAATTACAAATTAAGGAGGACAGTTCATCAGAACAAACGCCATGAAAATATTTATAGAAAAGGCAGACCTGTCATTCTGGTGTAGCCAGAAGAAGTGATTCCTGTCGACTATAGCGGCTGAACAGACAGGAGAGAACCAAGGAGATTAGACACCTCGTGACACATTGGTTCTACTTAGTCTTTACGCCAATAATCAAATCATGGGTAGTGAACTGAACTTTTGGTCCCTCATACGTCGAAATCGACAGTAAAATCTCTCTTTCTCTCTCCCATATATATATATATATATATATATATATATATATATATATATATATATATATATATTCTACACAAAGCAAGGCAATAAAGTCACTGCTGCAAGATGTGTGAAAGAATATGAGAAAAATATTAAGAACGAGAACAATAAAAGAACAGGAATTAAGAAGACAGAAGATGACGATTTGACATTGCACTTCAAATTTTTGAAGAGCATAGTTGACTGGAGAGCAAGAATTCAGAAGAGAGTTCCACAGTCAAGAGGAAACGTTTAACATAGAACATATGATTACATTTAGTCATTTCACCAGTAAAAGTATGAGACATTGCTGCCAATCTAGTAGTACACTTAAATTCATAAAATCTAATTAACAAAGAGGAAAGCTATACTTATTTTAAAAAAACACAAAAATGTGGTACAAGGCCAAAATGGGGAATGGGGAAAAGGGCGGTCTTCTTCTGTCTTAACTTTAAACTTCGCTAGGCACAAACACTGACCCAAACATAGCACAGTATTCCTTACACTCAAAGAATACATTCTTACTTATTCTTACTACATCCACCATAATACCTCATTG
Source organism: Acanthosepion lycidas (assembly GCA_963932145.1). Taxonomy (NCBI): domain Eukaryota; kingdom Metazoa; phylum Mollusca; class Cephalopoda; order Sepiida; family Sepiidae; genus Acanthosepion; species Acanthosepion lycidas. The sequence goes on along the minus strand of OZ010580.1, from coordinate 75,224,265 downwards.
TCTCTATGTAGTCCTAACTAGTTCCCATATATACAATTTGTTTGGGATGGGTATTAAAAATAACAACATTTAAAAATGAAAATTGAAATATCAAGAGTCTCTAAATACATACCAGAAGAATCAGACCAGATGTTACAATAATATTCAATGCATGGACGAATGGTAGCCTCGTAAATGTGTAAGTGAGATTCTGGCTTATCTAGCACAACACAGTGACTCAACTTTAGCTTATTTTATATCTCGTGCATTGGTCATCTCAAACTTTTCAGATGCCAGAAGACATAATGTATGACTGTCAAAAGTATTTTGAGGAAAGTGTTGCTTGTCTGAGGTCCTTGGTGCGATTGACAGATAACTTAATGAACTCGATGTATTCAGGAAATTATATTGTGCGACAAATAATAATAATAATAATAATAATAATAATAATAATAATAATTACGGAGATAGGACCTGTTACAATTCTATGGGACTACACAATACACACTGACAGAACAATCAAAGCCAACCGCCCAGATATTGTTATTAAAGACCACAAACAAAAACGGTGCCTCCTTATTGATATGGCAGTCCCTGCAGACTGCAATGTATCTTTGAAGATATTCAAAAAGCTGTCAAAATACAAGGACCTTGAAATAGAAATCTCGAAAATGTGGCATATGAGAACATCAACAATCCCTGTTGTAGTTGGAGCCCTAGGACTGGTTGGAAAAGATTGCAGTAGACTAATTGAAGGGATTCCTGGAAGTCCATGCCTCAAGGAGATACAAAAAATTGTTTTGACATGTACGGCCCACACTTTACGAAGGGCTTTATCAATGTAATTTTTTTTTTTTTGTCAGTGGAAAGTGTGATGATGCCATTTCTAACCTTAGGTTCCTGGGCGGGACCCGGAAAGAAATGTGTAAACGCCAGAAATCAAAGATAATAATAATAATAATAATAATAATAATAATAATAATAATAATAATAATAATAATAATATTGTCCAATTCGCTGTATGGAGTGCAAAATCTGCAGTAATATGAAAGAAAAATTTGAAAACATTATTTTCAGATCGCAGTAAAATAATTTGTGTAGAGTCTTAATCGCTTACGACCTGAAGGAAGATGGCATTAATAAAACAGATAGATAGATAGATAGATAGATAGATAGATAGATAGATAAGTACATAACTTAAAATGAACGCTTTAGGATACTTCTACAACTTGCTCTTTCTATCCTGTCTGTAAAAATATAATTTTTGGCAAAGTTTAACCTTCGTGCCCGACCAAAAAAAAAAAGGTGTATCAAAAGGACGGTTATTCCCTTGACATCGCTATTACTGTATACACGTTTGCCTCCCTCAGCAATGTTTATTTACAAGAAAATATCTGAACCAAGTACAATGCAATATTTATTATTTACCTTTTATAAAGATTTATTATTCACAATTTTATAAAGAAGTAAAATTGAAAACAAATCTTTCGTATAAAAAATATAAAAAGGACAAAAATGATTTTAAAAAATCATAAAAATTGCATCAAAATATATAAACTACAATTTTACATTTATTATTAATATTTTTCTCATATTCTCTGACACTTTATTGCCTTACTTGGGGTGAAATGATTAAAAAATACTGTTTAATATATTTATTATCAATTCTCAAGAATAAATAAAATATAGAAATCTTCTTCATATGTTATATTTTAAAACAATATTTGTCCATATGTTATATTTTGAAAAGTATTTGTCCGTATGTTATATTTTAAAACAATATTTATCCATGTTATATTTTAAAACAATATTTGTCCATATGTTATATTTTAAAACAATATATGTTATATTTTAAAATAATAAGGATTGCCGAGGGAGTCAAAAATGTATGCAGTAATAATAGTGTCGCAGTTATAATAACCCCAAAGAACGCTTATACGCTTCTTTTTTTTGTCATTTGGCTTGTAGTCTCAGAAGAATTTGAAGATGGTTGCTACAGTCACTAACTTTTTTTTTTGTCTTTCTTTGTACGCGCCGCTTTATAATATTTGACCTTTTATTCGTCAATTAAGACTACACTTTCTTTTTCTTCTTCTAGCACGACGAATTATGATGGCAAGAAAAAGGCGAGAAGATCACAGGCTAAGTTTCCACTGAGCGGGAAGGCCAGAGAAAGGAAAAAGAGTAAAAATAAGAAGGAAAAGAAGAATAAAAAGTAAGGGGATAGAGTGAGAAAGCGTGATAGAGGCAGAGATAGAGAGAGAGAAAGATAGAGAGAGAAGAAAAGAAAAAAGTAAGACGCAGAAAAATAGAGTTCGCGAGAAAAAGGGGTGGAAATGAAAGGATGAGAGTCTGAATGATTTAAGTAAGAAAGAGAGATAGATAAATGTAGTTAGCAAAGAAGATAAAAGATATATTTTGAAGATAGAAAAAAGAAAGGGAAAAGGAGATATAGAATTTGAGAGAAAATAGGGATGAAAAGCTATCTCGAATAACAGTTCTAAACAATGAGACTGAAAAAAATAATAGAATAATTAAAACACTTATATAGGAATGAAACGCATTTACATCGATGAGTGGGTACAAGCGAAAAAAAAAACCCGGAAGTGAACGAAAGTTTCCGGAAGTGAACGAAAGTTTCCGGAAGTGAACGAAAGTTACCGGAATTTTCTCCTTTTATATTTGCTATTACCTCTAAATTTAAACCGTAAAGAAACAAAATAATAAGTCATTTCACGGGATACATTTTCTTTATTGTTCCGTTAAATTCCTATATTTCTTTTTAATTCAACCCCCAAATGATGATATTGTCTCTTTACTGTCTGCTTAAATTAACGACAAATTACGACCCATTTAAATAAATGGTATTTTTCTCCTCGATATTTACGGAGGGCGAAAGTCAGTTGACTTTGTTAAGAACATTTTTGATCAATTTGAAATTTGAAACCTTTTGCTACTTATAATTGATTGCATCTCAAAAATCTGCTTAACTATAAGGGATTTTGATTTGCGTAGCCGAAAGTTCCAAACAGGTTTTTTAGAAAGTGCACTTTATCGTAAGAAAGAAAAAAAATACCGAGAGAAAAAGGGTGCTTTAAAAATGGGGCTTTAATAAGAGGAAAATATCGGGGAAAATGAAGAATGATTGAATGTGAAAATCTGTTGAATTGAAAGCAATTAAAAGGAAAGAGGGAAAGAGAGATAGGTAGAGGGAGAAAAAAGGAGAGAGAGTTCTCTTGTACTGAAAAAAAAAAAAGAAAGATAGAAGAAAAAGAGAGTTCGAGAGAGAAGTTTTTTTGTACTGAAAACAAGATAAAGAAGGAGGAAGGAAGAGTGAGAGGGTGCTACTGCACTGAAAATAAGAGAAAACGAAAGAGGAGGATAACGCGAGTGAGGGAGGGAAAGAGAGAGTTGTGTTGTACAGAAACCAAGAGAATAGAAAGAGAGGAGAACGAGGGTGTGTGTGTGTGTATATGTGTGATAGAAGGAGAGGTGGGAGGTAGAGTGGACTGCGTTGTACCGAAAACAAGAGAAAAAGAAAGCAAAAAGAGAGAGCGAGAGAAAGGGGAAAAAGAGAGAGAGAGGGTTCTGTTATACTGAGAACAAGAGAAAAAGAAAGATAGGAGAACGAAAGAGAGATAGTATAGAGAAATGCAACGTGACATAGATAGATAGATAGATAGATAGATAGATAGATAGATAGATAGATAGATAAAACAGTTGCTGCTAAAGTGACAGAGGAGGATAACCTAGAAATTCTAAAAGTTACAGTAGCAAAAAGAGAGCGTGTGGAAAGAGAGGAAGGGTTCACTTGTATTGAAAACAAGAGAAAAAGAGAGAGTGTGAACGAGAAGGAAAGAGGTAAGATTTGAATAGAGAAATGTAACAAGGCTTAAAAAGAGAAAAAGACAAACAGATAGATAGATAGATAGATAGATAGATAGATAATTAGATAAAACAGTTGATCCTAAAGAAACAGGAGGGAACGTCCCAAAATTAAAAAGAAAAAAAAGCTGGTAAAACAAAAGTGAGTGGGAGGTCGAGAGAGGAAGGGAGAGGTAGAGAGTGAGCGAGGCGGTGAGAAGTAAAAGGAACAGAAAAGAGGAGAAAAAGAAAATATGTCGAAAGAAAAAAGATAAAGCAAAAAATGGAGGAATAGAGAAAGAGGGTAAGATAGAGAGAGGGAGAGAGTGGGGAGGAAAATAAACATAAATTAAGGGTGACCTACTTCTATACTAAAATTGGTTATATTGATAATAAGTATAGATAGATAGATAGATAGATAGATAGAGTTGAAAAATATACTGACTTCAAAATGACTGCCCGGAGTGTGTATCTTTTTGAGCGATTTAAATCAATGCTTAACCGCTCAAATGAAGACGAAACAGTCCACTTCGTCAAGTACTCCCAGTTTGAGAACGAGAAAGAACTGTCCGAATTATTTGAGGAAAAAAAATTTGGGAGCATTTCCGAGGACATGAACAATGGCACAAAAGAAGCGAAGCCTCCACCACTGACCAATGGAAATGTAGAATCTTTAGAGAACAACCATGAAAGAAACCAAATCACTGCCTGGCAAGCCGGGTGGAACGTCACCAACGCCATACAGGTAAGAAAACTATTTAACTTATTTGTCATCTCAGGAAATACAAAGAAAAAAGATGCGAATCATCTCCAATGAGTGAATGCTATCATTTCCTAAACGATATCCCATGTGAACTTGCTGGTATCCTTTGATTGTCACAAAGAAAGATGTTCCTGAAATGATTCTGTTCACTCTATAAAATCTGCAGCAAATCCCTTGCCGTTGTTTCCTTTCCAGTTTGTTATAATCGTTCTCTCACAGAGATGAGTCGCTTCCCTCTGTCTTTTCTACAAATACTTTCACGGTAACAGCACCGGTGAGCTACTTTCGCTAGTTCCCAGACTGCATGAATTTAAACGTGCTACTAGGCTGGTATCTTGGTCCCACCCTTTCACTGTCGAAACGGTTAAATGTAGCCGTCTCTTCTACTCCAATCGCTTCATGTCTCGCACCTCCCGTCTGTAGAATTCCTTGCTTATTACTTGTTTCCCTGAGAGCTATAATCTCCAAATATTCAAATGTAATGTCACTCGACATCTCCAGATGCCTTGATCTATTCCCTGTCCTTCTCTCCGTCCTTTCCTCCATCACGCCGCTTTACTCTCGCTCCCACTCTCTGTAACCTCTTGCGTGTTTGTGGCACCCCGCCTTGCTTGGGGTGAAAGGTTTAAAAAAATTCTTTTGTGAGTCCTGTTTTCAAGAACTCTCAATATGGCTTAAAACATCTCACTTCACTTAAAACATCTCAATATGGAAACATCTCAATATGGCTTAAAATATCTCACTTCACTTAAAACATCTCAATATGGAAACATGTCAATATGGCTTAAAACGTCTCACTTCACTTAAAACATCTCAATATGGAAACATCTCAACATGGCTTAAAACATCTCACTTCATTTAAAACATCTCAATATAGAAACATCTCAATATGGCTTAAAACATCTCACTTAAAACATCTCAATATAGAAACATTTCAACATGGCTTAAAACATCTCACTTCATTTAAAACGTCTCAATATAGAAACATCTCAATGTGGCTTAAAACATCTCACTTCACTTAAAGCATGTCACTTCGCACTGTCTTCTTTCAGACAAACAATATGGCTTTCGTTTCTCTAGGTAAAACCATCAATGTCATAACAGTTATTACCGAAAAAATCTGTTGGGCTTTCAATAAAAAAAAAAGTTGAAGATCTAGCTCTGGTTGCCGATATCTCGAAGCCGTTTGATGGGGTTTAACATGTTGAAGCGTCATGGTATCCCTGGAAAATGTTTTGATCTGATCCGATCTTTCCTAACTAACAAATCGTGCAATGAAAGTCGCTGGTGTACGACCACTCTTCGAGATCCTTTCACATGAATACGGGTGTCCTCCAGCGACTCTATCATTGAACCTATTTTGTTTCTTATTTTCCAGTCTTCCCAATGCTATCAATTCCCAACTCGGTATCTATACTGATGACGCAGCTATTAACTCTTAACTGACATATTAACGGTTATTGCCGAAAGAGTCTATCAAGCTTTAGATAAGAATGGTGAAATTAGAGCTGTGGCTTTGGGTATCTCGAAGGCATTTGAAAGGGTTTGGCATACCGGTCTTCTTCGTAAGTTGAAAGGTTATGGTATTTCTGGACGAATTCTCTATCTGATTCAAACTTATCAAATCCCGAAATGAAAGTTATCTTTAATGGCCACTCTTCGAGATCATTTTGTATTAATACACATGCTAGTCAGAGCTATATCCTTGGACGTACGTTGTTTTCATCAATGACCTTTCTGATGTCATCAGTTCCCAACTCGGTATCTATACTGATGACAAAACTATTTACTCTTGTCTTAATGGCCGAAACGTCATGATAACAACAACAATGTGGAGAACAACATCCTGCATTAAAATAATAATAATAATAATTCCTCATCCCAGGAAGCAAAAACGTTGTTCTGATAATAAGTGGGGTGAAATTATTAAAAAATACCAAATAAAACAAAATAAAGATGGAGACTATAATCAGCATGTAAATTCTGTAAATAAGATACATCTAGTCTTTTGTTAAGTTCTCAGCTCCCTAAAATAGTGCCTGATAAGCATCTCATGACTTTTCAGCTTAAAAAATATAATCAGCTCATCTTCTCCAAAACTATCTAGGCATGACATCCAATTCAGCTTCCCATCTGTGTCCTCAGGAAAGTCATGAATCTGTCTCTTCTTCCAAAGCTATGGGTTAAATAGTAGGCCAGACTAGACTAATTAAACTTGGCTGACAAACTAAGAATTCTAATATCACACCGACAAGTCATATCCCACTGCCTATCGACTTCTAGCTCTCTTGAGGGAAAAGTACTAAAGGCTCTAATCAACTCTGAATTGATTAAGCATCTCACCTTGCCGGGTCTCTTTCAGACAAGCAATATGGCTTTCGCTCGTCTAGATCAACTGCTGACATATTAACGGTTATTGCCGAAAGAGTCTATCAAGCTTTAGATAAGAATGGTGAAATTAGAGCTGTGGCTTTGGGTATCTCGAAGGCATTTGAAAGGGTTTGGCATACCGGTCTTCTTCGTAAGTTGAAAGGTTATGGTATTTCTGGACGAATTCTCTATCTGATTCAAACTTATCAAATCCCGAAATGAAAGTTATCTTTAATGGCCACTCTTCGAGATCATTTTGTATTAATACACATGCTAGTCAGAGCTATATCCTTGGACGTACGTTGTTTTCATCAATGACCTTTCTGATGTCATCAGTTCCCAACTCGGTATCTATACTGATGACACAGCTATTTACTCTTGTCTTAATAGTACGTTCGATTGGTTCAATAAAGTGAAATTGTTAGTTGTTTTCGAAAATTACATCCAGTTTGTTGTTAAATGGGGCAAGAAATGGTTTGTAAATTTGAATGCTTCTAAAACGAACCTGCTCTCCTTCAGTCATTTTCGACAATCATTTTTGCCCCCCCTCAGCATGGCTGATGCTAATCTCCAGGATAGCAACTCATTGTGCCTTCTTGGTCTCACATTTTCGATTGACATTGAAGTGGAATGATTATATTGAATCAATTGCTAGGTTTGCTGCTAGGAAGGATGGTTCTCTGTGTCGTGTCAGGCAATATTAGACTCCATTTTGCAGCTTTATAAATTTGCTATTCATCCATGCACTGCATTTTGCTGACACATCTGATCTGATCTGATGCTCCTGTTAGATACCTCGGGATTCTCGACAAAATCAAAATAAGGGTCTGTAATGTTATCGGTTCTAACCTGGCATCTCAGCTTCAGTCACTTTCCCACCGCCGTAACGTAGCTTCCCTATGTCTTTGATATAACTGCTTTTATGACAATTATTTTAATGAGCCGCCCTCTTTTGTATGAATTGTACAACGAGATGGGTCTTATCATTTTACTTTGTAAATAACTAGATGTAATCGTACGTTCTATTCTAATACTTTCTTCTAGCGCACTCCTCACCTGTGGAAACCTCTTCCGGCTTATGGCTTTTCTGTCAATTAGTCTTCAAAATTTTAAATTCAACATAAATCACCATTGTCCTTTCTTAGTGACCCCTTCCGTCTTAGTGACACTAAGGCCTTGCTTAGAGCGAAATGATTAAAAATAAGATAAAACAGTGAAATATTTTATATTTTTATGAATTTCTATTTTATTATTCTTGTTCTTGCTTAAGTATATCTTACTTTCATTGCATCTTCCAATGTATAATCTATTACAATGGCAGACGATAATAACATTTAAAGAATTATGTTACATCTTAATGAAGATAATACGAACTATGACGAACTATGACAATTTAATCGTCGAAAAGACTGTATCGCTGATGTAATGAATAAGGCAAATTCCGCTTTCTTGAGACACAGAAGATCAAATGAGTCATTTCTTGCCGAGTAGTAGAGGAAGCTGTACGTGTTCATGTTACAATGTTGAAGGAAAATCAGCGAAAGAGTCAGCGGAAAAACATCGAGATTTGTGCGAAGAGTAATGGCATGGTTTGTTTGGTTTGATTTAAGGCATGTCAACCTCAATGGGTTATTTAATACCGACAAGATTTTTATTGCTGGTAATATTTTTCCTAAAAATCTATTGCTGCTATTTTTACACTTTCATAGTGTTTTGACTCCCAATTTGGGGGTTAACTATTTGCCCATAGTTGGGAGCCTAACAGGAGCTAACACCTCGGGTTAAGGTGGACCTGAGAACAGCAACGATTAAAAGGTGGTTCCACGCTCCTCAAAACCTCCTAATCAGAGGCCTTGCTGCCGGGTGTAGTTTATCGTCATTCCTAGGACGCCTCATTTGGTCTTCACCCTCTGAAGAGGTGCAGTCAGCATATTCTGAAGCCCCAGCCGACAGGGCGTACGAAGATTAATAAAATTGCTAGTGAAATGTTAGCCGTATTTAAACTGGCTTATGGGGAACATGCTATGAAGAAAAGGCGAGATCTTGTGTACGGTGACAGAAAATGTAAGCCATAAAAGACGCAAACAACTGAGGCAGATACTGGTAAAATATTTACCTCGCTGTGTAACAGAGACAGCAGAAGAAGAATATGAATAGAAGAATGGTGCAGAAGACTCTAAAAGTGTATTTGGGAACGAATTATTTGTGAGAATTAAGCGAGTTACTGGTTAAGAAAATCAATTAGCAAAAACTGAGTGTTAAAAAGACGGTTTTTCCCTTGACATCGATATTATTTTAACAACCTGTACTCCTCGGCAATGCTTATTGTTTTAAAAAGCAATAATTAGGATAAAACCCGAAGATACGATGAAAATTGATTTATATATTTTCTTTATTCTTTAGAATTTATAACAAATATATTAAACATTATTTCCTTATTAAATCTTTTTATTTACAAGAATAATTTTATATTTAAAAGATTATAAAAACTAATACAATTGTGTTAAAATTAATGCAATGCAATATTTATCATTTACTAATTTATAAAGAAATAAATGTGTATTTTTTTTTGTTCATAAATTTATAAACATTTACTAAATTATTAAAATGTGTGAACCAACTATAAGGAAATCCGTATTATTTACCATTTTATAAAGTAGGAATCGATTGGCAATAAGCCGATGTTTTGCCAACCATTCTAATAAAAAAAAAA